>CM024268.1:23640961-24193647 GCA_013621005.1 Aeschynomene evenia
TTGATAGGACTCTTAGGTTGATTAGAGCTAGGAGGAGACTTTCATTTGGTATTGGTACTGATTTTCCTCCTAACACTAACCCTAACCCTTGTTCTAGTGTTTCTGGTGATCATAATTGTGCTGCAGGATTAGGTGATATGGCTGAGAGGACTCTTAAGGAGTTGGCTGCTCCTGATGTGAATTACCAAGCTTTGGCAATTCTGTATCCTCAACTGGATGCAGATTTTGAGCTGAAGTCTGGTCTTATACACTTGCTGCCAAAGTTCTGTGGTTTGGCAGGGGAAGATCCTCACAAGCATTTGAAAGAGTTCCATGTGGTCTGTTCTACCATGAGACCACAAGGTGTTGAGGAGGATCAGATTAAGCTGAGAGCATTTCCCTTTCTCACTGGATGGTGCAGCAAAGGATTGGTTGTATTACTTGCATCCGGAATTGTGACTAATTGGCAAGATATGAAGAGACTTTTCCTGGAGAAATTCTTTCCTGCATCAAGAACAGCTTCAATCAGAAAGGATATCAGTGGGATTAGGCAGCAGGGTGGTGAGACTCTCCATGAGTACTGGGAGAGATTAAGAAGCTGTGTGCAAGCTGCCCTCATCACCAGATTAGTGACCAGCTGCTGATTCAGTATTTCTATGAGGGGTTGCAGGCCATGGATAGGAGTATGATTGATGCTGCCTCAGGTGGTGCCTTGGTGGATAAGACACCCACTGCAGCAAGAAACTTGATAGAGAACATGGCTGCCAATGGTCAACAGTTTTGGTACAAGAGCAACCAGTTGCAGAAGTGTTAATGAGGTCCAATATTCAGAGGCAAATCAGAGGATGGAGCATAGGATGGATGAGCTCACAAGCCTCGTGAGACAATTGGCCCTTGCAAATACACAGAAGCAACATCAGGTAGCAGCTGTTATGTGTGGCATTTGTTCTATGGTGGATCATTCTACAGATCAATGCCCCACATTGCAAGAAAACAGTGAGATGGTGGCTGGAGTCTTTCCTGGCAGACCTTTCCAGCAGCAGCAGCAGCACCAACAGAACCACAACCCATACTCTCAGACATACAATCCTGGATGGAGGGATCACCCAAATCTGAGATATGGCAGTGGTCATCCCCCTCCATACCAGCAGCAGCAGAGTTTTAATAGAGGTGGAGGCAAATAGTGGTTTTGTGCAGCAGCAGAAATCAGATTTCAGGCCACACACCAGCAACCAAATACCATCTGTACCTTCTTCCTCACCTGAGCCATCTTTGGCAGATTTGGTTAAGCAAATGGCAGCTAACAACCTTCAGTCTCAGCAAAGAACAGATTCGACTATCCAAAGTATGCAGCAAAGAATGGATGCAACCATCCAAAGTTTGCAAACTCAGATTGGACAGTTAGCCACCACTATTGGTGAGTTGAAGAATCAGGGATCGGGTAAACTGCCTTCTCAAGGAGTAAGTCCGGGTAATGTTAGCGCCATTACACTCAGAGGTGGAAAGGTACTTGCTGCACCAGAGTTAGAGCAAGCTGCTGCAGATTTAGATTTTGTGCAGAATAATATTGCAGATCCAGAAAATTTTGCAGCAGCAGAAAATAAAAAGAAAAAGGTTGCTGATGATCCCTCTTCCATTCCTTCTTCCATCCCTCTCCCATTCCCAAACAGGGTCACTCAATCAAGGAAGATAGCAGATTCTGAATTGCAGAAGGAAATATTGGAGACATTTAGGAAGGTTGAGGTGAATATACCTCTCCTAGATGTCATCAAGCAGATTCCTAAATATGCAAAGTTTCTTAAGGATTTGTGCACACAGAAAAGGAAGTTGAAGGGTAATGAAAGGGTGAACATGGGCAGAAATGTGTCATCTATCATTCAGCCCAGTTTACCAATTAAATGCAAAGACCCTGGTACTTTCACCGTCTCATGCATCATTGGTGACAAGACTTTTGATCGTTCCATGCTAGACCTTGGGGCAGCGATCAATGTTATGCCCAGATCCATCTATGAGTCATTGCACATTGGAGAGCTTAAGGCATCAGGGATTGTGATCCAGTTAGCAGATAAGAGCATTTGACATCCTGATGGCATGCTGGAGGACGTTTTGGTTGGGGTAAAAAGTCTTATTTTCCCTGCTGATTTTTATGTTTTAGATGTCCAGCATGATGAGCACACACCACCACCACTGATATTGGGGAGGCCATTTTTGAAAACTGCCATGACAAAAATTGATGTGCATACTGGTACAATATCGATGGAGTGTGGTGATATTATTGTGCATTTTAATCTCCATGGTGCCATGAGATATCCTGCTGAGGAGCATTCTTTCTATCATATTGATATCATTGATACCTTAGTTGATAGGATGCATCCTGATTTCTCTGATTCTGTGTTGCATGATGATTCTGTTGATTCTGTTGATTCTCTTGTGTCTGTTGATATTCATTCTGATGATGATGACTCTGATTCTGATCTTCATACTGTGATTGATTCTGTGCTTATGCATTCTGAGCATTCTGAGACTGTAGATTCTGAGATGCATCTTGATTCTGTGCATTCTGACACGCACTCTGATACACATTCTGTCATACATTCTGATTTGTCCATGCATTCTGATACAGCTGTTATTTCACCTCATGCTGCTGGTTCACATTCTGAATCAGCAGTAGCTACTGATGCTTCCCTTGCAGATTCTTCTCTTGTGTCTGTTGTTGCAGGTGCTGACACCACTGCACCCACTTTGGAATTGAAGCCGCTGCCCGATCATTTGAAATATGCATGCTTGGAGCCTAATGAGCAGCGACCGATCATCATTGCTAGGGATTTACTCCCTGACCAAGAGGAGAGATTATTGAGCATAGTGAAGCAGAACATGAGGGCTATTGGCTGGACACTTGCAGACATTCCTGGGATTAGCCCCTCCACTTGTATGCACCGTATTCAGTTGGAGAAGGGGGCTAAACCAGTGAGGCAGCCCCAAAGGCGGCTCAACCCCTTGATCCTGGATGTGGTGAAAAAGGAGGTGAGCAAGTTATTGGCTGCTGGCATCATCTATCCGATCTCGGATAGCAAGTGGGTTAGCCCGGTGCAGGTTGTTCCGAAGAAGAGTAGGATAACAGTGCAGAAAAATGAGAAAAATGAGTTGATCCCCACTCGACTACAGAATAGCTGGAGAGCCTGCATCGATTACAGGAAGCTGAACCAGGCCACTAGGAAGGATCACTTCCCGCTGCCATTCATTGATCAGATGTTGGAGAGGCTAGCTGGCCAGTCCCATTACTGCTTCTTGGACGGGTTTTCAGTTTACTTCCAGATACATATCGTTCCAGAGGATCAGGAGAAGACCACATTCACCTGCCCATTTGGCACATTTGCGTACCGTCGGATGCCCTTCGGTCTATGCAATGCCCTAAGTACATTTCAGAGATGCATGGTGAGTATATTTTCTGATTTTTTAGAGGATTGTATGGAGGTATTCATGGACGACTTCACTGTTTACGGTTCCTCTTTTGATGCATGTTTGGATAGCCTTACTAGAGTGTTGCATATATGTGTCGAGTCGCACCTTGTACTGAATTTTGAAAAATGTCATTTTATGGTTAGGCAAGGTGTGGTTCTTGGACACATTATCTCTAGTGATGGTATTGCTGTTGATAGAGCTAAGATTGATGTTATTGCCTCTCTGCCTTACCCCGCCTCCGTGCGGGAAGTCCGTTCTTTCCTTGGACATGCAGGTTTTTATAGGCGTTTCATCCAGGACTTCAGCAGCATTGCCCTCCCGCTGTCCAGATTGTTGCAGAAGAATGCAGAGTTCCGTTTTGATGATGACTGCAGGAAGGCATTCGATCAGCTCAAAGGGCGGTTGACCTCCGCACCTGTTTTGATTCCACCTGATTGGAGGTCCCCCTTTGAGTTGATGTGTGATGCCTCCAACTATGCAGTTGGTGCTGTACTTGCTCAGAGGGTCGGGAAGGCTTCCCATGTGATAGCCTATGCTTCCCGCACCCTTGACTCCGCCCAAGCCAATTACACCACTACGGAGAAGGAGCTGTTGGCCATTGTGTTTGCCTTGGACAAGTTCCGCGCTTACTTATTGGGTACTAAAGTGACTGTATTCTCTGATCATGCAGCGCTTAAGTACCTACTAAGAAAGCCGGATGCTAAGCCAAGGCTCATCAGATGGATGCTACTATTGCAGGAGTTTGATCTGGAGATCCGGGATAGAAGTGGAGCTGAGAATCTTGTAGCAGATCACCTCAGTCGCATTTCTCAGGCACCAGAGCCTCATCCCATCCATGATTCATTTCCTGATGAGCAGCTCTTACAGGTTGATGTGGGTAAGGACCCTTGGTATGCTGATTTAGTTAACTATCTGGTTGCTTCGCAGTTACCTGCTCACTTATCTAGGCACCAAATAGCTAAGCTAAAGAGCGATGCCAAGTTTTATCTTTGGGATGATCCTTATCTTTGGCGGATGTGTAGTGATCAGGTTATCAGGCGGTGTGTGCATGAGCATGAGGTTCCCTCTGTTCTGCGCTTTTGTCACACACTTGCGTGTGGCGGCCACTTTGGCCCGCAACGCACTGCCAGGAGAGTTTTGGACTCTGGGCTGTATTGGCCCACTTTATTTCGCGATTCTTACACCTTTTGTAAGAGTTGTGAGCGCTGCCAGAAAACGGGAAACATTTCCCGTAGGCATGAGATGCCCCAACAGCCCATACTATTCTGTGAGATTTTTGATGTATGGGGTATCGACTTTATGGGGCCATTCCCCATTTCTTTTGGTCTCTCTTATATACTTGTGGCTGTTGATTATGTCTCTCGATGGGTGGAGGCTAAGGCCACCCGAACTGATGATTCTCATGTTGTTGTGGATTTTGTCAGATCTCAGATTTTTTGCAGGTTCGGGTTGCCGCGTGCCATTATCAGTGATCAGGGGAGCCATTTCTGTAATAGGAATATGACGGCTCTCTTGAAGAAGTATGGGGTGACGCACAAGGTTTCTACTCCCTATCATCCGCAAACAAATGGCCAAGCGGAAGTGTCAAATAGGGAGTTGAAACACATCTTGGAGAAGACGGTGCAGCCCAACAGGAAAGATTGGAGCAAGAGACTTGATGATGCTCTGTGGGCATACCGCACCGCCTACAAGACACCTTTGGGGATGTCCCCCTATAGGGTTGTCTTTGGTAAGGCGTGCCACCTTCCTGTGGAGATTAAGCATCGAGCATATTGGGCGGTGAAGAGTTGCAACCCTGATTTGTCCCAAGCCGGCCCACATAGGAAGTTCCAACTTCAAGAGTTGGAAGAGATACGCTTGGAGGCATATGAGAACTCCCGCACTTACAAGGAAAAGACCAAACTCATCCATGACAAGATGTTAGTGCGGAAGGAGTTCTCCATTGGGCAAAAAGTTCTACTCTACAACTCTCGCCTCAAACTCTTCACTGGTAAGCTTCGCTCCCGTTGGCAAGGTCCTTTTATTGTGCAACATGTGTTTCCCTTTGGTGCTATACAGGTTTTGGATCGCGGGACGGGAAAGATGTTCACAGTAAATGGTCACCGCTTGAAGCCATTTCATGAGGAGATCCCCCAAGAGGACATTGAGGAGACCCACCTCCTTCCAGCCACTTATACTTGATAGTGAAGTTTCTCCCCCTTCTTTCTTCTTTTCTAGTTTCTATCTGCATTAGTTGAGTAGGTTGTTTGTTGTTGCATTGTAGATTTCATCCTAGTCATCAGTTAGGTTGTTTGCTTAGATAGGTTGTTGCTTGCCTTTCTTGATTGATTTGGAAGTGTTGTACTTGAGACTTGCATCATTTTCTTAGGTGGTTAGAGTTCCGACATAATTGCATTTCACTTTGTTCTTCTTGATACTTTCTTGGTGATTGATCTTATTGTGCATAGATGATTTGTCTTTGGACACTTACCTTGTGAGTTTTGGGCCTTTCATTGGGTGGCCACATTGCATGCCATTCCATTCTTGTTGTGTGCTTCTCTTGTGAACTTTGTCATTCTTGGGTTTGCCTTGACTCTTCATTGAGATTACATTTTCATATGCATTCTTGAGTGTGATGGAGGCACTTTTCTTCTTGAGTCCACGGCCATATTGCCTACCCTATACATTGCCCTTGCAAGCCCCTTTGAGCCATATATCCCATTCTTTCATCTTAGCTCATCATAAGCCAAAAAAAAAAAAAAAGTGAAAAACCAATTTACACCCTACCTTTGGAAAGTGGAGTAGCATTGGTTTTATCATCTTGCATGCTTGAGTCTAAGTGTGGGGGTTTGCCATGGAAGGCAAACTTCTGAGTGTGGGGGAAGGACACCTTGGTTGTTGATTGTTGTATGTGTCTTTGTTGCATTGTATATGTGGTCTTATGTGTGGATTGTTGTATGTGAAAAAAAAAAGAAACAAAGAAATAAAAAGCACACAAAAGCAAAATCAAAGTAAAAAGAAAAAAAAAAGAAATTCAAGGTCAAAGACCTAATGTTTTAAGTGTGAAATGTAAAAAGAAAAAAAAAATTTGAGCAAAGCTCTTGTGCTTTTGTGTGCTTGGTTGCAAAAAAAGTGAAATCCATGCATTGTGTTTGGGTGGAATTCCTCCCTTGTGTTTAATTGTGACTCATGCTAACCAATGCTAGTCTTATTTCCTTAGGTCTTTAGCTCACCTTCCCATACATTCCACACCCTCACCTTGGCCTCATTACAACCAAAACAAAGACCTCTTGATTCTTGGATGCATTGAATACTAGTAGTGGAGATTTAGAGGTTTGGCAAACCTATGTTGAATGCTTGGTCCAACAAGAGAGTTGAGAGGAAGACAAGTCCACCATAATAGTGAGTTGAGAGCACACACACCCTTTGAGGTCCATACATTTCATCTATGCATTTTAAGGGATTTTGCTTTGCTTGTGTATTGTACCTCCTTGATATTGGAATGCTTGGTTGTTGGAAACTCTTACCACTTTAACTTGCTTTCTTGGTCTTGAGTAGAAACACTTTTGGATCATTCATTGGAATTCAAGTAGCACCTCTTGATTTCCCTCTTTCTCATTAGGTGGTTAACATTTGATTCTTAGTCTTGCATGAGGGCATGCAAGGGCTAAGTGTGGGGGAATTTGATATAGCAATAATTGTATTGATTATTTCCCTCTTGTATGCATGTAATTTGACCACTTTTGAGATGAATGAGCTACTTTTGCATCATATTAGGCATTTGGTACTTGATTGGAACTTTGTGCATTTTCTCAGCATTTCGTGCTTTGTGACACTATTCTGTAATTTGCCTATAACTTGAGTTCTAGAAATTGGAATTTTGTGTTCTTTGTCTTACTGGAAAGCTTAGACACAGGTATACAAAGTTGATGAAGAACTCGAAAGCTGATTCAGACCATAAGGATTCCAAATTGGAGCTTCAAGTTGAGTCAATCTTGCTGCAGCATTCTGGACAGCAATCCTGGACAGCAAGTGTTGCAGAAGCCATAGCTGGAGCTACAGATGTTGAAATCACTCCATTTCAGTTGCATTGGAAATCTAAGGCACAAGGCTTCATTTCATCGTCAGAGCTCGA
Source organism: Aeschynomene evenia (assembly GCA_013621005.1). Taxonomy (NCBI): domain Eukaryota; kingdom Viridiplantae; phylum Streptophyta; class Magnoliopsida; order Fabales; family Fabaceae; genus Aeschynomene; species Aeschynomene evenia. The sequence goes on from CM024268.1 coordinate 23,648,517, forward strand.
AAGCAATTGAAGTCTCTAATAAGCTCAAAAGTTGACTCAAAGTTGCTGCAGCAAATGTGACAGCAATCTGGTGCAGTAGTCAGTATTTTGCTTATATCTGGAGCTAGACTTACTGGAATTGGATGATCTTGGTGGCTATGGAAAGCTAAGACATAGAGATACAACTTTGCTTCAGGGCTCGAGGGCAGAATCATCCATTATAGGCTTCAGAGATTGGCCGCAATATTTCGGGCAGAAGCTTAGCCTTGCTGTGTTGCCTTAAGTGTCATAATTTTGTGCATTGTCCATTGTACCCTTGCCTTATGTGTTGTAATTGTTTAGTGTATGGGCTTTTTAGACATTTCCACGTTCTTTTATGTCTATTTAAGTCCTACATCAGACTTGGAGGGAACACTTTACATTCATGTTTTTTACAATTCAAGTTTTAGAATTACATTTTTCTCTCTAGTTTCTCTCATTTTCGTTTTTCTCTCTTCTCCCATTTTCTTCTTGCTGATTTCTCCATGATCATGGAGAACTAAGCTCATAGCTAGCTTGAGGATGGAGGATTGTAAAAGATATTGAGATTAGCTATGTGATTGAGGTATTCTTGCATTTCTTTCATGATTCATTCAAGAATTTCGAATTCTCTCTTCTCACCTCTTCTTGATTTATGATTCAAGAATTATGAAGATTTTCTAATTCTTGAATTATGAATCCAATTGATTAATAATTCTAGAGATTTCTGAGTTATTGATCAATAAACTTAAGTTGAGAGAACATCTAGATTTAGAGATTTCTGATCTAGAGAATTGAATTGTTGAGCTTCAATCTTGATACCTTGAGTTAGGTTTTGAGATTTCAGATTTAATTCAAGTGTGTTAAGATGAATGTTTGAAGATTTTCATAAGACTTGCTCTAAATTCAGATTTGAATTTGGATTTGAAATTCAATTTAATTCTTGAAAGGATCATGAGAGGATAATGAATCAATGATATATGCTTTACAATTCGAATTCCTTGAGCTAGTGTCTTCTACCTATTTGATTAAAATCCTGTTTGAATTTTATCATTTCTGAAATTCTATGCTAAAATCCCCAAACCTAACCTTGCATAATCACCTTTCATTTCTTGAGTTCCTTGGGAAAACGACCTAGGTATTCCACTTGTCTACAAGTTATCTAGTTTTTAATTTGATTCAATTCGGCAGTTGATCAGCTACTACAAGAGATTTGTCAAGGATTTCTCTCGGGTAGCAGCACCTCTCACCCAGTTAACTCAGAAGCACGCACCTTTTCTGTGCTCGGAAGCTTGTGAGTCAAGTTTTCAAAAGCTGAAAGAGGCTCTGACTACAGCTCCCGTTTTGGCCTTGCCTACCGGTTCAGGAGGCTACTCCACGTATTGTGACGCTTCCCGGATTGGGCTTGGCTGTGTTTTGATGCAGAATGGGAGAGTGATAGCTTATGCCTCAAGGAAGTTGAAGAATCACGAGCAGAACTACCCCACTCATGATTTGGAGATGGCGGCGGTGGTGTTTGCTCTCAAGATCTGGAGACACTACCTCTACGGAGAGACGTGTGAGATCTACACCGACCACAAGAGCTTGAAGTACATATTTCAGCAGAAAGACCTCAATCTGAGACAGAGGCGGTGGATGGAGTTGCTGAAGGACTATGATTGTACCATCTTGTATCACCATGGAAGAGCAAATGTGGTCGTTGATGCTCTAAGCAGGAAGTCTATGGGTAGTCTGGCCCACATTGCTGTTGTGAAGAGACCGTTGGTTGAGGAGATCCATAGGTTGGAGTCGGAGGGCATGCACTTCGAGTTAGGGAGATCTGGAGTACTCTTAGCTCATGTGCAAGCTCAATCCTCTTTAGTGGACCAGATTAAATCCGTTCAGTGTGATGATCCAAGGCTTGCTAAGATTGTGTCAGAGGTCAGTGAAGGGAAGAACGTGGAGCTATCTCTAGACTCAGAGGGTGTTTTACGGTGTGGACAGCGGTTGTGCGTACCCGATGTGGGTAATCTGAGGAGGCTCAATCTAGAGGAAGCTCACAACTCCAAGTATTCCATCCATCCAGGCAGTACGAAGATGTATCAGGATTTGAAACAGTTGTTTTGGTGGGAGGGTTTGAAGCGAGATGTAGCAGACTTTGTTTCCCGGTGCCTGGTGTGTCAGCAAGTGAAAGCGGAACACCAAAGACCTGCAGGACTGTTGCAACCGTTGGAGATACCCACGTGGAAGTGGGAGATGATCACCATGGATTTTGTGACGGGATTACCCCGCAGTTTCCGAGGTTTTGACTCCATATGGGTGATTGTGGATCGATTGACCAAATCGGCCCACTTCATTTCGGTTAAGACGGCTTACGGAGCGCCTCGCTATGCTCAGTTGTTCTTGGAGGTGATTGTGCGACTCCATGGTGTTCCTGTCTCCATCATCTCGGACCGAGGTACTCAGTTCACCTCCCGTTTTTGGCGATCCTTTCTGGAAGCTTTAGGGACTCGTCTTAATTTCAGTACGGCATTTCACCCTCAGACCGATGGGCAGTCAGAGATGTAAGCTCCAGAACCCTTCTGAGAGAAATTGATATATTTCTCTTAGAGAGATAGAAAGTTTTAATGATAACAAAGTAAGCCATAAGCATAAAAATTTTACTTAAAGTTTTGCTAACATGTGTGCTAAGTGTCTCAGAAAGCTTAAACTTTTGCAATTCCATGAGTTAAGATCAAGACAAGCAATGAGTAACCTTATGAATTACAAGGAGAAATCATGGCGTAAAAGACATCAGAAAGGATAGTCAGAAAGCGCAAAGGTGAAAGTGCAGTTCTGAGAGAAGAACATTGTCGCCTCAGAAAGGTCTCAGAAGACCTTGCGACTGGTGGTTCTCAGAAGGGTCTTCCCTCAGAAGGTTCGCCTCAGAAGTCCGTACAACTCTCAGAAAGTTGGACTCAGAAGCAACCAAGTGTCAAGACTCAATGGATGAAGCATCAACTCTCAGAAAGCTCGAAACATCAAGGAAAAGGAAGTGGGAACACGCGCACTGTACAAGTCAGAAAGTTCCTCATTTCGCAATGACTGTTGCAGGGAGCCGTTCTGAGCCAGAGACAGCCACATCAGCAAAGTGAAAACTTCTAATTTCGCGGCTCTTTGATGCCTATATATATGAGTTCAATTCCAGAGTATGGTGACGAAATTCTAACGCAAAAACTCTTGATCAATCGTGCCAAAACTCTGTTGAATTGAAAATCATTATTTGCGAAAACTTAGAACTTTCTCAGAAAGACAATTTTCCGAAACTGTTTTTCTAACTTTGCAAAAATATTCTAGCTTTGTATTGGTGTAAATTCTTACGTTTGTAAGTTAAATCTAGAAGTCTACTAAGAGAAAACAAAGTCTGTATCTTAATCTTAGTAGTTGCTTTTGAAACAAAAACTCTACTCGAAAAACGCTAAGTCCTTCGAGTGTGAAGGCAGTTTTAAGTCCTCGATTGTTTGAGGCAAGTTAAAGTCCTTAAGTGTTTAAGGCAAGTAAAGTCCTCAGTTGTGAGGCAAGATAAAGTCCTTAATTTGGTTAAGGCAAGGAAAGTCCTCTAGTGTTGGAGGCAAGAAAATCCACTTCGTATTGTGAAGTGGTGAAAGTGCTTTACGTGGTAAAGGCAGTGTTGTCTGAGAAGGCACTGCAAGAAGAATATCTAAAGAACTCTCAACGGAAGGTTGAGGACTGGAGTAGGTTGGTTAAAACCGAACCAGTATAAAAATCTCTTTGTGTTAAGCTTTTCTTCCTTCAACTCTTACTTTCTAAGAAAACTTATAAACACGTTTTTAACTTAATCATAACGGTGAAAATCTATTAAGTTAAAATCAGAAAGAGTTTGAGAGAAATCAATCTTAAAACACTTTCAGAAAAATCTCAGAAAGGAACTTTCTCAGAAAGGTAAAAGCTCTCAGAAGCTTAACTTTCTCATAAAGGCTATTCCGCTGCAAACTCTTCATTCATCCTTCTGAGTAAACAACTTTCTAAGAAAACTTTTTAGAAGCAAATTTTTAAACCTGCACGATTCAACCCCCCCTTCTCGTGCACAAATACACCTTCAAGAGAGGACTATCCAGATTTTGGAGGACATGCTCCGAGCTTGTGTGATGGATTTCGGCGATGGTTGGGATCCATACCTTCCATTGATCGAATTCTCTTATAATAACAGTTATCAGGCCAGTATTGGAATGACACCGTTTGAGGCTCTGTATGGTAGGAGATGTCGTTCCCCCATTGGGTGGTTTGAGAGTGGTGAAGCGGCTCTGTTGGGACCCGACTTGGTTCAAGATGCTATGGGGAAGGTGAAGTTGATCAGGGAAAGGCTACAAGCGGCCCAGAGTAGGCAAAAGGCCTATGCCAACAACCGGAGACAAGATTTGGAGTTTTCGGTTGGCGATCACGTGTTCCTCCGCATTTCTCCGATGAAGGGAGTTATGAGGTTCGGGAAGAAAGGCAAGTTGAGTCCCCGTTATATCGGGCCTTTTGAGATCCTGGATCGGATCGGAGCTGTAGCCTATCATCTGGCACTTCCTCCTGAGTTATCTGCTATACACCCCGTCTTTCATGTGTCTATGTTGAGGAAGTACCTATCTGACCCCTCGCATGTGCTTGAGCATCAAGTGTTGCCTCTAGATGAGAACTTAGCTTTCGAGGAGGAACCCGTGGCGATTGTGGACCGTCAGGTGAGGAAGCTCCGAACTAAGGAAGTTGCTATAGTGAAAGTGGTTTGGCGGAATCACTCAGGTCCGGAAACTACTTGGGAACCCGAGGAAGCCATGCGGGATAAGTATCCGCACCTCTTTCATGATTCAGGTAATCTCTTTTTCCCTTCTGTGTTTGAATTCGGGATCCGAATTCTTTAAGGGGGGAAGATTGTAATACTTGGGGTAGCCTGAGTTAGTTTGAGTAAGAGATCACAGTACACCCGGGGAGATAGGACCACGTGGGCCCCACCTCCCCTCTCTTTTTCTTTCCCTTTTCCTTCTTCCTCCCCCCTCATTCACGTTTTTCTTTCTCTCCCTCATATGTCTTCTTCTTCTTCTTCCTCATCTCCTTTCTTCCTTCTCCAATCCAAATCCAAACCCAAACCCCATTAATCATCAAAGATCAAGTTAGCATTGCTCATCCAGTATATTGAGAGTAAGTGTTATGTATTTCTTTTTCTCCATTGATGTCTATTTTCTCTAATTTTCGGATTTGGGGGTTTAGGGTTCCTAATTGGGGTTTTTGCTTTTTGTTGAGAGATTGAGGTTTGTGATGTGTTCTCTAGAGTCTCAACCATCTAGTGAAGCTCCGGGGAACTCATCCTAGCTCCGGGTGGAGTCTTGGAGCTCATTGGAGTAATTAGTGAGTAATGGGTTATTTGTAGTTTATGTATGATTTTGATTGAATCTGTGAATATCTTGCTATGATAGTTGATAGGGACTGGGATTGGATGATATATAATTGATATTGCATGTTGGTTGTGTTTGATTTGGATGAGTTGTGGTGAAAATGTGGATTTGGGGATGATTTTCGCGAAGTTTTCTGCAGAATTTCGTCTCTGACCCAGGCTGTAATCGATTACAGTGAATTGGTAATCGATTACTGTAATCGATTACCAACATACTGTAATCGATTACTGTAATGGATTACCACGGGTTGGTAATCGATTACAAACAGCCAATTTTCGTAAAAATTTTCTTCAGAACGAAATTTAAAGCAGGTAATCGATTACGGAGGTCTGTAATCGATTACATCAGTATAAAAACTACATTTTCAAGACTTTAACTCAATATTTTCTTATTTTAAAGTTAATTACTCAAATCCATTCGTTCACCACTACTCCAAACTTATTACATGAATGTTTATAAGGTCATGGGATTTATGATATGATGTTGATGATGTGATGATGAATTGATGAGTTACTTAGAGTGTGATTGCATTGTGAATGATATGTGCCACTAACAGCGTTAAATAAGATAAAATTTGAATGAATTAAGAGATGGTAAAACGACATGAGGAGGAGCATAACTCGCGGGGTCGTAAATGGGAAACCTGATGAGGGGCATAGCTCGCGGGGTTTCTCAGTATGGTGTCTGATGAGGGGCATAACTCGCGGGACATCCATACTTTCTATGAACATGAGTCGGGGCCGAGCTCCAGGTGTTCATAGGTTAAAAGCTACCAAGATAAAGAGACTGTATAAGAACGTTTGAGTTATATATCTGCTGTGTTGGTGTATCTTTATGTTTGTTGATTCATGATATATCTGCATACACTGCTTACAGAATAATAAATTTTCGAAATTATTATTTATATTTTTACTCATTATTCATATTTATTTATCCTAGTTCATACTCTATTTAACCCTCCATTTTTCCTAAATACCCAAAAATTATTTTGAGATCTGAAATCTTTATTCTAAAAAGGTTGAGACCTTTATTACAGCACCTTGCATTTTTATTACATTTATTTGCTTCATTTCTTTTTCTCATCTCTTCTTAAAATAGTTTTAGAACTAAATTCCTATTAATGTTTTATGAGTAGAATGAAGGAAACACCCGAACATCTCCTTCTCCCAAAAATCTCAGGTTTGAGTCCATTATTTAAAGTACCCATGAGGTTTATGATGATTGTCCTTAAGTCCTTCAAGAGTTCCTTATATATCTTAAGTATTATGTACAATATTTATTGGTTCTCTAGCATTTCTATTAATGGACACAACCTCCTTCCTCCCTCATCATTTGGCCGCGGGCATGAGCCCCAAGGGACACCAAAAATTTGTATTTTAACAGCAACTTTTCATGCATGCAAGTTCATGACAACCACAACACCAAAAATCAAACTTTCAACACTTTTATTTAACCAAAACCTCCAAGAATCATTTTTAATCGGTTTAATATCTTTGTGAAAACCCAAGAACACTTTGAAATCTTATTTTCGATCAACCAAAAATATTTTCACCGATTATTTTCATCTAAAAACACTTTTATTCAAGAAAAATAAAGTTTTTGAAGAAATGACTCACTTAAAGCTTGAGTCCTTGAGAATGGTGGATTGAGGTGTTGTTGGGTTGATTGAAGGGAGCTTGTTTCTTCCCTCCCCTTGGCCGAACCCCTTTCTTGATGGTGTTGCTCCTTTGTGCTCTTGAAAATGATGTTGTAGGTTGTGTTTTTGGGTCTGGAAAAAAAATAAGATGATGAGGGTGGTGGAAATGGTGGTGGCCGAACTTTATGAGGGTCTTGAGAGCTCTTGGATAAATTTTTTTAAGAGAAAATGAGGAGTGATTTTGGCATAGTTTGGGTATCACCTTTAGGTTAGTTTGTGTGTGTAAAATGAGTGAGATGAGTTAGTATATATAGAGAGGGGATGGGGGCTTGGCCGTAGGCCTTATGAGGGCAAGGGAAAAGTTGGAGGTCTCTCCACCTTTGGATGGTGATCATTGCTCTAGCTTGTTGGCCAATGGATGAAGAGACCCTTAAGATCATTGTCTCCTATGTGGGGATTAAGAGTTAATGAGGTGGTTGAGCTCAAACTTGCTCACCACTCCACTCAAAAACTCGGCCAAGGGAAGATTAAGGTGAGGGTTAGGATAAATTTTGTGTTGTAGTGTGGTTTAGGTTATTAAGGTTATTAGGACTAGGGGTATTTTGGTAATTTTGTATTTTTGACATAAATATCTTTATTTTCATGAAATGTTAAGTGTAAGGTTATATAAAAATGGTGATTTATAAATTTAATTTTTTTTTGATAAAAATGTTTCTTGTATGAATTTAAAGTGTTGTATGGTTGCATGAAAGTTATATGATTTTTGCATGGTTTGCATGGAAGTTGTATATAATAATGTCACATATTATTTATGCATGCATGGAATGTTATAATTTTGCATGGGTTGAAATCATCATATTAAACATGCATGTATATATTCAAGGGTAATTTCGTCATTATTAAATTATCGGATTACCAAATCGTCAAAAAGAATAATAATTTAAATCATGAATTATTCTATTGCACGTTATATTTTAAATTAGAATTTTCAGGGGTGTTACATTAAGGGTAAAAGGACTATTCCCTTCCAAAGTAAATTTATGAGTTAAACTTCAAATTGGTCCTCCACTTTACATGAGTGAATCAAATTAGTCCTCCACTTTAATTTTTGCTCAAAATAGTCCCTCACTTTGCAATATGTGAATCAAGTTAGTCCTCCTGGCATTTTTTTGTTATAACTCTGTTAACTTCCGCTATTGTTGACTGTTCATTACCAACTTGACAAGTGACATGTAATCTTGGAAATACATATAATTCATATTAGTCATCCACTTTACTTGTTTTGAATAAAATAGTCATTCACTATTGTTTAAAGAGAACTATTTTGATTCTAAACAAGTAAATTGGAGGACTTAAAGGAGCTATGAATTTATAGGATTATATGTTACTTGCCAAGTTAGCAACAAACAGTTCACATCAGCAGGAGTTAACGAAGTTGTAGCATAAAAATAAAGGGAGGACCAATTTGATTCTCGAATTGCAAAATGGAGGACTATTTTGAGTAAAAACTAAAGTGGAGGACTAATTTGATTTACGCATACAAAGTGGAGGACCAATTTGAGGTTTAACTCTAAATTTATTGTAAGTAAATTATCATTACCAACTTTAATGTTATGAATGTTCCAATTATTATTAGAAAACTGAAAAAATATTTTTTGTGACTCAAAATCAAACAACACTATGGGCCAGTTTGGATAAACAACTTTTTTTTTTTTTGATAATTTGGATAAACAACTTAATTAAGTTATTATGAAAAAGGAGCTTATAATAGTAGAGCTTATATTAAAAGTAATTTATAAAACAGTTATTTTGTGTTTGATTTTTAGTCATAGAAGCACTTATTTTAAAATTGCAGTGTTTTGATAAATGACATCAAAAAGTGTAAATTTTTTTATAAAAAAAGCTTGTAATATATTTTGACTTCGAGACTTGCCATTTTCATTAATTTATTGAGGAAGAGCATATCTAACCATATTAATTAATATATTTTGAAAACATAAACAAGTTATACACAATATTTATAAATATAAATAAACAAACAAGTATAATAACTACATAAAAGAAAATAAACAAAAAAGCATGATGGGACTACTCTACAAATGAAATAAAACAAAATGGTTTCAAAAAATAGAGGTATAGTGATATGCAGCATGTGGGAGTATGATAGAACTACAAGTTAAATAAATTAAAACAAAATACTTTTAAAAATAAAATGTCTTGGATTTTTTTATGAGATTCAAAAATACTATTGGCAGGTGTTCTTACGGTAATCATATGTTGTACCTTATATAATAATATTACTTTTGCTCATTAACATAGCCTTGGATTTTACGAGTGTGAAGCAAACTAGCTAAGTCAGTGAAATGGACAATCATAATATGAAAATTTGTAAGGATCATCGTTTTTAATGGAGCTATAATTCTACAAATGAAATAAAATAAAATAAAATGCTTTTAGAAAATAGAGTGGTACAATGATATATGCAAAATGTGGCATAATGATGGGACAAGTCAAATATTTGATTTGAGAGTGTGGAAGAAGATGCGTAGCAGTCCGTGTTGCAGTCATGAGCTACTTTTATACAAGGAGAAGTTAGTTTTTTTAACTTCTCTAGAAGCCTTCAAATAACTTTTCGGGAAGTTACAAGCTTTTGTTAAAAAATGTTCCAAACACATAATACTTACTTTTTGGGAAGTTAAAAGCTAGGTAAAGTAACTTTTCCTCTTTCCCAAACGGACTCTATGTCTTTATGAAGAGAAAAAAAGGTAATCTCTATGTGAGAACTCCCCTAATATTATATTGTGTGTGTATGTGTGTGTGGTAGCTATATGAGACTCTCAAGATTAGATTTCATTCCAAGCTTTATGATAGTTTTTTACTTTAGTAATATGAGTTCCTTTCTAAGCTTATTCATAATAGTAGTTCAAACTCTCTACATAGATACATGAGTAACTGGGTGATATAGTGTTTTATTGTTAGTATATTTTCATTAATATTTTTTCTTAAAGTTTTCTTACTATATAGAAGAAGATATTCTCATCGACATAATATTTTTGAAGAGCTTTAAAGTTACTTTACAATGGTACTGAAACAATTTAATATATATATATATCAATTTGCATAATTTAAAAAAATTATTTATTCGATAAGTATGGACATGTGTGAATAATTTGTAATGTGTATTTGAGGTTAAAGTTAATAATGCAGATATACTAAAAGTTGCAAAATTGCGTCATACTTTGGTGTTAAGGAGATAGAGAAAAAGATTAGCATCAATTAGAAAATGTATGTTTATTAAATTTATATCTTAAATTTTAATTATTTAATTGTAATGTATTCCATAAATTTTTTCCTATATGTAGGAAACGATGAGACAAATCGATTTGTTTCGACACCAGTTGTAATCGGTTAATATTTTGTATAATATAAATAAACTAATGCAATATACACTACATGCTTTTATGTTTGTATTGTCTGTAGTGTGATTATTATTTTTTTTATATATTTGTAATGCAAATTTAATTCCTGTGCAGGCAATTTGGCTGAGCGGGATGTAGATGAAATATTTGGCCAAGGATTAAACAACAATGTCATAGGTAAGTTTATGTCACGACCCAATTCGGATCGTGATCGGCACATGGAACACCGAGTTCCATGTCAGCCTTTACCGGTAATTCACACAATAATCCAGCTACACTAGCATACATAATATCCATATATATAACCTGGTCATAACATTCCACTTAATCCATAAACCATCATACACAATCCCTACATCTAAATATATATGTCATACATGTCCATAAATAAGTCTAACAACATCAACACAACAAAAGTAAGTCTTACATAGACTTATACAACATCCATCCACTATCCTAGTCCAAGGAAATCCTGTCTGTAACGTAAGGAGCATACACTAGAAATGAAATACATAATGCCTCTACACATGAGGCTCACCAAATCTAAGAACTCGGAGGAACGGATGAACTCGTCCCTTGATCTGCACCTTGATCTGAAAACATATTGTATGAATGGGTGAGTCATACGCTCAGTCTCTCATGAATCAACAAGCATAAAGATACACCAACACAACAGATATATAACTCAAGCGTTCTTATACAGTCTCTTTATCTTGGTAGCTTTTAACCTATGAACACCTTGAGCTCGGCCCCGACTCATGTTCATAGAAAGTATGGATGTCCCGCGAGCTATGCCCTTCATCAGACACCATACTGAGAAACCCCGCGAGCTATGCCCCTCATCAGGTTTCCCATTTTCGACCCCGCGAGCTATGCCCCTCCTCGGGTCATTTTACCATCTCTTAATTCATTCAAATTTTATCTTATTTAACGCTGTTAGTGGCACATATCATTCACAATCACAGTCTAAGTAACTCATCAATTCATCATCACATCATCAACATCATATCATAAATCCCATGACCTTATAAACATTCATGTAATAAGTTTGGAGTAGTGGTGAACGAATGGATTTGAGTAATTAACTTTAAAATAAGAAAATATTGAGTTAAAGTCTTGAAAATGGAGTTTTTATACTGATGTAATCGATTACAGACCTCCGCAATCGATTACCTGCTTTAAATTTCGTTCTGAAGAAAATTTTTACGAAAATTGGCTGTCTGTAATCGATTACCAACCTGTGGTAATCGATTACAGTAATTGATTACAGTATGTTGGTAATCGATTACAGTAATCGATTACCAATTCGCTGTAATCGATTACAGCCTGGGTCAGAGACGAAATTCTGCATAAAACTTCGCGAAAATCATCCCCAAATCCACATTTTCACCACAACTCATCCAAATCAAACACAACCAACATGCAATATCAATTATATATCAACCAATCCCAGTCCATATCAACTATCATAGCAAGATATTCACAGATTCAATCAAAATCATACATAAACTACAAATAACCCATTACTCACTAATTACTCCAATGAGCTCCAAGACTCCACCCGGAGCTAGGATGAGTTCCCCGGAGCTTCCCTAGATGGTTGAGACCCTAGAGAACACATCACAAACCTCAATCTCTCAACAAAAAGCAAAAACCCCAATTAGGAACCCTAAACCCCCAAATCCAAAAATTAGAGAAAATAGACATCAATGGAGAAAAAGAAATACTCTACACTTACCCTCAATATACTGGATGAGCAATGCTAACTTGATCTTTGATGATTAATGTGGTTTGGGTTTGGATTGGAGAAGGAAGAAAGGGGATGAGGAAGAAGAAGAAGAAGAGAAATGAGGGAGAGAGAGAAAAACGTGAATGAGGGGGGAGGAAGAAGGAAAAGGGAAAGAAAAAGAGAGGGGAGGTGGGGCCCACGTGGTCCTATCTCCCCGGGTGTACTGTGATCTCTTACTCAAACTAACTCAGACTACCCCAGGTATTACAATCTTTCCCCCTTAAAGAATTCGGACCCCGAATTCAAACACAGAAGGGAAAAAGAGATTACCTGAATCATGAAAAAGGTGCGAATACTTATCCCGCATGGCTTCCTCGGGTTCCCAGGTAGCTTCCGGACCTGAGTGATTCCGCCAAACCACTTTCACTATAGCAACTTCCTTAGTTCGGAGCTTCCTCACCTGACGGTCCACAATCGCCACGGGTTCCTCCTCGAAAGCTAAGTTCTCATCTAGAGGCAACACTTGATGCTCAAGCACATGCGAGGGGTCAGATAGGTACTTCCTCAACATAGACACATGAAAGACGGGGTGTATAGCAGATAACTCAGGAGGAAGTGCCAGATGATAGGCTACAGCTCCGATCCGATCCAGGATCTCAAAAGGCCCGATATAACGGGGACTCAACTTGCCTTTCTTCCCGAACCTCATAACTCCCTTCATCGGAGAAATGCGGAGGAACACGTGATCGCCAACCGAAAACTCCAAATCTCGTCTCCGGTTGTTGGCATAGGCATTCTGCCTACTCAGGGCCGCTTGTAGCCTTTCCCTGATCAACTTCACCTTCTCCATGGCATCTTGAACCAAGTTGGGTCCCAACAGAGCCGCTTCACCACTCTCAAACCACCCAATGGGGGAACGACATCTCCTACCATACAGAGCCTCAAACGGTGCCATTCCAATACTGGCCTGATAACTGTTATTATAAGAGAATTCGATCAATGGAAGGTATGGATCCCAACCATCGCCGAAATCCATCACACAAGCTCGGAGCATGTCCTCCAAAATCTGGATAGTCCTCTCTGACTGCCCATCGGTCTGAGGGTGAAATGCCGTACTGAAATTAAGACGAGTCCCTAAAGCTTCCTGAAAGGATCGCCAAAAACGGGAGGTGAACTGAGTACCTCGGTCTGAGATGATGGAGACAGGAACACCATGGAGTCGCACAATCACCTCCAAGAACAACTGAGCATAGCGAGGCGCTCCGTAAGCCGTCTTAACCGGAATGAAGTGGGCCGATTTGGTCAATCGATCCACAATCACCCATATGGAGTCAAAACCTCGAAAACTGTGGGGTAATCCTGTCACAAAATCCATGGTGATCATCTCCCACTTCCACGTGGGTATCTCCAACGGTTGCAACAGTCCTGCAGGTCTTTGGTGTTCCGCTTTCACTTGCTGACACACCAGGCACCGGGAAACAAAGTCTGCTACATCTCGCTTCAAACCCTCCCACCAAAACAACTGTTTCAAATCCTGATACATCTTCGTACTGCCTGGATGGATGGAATACTTGGAGTTGTGAGCTTCCTCTAGATTGAGCCTCCTCAGATTACCCACATCGGGTACGCACAACCGCTGTCCACACCGTAAAACACCCTCTGAGTCTAGAGATAGCTCCACGTTCTTCCCTTCACTGACCTCTGACACAATCTTAGCAAGCCTTGGATCATCACACTGAACGGATTTAATCTGGTCCACTAAAGAGGATTGAGCTTGCACATGAGCTAAGAGTACTCCAGATCTCCCTAACTCGAAGTGCATGCCCTCCGACTCCAACCTATGGATCTCCTCAACCAACGGTCTCTTCACAACAGCAATGTGGGCCAGACTACCCATAGACTTCCTGCTTAGAGCATCAACGACCACATTTGCTCTTCCATGGTGATACAAGATGGTACAATCATAGTCCTTCAGCAACTCCATCCACCGCCTCTGTCTCAGATTGAGGTCTTTCTGCTGAAATATGTACTTCAAGCTCTTGTGGTCGGTGTAGATCTCACACGTCTCTCCGTAGAGGTAGTGTCTCCAGATCTTGAGAGCAAACACCACCGCCGCCATCTCCAAATCATGAGTGGGGTAGTTCTGCTCGTGATTCTTCAACTTCCTTGAGGCATAAGCTATCACTCTCCCATTCTGCATCAAAACACAGCCAAGCCCAATCCGGGAAGCGTCACAATACGTGGAGTAGCCTCCTGAACCGGTAGGCAAGGCCAAAACGGGAGCTGTAGTCAGAGCCTCTTTCAGCTTTTGAAAACTTGACTCACAAGCTTCCGAGCACAGAAAAGGTGCGTGCTTCTGAGTTAACTGGGTGAGAGGTGCTGCTACCCGAGAGAAATCCTTGACAAATATCCGGTAGTAGCCCGCAAGACCCAAGAAACTACGGATCTCCGTCACTGTTGTAGGTCTAGGCCACTTCTGAACTGCTTCTACCTTCTTTGGATCCACCATGATACCATCTTTAGACACTATATGCCCCAGAAAGGTTACTTGATCCATCCAAAACTCGCACTTAGAGAACTTGGCATAAAGATTGTGGTCCCTCAGAGTCTGCAGCACAACTCTGAGATGATGCTCATGCTCCTCAGCACACTTAGAGTATACCAGGATGTCGTCGATGAAGACTATGACGAATCGGTCCAAGAATGGTTTGAACACTCGGTTCATAAGATCCATAAAAGCTGCAGGGGCGTTGGTCAACCCAAAAGACATCACAAGAAATTCGAAATGCCCATATCGAGTACGGAAAGCCGTCTTCGGAATATCTCCTTCCTTAATCCTCAACTTATGGTAACCCGATCTCAGATCAATCTAAGAAAAACAGCAAGCACCCTGAAGCTGATCAAACAAATCATCAATCCTCGGAAGAGGGTACTTGTTTCGGACCGTCAACTTGTTGAGCTGCCTGTAGTCCACACAAAGTCTCATGGATCCATCCTTCTTCTTGACAAAAAGAACCGGAGCACCCCAAGGTGATGTGCTCAGTCGGATGAACCCTTTGTCCAAAAGATCCTTCAGCTGATCCTTCAACTCGTTTAACTCTTTCGGAGCCATACGGTAAGGAGGAATGGAAACTGGTTGAGCATCAGGAGCTAGGTCAATCCCGAACTCTATCTCCCGATCAGGTGGCATGCCCGGCAACTCCTCCGGAAACACATCTGGGTACTCACATACCACTGGAACCTGACCAACACCTACAATACTAGCCTCCATGTTCATTACTGACGCCAGAAAGCCTTGACACCGGTGGTCCATCAACTTCATGGCACTCATAGCCGAGATCAAAGAAGCAGGGGTCATACAATGATCCCCTTGGAACTCGAAGGTTGAACCATCGGGAATGACAAAATTCACCAACTTGGCATAGCAATCCACCGAGGCATGACAGAAAGCCAACCAATCCATGCCCAAGATGACATCAAAGTCTACCATATCAAAGATCACCAGGTCGGCCAAAGTGTCAGCCTTAACCGGTAATTCACACAATAATCCAGCTACACTAGCATACATAATATCCATATATATAACCTGGTCATAACATTCCACTTAATCCATAAACCATCATACACAATCCCTACATCTAAATATATATGTCATACATGCCCATAAATAAGTCTAACAACATCAACACAACAAAAGTAAGTCTTACATAGACTTATACAACATCCATCCACTATCCTAGTCCAAGGAAATCCTGTCTGTAACGTAAGGAGCATACACTAGAAATGAAATACATAATGCCTCTACACATGAGGCTCACCAAATCTAAGAACTCGGAGGAACAGATGAACTCGTCCCTTGATCTGCACCTTGATCTGAAAACATATTGTATGAATGGGTGAGTCATACGCTCAGTGAATAAACAGGTTATAAGCAATGTATGCAGATATATCATGAATCAACAAGCATAAAGATACACCAACACAGCAGATATATAACTCAAACGTTCTTATACAGTCTCTTTATCTTGGTAGCTTTTAACCTATGAACACCTGGAGCTCGGCCCCGACTCATGTTCATAGAAAGTATGGATGTCCCGCGAGCTATGCCCCTCATCAGACACCATACTGAGAAACCCCGCGAGCTATGCCCCTCATCAGGTTTCCCATTTATGACCCCGCGAGCTATGCCCCTCCTCAGGTCGTTTTACCATCTCTTAATTCATTCAAATTTTATCTTATCTAACGCTGTTAGTGGCACATATCATTCACAATCACAGTCTAAGTAACTCATCAATTCATCATCACATCATCAACATCATATCATAAATCCCATGACCTTATAAACATTCATGTAATAAGTTTGGAGTAGTGGTGAACGAATGGATTTGAGTAGTTAACTTTAAAATAAGAAAATATTGAGTTAAAGTCTTGAAAATGGAGTTTTTATACTGATGTAATCGATTACAGACCTCCGTAATCGATTACCTGCTTTAAATTTCGTTCTGAAGAAATTTTTTACGAAAATTGGTTGTCTGTAATCGATTACCAACCCGTTGTAATCGATTACAGTAATCGATTACCAATTCGCTGTAATCGATTACAGCCTGGGTCAGCGACGAAATTCTGCATAAAACTTCGCGAAAATCATCCCCAAATCCACATTTTCACCACAACTCACCCAAATCAAACACAACCAACATGCAATATCAATTCTATATCAACCAATCCCAGTCCCTATCAACTATCATAGCAAGATATTCACAGATTCAATCAAAATCATACATAAACTACAAATAACCCATTACTCACTAATTACTCCAATGAGCTCCAAGACTCCACCCGGTGCTAGGATGAGTTCCCCGGAGCTTCCCTAGATGGTTGAGACCCTAGAGAACACATCACAAACCTCAATCTCTCAATAAAAAGCAAAAACCCCAATTAGGAACCCTAAACCCCCAAATCCGAAAATTAGAGAAAATAAACATCAATGGAGAAAAAGAAATACTCTACACTTACCCTCAATATACTGGATGAGCAATGCTAACTTGATCTTTGATGATTAATGGGGTTTGGGTTTGGATTGGAGAAGGAAGAAAGGGGATGAGGAAGAAGAAGAAGAGAAATGAGGGAGAGAGAGAAAAACGTGAATGAGGGGGGAGGAAGAAGGAAAAAGGAAAGAAAAAGAGAGGGGAGGTGGGGCCCACGTGGTCCTATCTCCTCGGGTGTACTGTGATCTCTTACTCAAACTAACTCAGACTACCTCAGGTATTACAGTTTAATTTATATCTAATAAGACATAAATGTTGAAAAGTATAATTATATATCTCTTAAATTTAAAATTGTTAAATTTAATCATTGTTTTGTTTAGATTTTTAAAGTATCAAATTCCTGTTCAAACAATTTCTAAATTACACTAATTTATTTTTAATTTGATTTGGTATGTAATGCATCATAGGTTATAATATCTGATTAAAGAATAAATGGAAAATAATAATTTTTTTCTGTTTGATTTGGTGGTGATTTTTCAGTTAAATGTAATTTTTTTTATTCATGGAGGTTGTTAAATAGCGGTGAAAAAGGTATAATATCATATTAAAAATTAAATGAATACTATTCGTTGTCCAATCCAATTCATGTTATTTATAATAATCATTATTTCAAAGTAGATGTTTTCTTATTTGATCGGGGTTAAGTGGTGGCGCAAGAGGGTGTAATATATGAGTAATTCAAAAATGTAAATTTATTTATTATGTAAATAAATTTATGTGTTTTAAAATATAGTTTAATTTAAAAATAACATGTGTGTTGTTATTTGACAAGGGTTAAGTAGTGGCACACATAATTAAAAACTAAAATCCAAAATCGTCTCACTGTCCAAAATTTATTTTATTTTAAAATAATTTTCTATATTACACTACTTTATTTTTTATTTGATTTGGGTATAGTAATGGTACTAAAGACTATAATATATGGTTAAAAAATAAATACAAAATATGTTGTCGAAACCGGTTTATGTTGTTTATAATATTTTGTGATTTAAAAATAATTTTTTCAATTTGATCATGGAAGTATTCTTTTTATGTAAATATGAATTTATTTTCATGGATGGAGTTAAGTAGCGGTGCAATAGGGTATAATATCATAGCGAAGATTAAATGACATACTTTTTGTTGTCGAAATCGATCCCTACTATATAAAATAGTGGTGCATGAGAGTATAATATATGAGTAAAATCAAAATGTAAATTCATTTCCTGTGTAAACAAGTTTATATGATTTAAAAAATAATTTGCTTTAAAAATAAAATTTGTTTTCTTATTTTACAATGGTTAAGTAGTGGCACAACAGCGTATAATGTCCAATGAAAAACTAAATGCAAAGTCTTTCATTCTCGAGAGAAGTTCGTTCTATTCTAAAATAATTTTTATATTTTAATAGTTTATTTTTAATTTAATTTTGGTATAGTAACTTTATTGGAGATTATAATAACTGGTTAAAAAATAATTGCAAAATATGTTGTCCAAATTAGTTTATGTTAATTATAATAAAATTTCATTACAAAATATTTTTTTCTTATTTGCATGCTTACGAAAAATTTAATGTATTTGATTTTAATAGTTATGCATATAGATTTATCATATTATTTTGTATTTTTTTTATTACAAATGATTCGTTGGTATATGATCCAACAATTAACTTTGGTGCAAATCCACTGAATCGTATTGAACACTCTATTTTCAGATAGTGAAACAAATGGTAACGAATTCGTTACGTTAATTGATAAATAATTATGTGTATGGATTTTGGTCACAATATATAAATGTTGAATAATTTTCTTACTTTGTAGAATGTGTTGATGTTGGAGATTGTTGTAATGTGTGTCAATGGTGTGGGGCCTGTTTCTGGTTTGCTGAACGAATTGACAATAAGGGGTTGACAGATCATGTTGTATTCACCGTATGTTGTGGTAAGGGTAAAGTACATTTACCTTTACTAGGTAAGCCACTTAATCTGTTAATGTCTTTGTTAGATGGTTCCGATAGTTGCAGTCATCACTTTCTTACAAATATTCGGAAGTACAATAGCATGATCGCGTTCACATCAATTGGTGGGAAGATAGACATTTCTCTAAATGATGGATCATCTTTACTTTGGAAGCATTGTCAGGTTCTTCGTTTGACAAAAAATATGCATTTGGTTACTGGACCTGAATACCATGAAAATGATGAGCTGATTGCTTTCTCAAATTGGATATTGGATATTGGATATTGGAGATGGGAAAATATGATCAAGTGATGGCAACAATGTACTGGGGAACATTCCTGATGAGATGCTTATAGAGGAAGGTGGTGATCCTATTGTAGATATTGTCAATGAAATTTATCCATGTTTGTTGAAAAATGTATCGAATCACACCTTTTTTCAGGAATGTGCAATTCTTGCACCAACTATTGAAGTTGTAGATAGAGTAAATGATTATGTGTTAGGCTTAATCTCAGGGCAGGAGAAGATTTATCATAGCTCTGATTCAATTTGTCATGCGGATACAGACGTCGGTATTGATATCGAATGGTTTAATGATGAATTTTTGAATCAGATTAAATGCTCTGGACTTCCAAATCACATATTGAGATTGAAAATAGGTGTTCCTGTCATTTTAATGCGTAACGTTGACCAATCAGCTGGTTTGTGCAATGCGAATCGCCTTATTGTAACTGATCTTGGTGTAAATGTCATCATAGCAAGAATAGTCGCAGGTTGTAATACGGGTTCACATGTTTGTATTCCAAGGATGAATTTGATCCCATCTTACTCTAGCCTGCCGTTCAAGTTCCAAAGGCGCCAGTTCCTTCTATCAATGTGTTTTGCCATGACGATCAACAAAAGCCAGGGACAAACTTTATCCCATGTTAGATTATATATTCATCCAGCGACCAGTTTTCTCACATGGACAATTGTAGGTTGCATTGTCTCGTGTTAGGAGTAAAAGTGGTTTGAAAATTATGTTATGTGATCCTGAAAAAAAAAATATTATAATAGTACTCAAAATGTAGTTTTTTTGAAGTATTTAATAATATATGAGATTGTTATTTATAAGCTAAACCTGAAATATTTGTTCTCATATTAAATAGTATTAATATAATTTAATATATTACGTATACTTTTTAGTTTTTTTTGTATAAATATATTGTGTTGCAATTATTAATATTGTAAATCGTCTTCCGATCTTATATTGATTTTATTGTATTTTATGGTATTTTCCAGATATATTATAAATAGTTCCCTTAATGAATACATATATGAGAATATTGTTTAGCCTAATGATTTATTATCGATATTTCCATTAGCTCTTTTCATTATAAAAAATTTGATTCATTGAGTATGTTTTGAGTATTTAAATAGAGTTATGTTTGCAAATTGTTCTAATTCTCACTTAACTTTCATTTAAACATTAAGTTTATTATACAGTTCCTTAATCGATTGATATAATTTTAAGTTTTATTGTTTTATATACTTTTTGTGTATCATCAAATCTCATATTTCTATTATCTTATTTTTATTGTAAATAATATATTTTTTTATCTACAATATTATATTTATATTTTCACATTCTACATTAATCAAACTATTCATATAAAGAGTTGAAATAATAGTTAGATAAAATATAATTTCAAAACAGCTATACAACTTTACATATTCTCTTTCTCATTTAAATTAAATGTAGTCTAGATAATTTCTTTGGCTTTTACTTTGCTAAAGTTTTCCATAATATTAATTTAGACTTTAATTTTATATATAAATGAAATTAATTCATTTTTAATTCGAAAATTTTATTATAATGAGATAAAATTGTAATGAGAAATGATCTATGTACACTATAAAATTAGTCATTATCAGTCATCATATACAATAATCCAATTTTTTAAAACTATTAATTCAATTTTTAATACTATATTTTGATCCAACATATTTAAAAGTCGGATTAGTAGTTTTAAAAAGTTGGATTACTATAAATGGTGATTGATCCAACACATAAAATGAACACATATTTTAATAGCAAATGAACACATTTGATTATCAGAAATGAACATATTTATTCATTATAATGAACACATTTAAGTAGAAAAAAATTAACACATTTACTTAAAAAAGCATCTCAAGCTCATTAATATTATCTCTTTGCATTATATTATGTGTTTAATTAGTTAAGGTGTATGCATGTGTTCATTTTGCATTGTGTTATGTGTTCATTTACAATATAAATATGTGTTCACTTTGCATTGTATTATGTGTTCAGTTGCGGTATATTTATGTATGTTTTCACTTTGCATTATATTATGTGTTCAGTTACAATATAAGTATGTGTTCAAATTACATTGTATTATGTGTTTAATTGCAGTATATATGAATATGTGTGTGTTCATTGTTTCATATATTATGTGTTCATTGTGACTTAACTTTAATATATATGTATTCATTTGCTAATAAATAATTTTATGACCGAAGTATTGCCTGATGTGTTCATTTTAGGTTGTCATATGTGTTCATTTAATCTTATACAATGTGTTCGTTGCGCAGAATTAGTTCTAATCTGAAAAGAAAAATAATGTTCTTGTTTGAAACTAAAACAACCTGACATAAACAAAGATTGAGTTGTATGATGAAAAGAAATCAAGAATCTCATTAGATACTATAAGAATAATTGTTAAAAATGAATTTAGTAGATGAACATATGAAATCCACTTCTTCTTCATCATCACTTATGCCGATGTTATACGAACAAGTTGCATAGAAGAGTTAAAAAAAATAAGTTTTCTAAAAGTAAAATGAAATAAAAACAAGAATCATACAAAAAAAAGAGTGGGTATCTTGATTGAGAGAAGAAAAAAGAGTGGGTATCTTAATTAGGAGGAGAAGAAGAAGAATAAGAAGAAGAAGAAGAAGAAGAAGAAGAAGAAAAAGAAGAATGCAGAAGCAGAAGAAGAAGAAACTAAAAGAAAACAAAGAGAAGAAAAAATTGAAAACAGAATGAGGGCGTGAATTTGATTTGCATTAATTCCATATGTGTGACAAATTATACATTACGTTAATACGTTGTTAGTACACAATGTTGTACAAATAGAATTTCCGTTTTTTTTATATCTTAGTTTTTTTTAGTGAAAAATTATTACTCTATTTATTATAGATTATTGAAATACTAAATTTAATGAATTAAATGAAAACGGATAACTAAGATTAAATATTTAAGATATGTGTTTTTATAGGAAATATTTTTTCCCCATTTTTGCATTCCAAATGCGCAGTGACAATACAAAAAAAGTTTCTTTTAGTGGCGATTAATTTTTGTGTTAGTGGCAGTTTTAACCCCCACAAAAGAGCTTACCGACAGTTGTCCATTCTGTGTAACACCCCTGAAAATCATAGCTTTAATATATTGTAGCTAATAATTCCCGAATTTATCTGTTAGAGTAATTTTTACGAGTTTATGATCTTAATAATAAGATGAATACATCTTTGTATATCCATGCATGAACTATATGATTATTTTGAATATTCCTATATGTATATGTATATATATATATGTCACGACCCAACTCGGATCGTGACCGGCACATGGGACACCGAGTCCCATGTCAGCCTTAACCTGTAATCCACACATCACTCCAGCTAAACAATAATGACCACAACTACTTTAACATGCATACATACATAAAATACATACGCATAATGGGGTTCTCAAGGTATCACCTCTAAATCCATAATACATAATGTATGGTCATACGTCCTACTTAATCCATAGACTAACATAATCCAACATAAGATCAACAAGTCTTAATTAGACTTACAACACATACATAACTTAGACATCCCTATTTGTAAACCTATGGAGCATACTACTGACATAATGGAAAATAACCTAACGCCTCTAAACATCGAGGCTCACCAAAGCTAAGAGCTTGGAGGAACGGAGGGACTCGCCTCCTGATCTGCACCTGAATCTGAAAATGGTTTGTATGAATGGGTGAGTCATACGCTCAGTGAATAATAGATTAAAAACAGTTTATGCAACAATATCATGATCACATATACAACCATAACAATTCTTCACATAATTACCATACAACACATTTCGCAATTCGTCTTACGTTTTGTTATTACAAGTGTATTTATTTTTAGAGATCCCGGGAGCCCAGCCCCCCCTCGGATCATTAGTCCCGGGAGCCCAGCCCCCCCTTGGACTTTAGTCCCGGGAGCCTAGCTCCTCCTCAGACTTTATTAAAACTCGACCCCGTGAGCTATGCCCCCCCTCAGGCCGAACCAACCAATCTTAATCATCCTTTAATTAATATCGTTTCGTATTCATATATCGCATCATATTCGCATCATCGTCATAATAACATCATAAACAGCCCAATATCAAGTTTGGGGTAGTGGTGAACATATGGATTTGAAAACGTAACTTAAATGTATAAGGATTTTGAGTTTAAGTCTTAAAAATAATGTTTTTGTACTGATGTAATCGATTACAGGCCTCTGTAATCGATTATCAGTTTCAAATTTCGTTCTGGAGAAAATTTTTATGAAAATTGGCCACCTGTAATCGATTACTATCCCGCAGTAATCGATTACAGGGTATTGGTAATCGATTACAGTAATCTATTACCACCAATTCGCTGTAATCGATTACAGCCTGGGTCAGAGACGAAATTCTGCAGAAAATCACGCGAAATTCATCTCCAAATCCACATTTTCACCACATCCCATCCAAATCAAACACAACCAACATACAATATCAATTATATATCAATCATTCTCAGTCCCTATCAACTATCATAGCAAGAAATTCACAAAATCATTCAAAATCAAACATAACCATAAATAACCCATTACTCACAAATTACTCCAAAGAGCTCCAAGATTCCACCCGGAGCTAGGATGAGTTCCCCGGAGCTTCCCTAGATGGTTGAGACCCTAGAGGACACATCACAAATCTCAATCTCTCAACAAAATCAAAAACCCCAATTAGGAACCCTAAACCCCCAAATCCGAAAATTAGAGAAACTAGACATCAATGGAGAAAAAGAAAATACTCTACACTTACCCTCAATATACTAGATGAGAAATGCTAACTTGGATCTTGAAGATTAAGAAGTGTGGGTGAGGGATTTTGAGAGAAAAGAGAGATGAGGAAGAAGATGGAGGAATGGGAAATGAGAGGGAGAGAGATACGGGAGAGTGAGGGAAGAAAAGAGAAAAAGAGAAAGGAAAAGAAGAAAAGGGGTGGGGAGGTGGGACCCACGTGGTTCTATCTCCCCGGTGCACCGTGATCTCATACTCAAACTAACTCAGAATACCCGAGGTATTACAATCTTCCCCCCTTAAAGAATTCGGACCCCGAATTCACACACAGAAGGGAAAGGAGATTACCTGAATCATGAAAGAGGTGCGGATACTTATCCCGCATGGCTTCCTCGGGCTCCCACGTAGCCTCTTGACCAGAGTGGTTTCGCCAAACCACCTTCACTGTAGCCGCTTTCTCAGAACGGAGTTTCCCCACTTGCCGATCAACAATAGCCACCGGTTTCTCCTCGTATGCCAAATTCTCATCCAAGGGTAACACTTGATGTTCCACCACACGAGATGGATCAGACAAATATTTACTCAACATATACACATGAAAGACGGAATGGATTGAGGACATCTCAGGTGGAAGTGCCAAATGATAGGCCACTGCTCCAATCCGATCCAAGATCTCAAAAGGTCCAACATATCGAGGACTCAGCTTCCCTTTCTTACTGAACCTCAAGTATCCCGTCCAGAATGAGCCTCCTCAATTTACCCACATTCAGAACACACAAACGTTGCCCACAACGTAGCACTACCTCCGAGTCCAAAGAGAGCGTCAAGTTCTTCCCTTCACTAACCTCCGTTACCAGCTCCACTAACCTCGGATCTTCTCGCTGCACAGACTTGATCTGATCCACTAGGGTGGACTGAGCCCGCACATGAGCCAAGAGCACGCCCGACCTTCCCAGCTCAAAATGCATACCCTCAGCCTCCAAACGGTGAATCTCTTTCACCAACGGCCTCTTTACGGGAGCAATATGGGCCAAACTACCCATAGACTTCTTACTCAGTGCATCGGCAACAACATTCGCCTTCCCTGGGTGATACAGAATGGTGCAATCATGATCCTTAAGCAACTCCATCCACCTCCTCTGCCTCAGATCAAGATCCCTCTGCTGAAAGATATACTTCAAGCCCCTGTGGTCGGTGTAACCTCACAGGCCTCCCTATAGAGGTAGTGTCTCCAAATCTTAAGAGCAACACGACCGCGGCCACCTCCAAATCATGAGTCAGGTAGTTCTGCTCGTGATTCTTCAACTTCCTTGATGCATAAGCGATAACTCTCCCATGCTGCATCAAAACCCAACCAAGCCCCATCCGAGAAGCATCACAGTACACAGAATACCCTCCTGATCCCGAAGGCAAAACCAAAACAGGAGCGGTGGTCAAGGACTCCTTCAACCTCTGAAAACTCTCCTCACAAGCTTCCGACCACTGGAAAGGTACACTCTTCTGGGTCAACTCGGTGAGAGGGGCTGTTATCCTTGAGAAATCCTTAACAAACCTCCGATAGTAACTACCAAGACCTAAGAAGCTACGGATCTCGGTCACCGTCGTAGGCCTCGGCCATTTCTGCACTGCCTCAACTTTCTTCGGATCTACCATGATCCCGTCCCTAGATACCACGTGTCTAAGAAAGGTCACTCGGTCGAGCCAAAACTCACACTTGGAGAACTTGGCATAAAGGCTATGATCCCTCAGTGTCTGCAACACAACTCTGAGATGATGTTCATGCTCCGCTGCATTCCTGGAGTAGACCAAGATGTCGTCAATGAAGACGATGACGAATCGGTCCAAGAACGGCTTAAACACCCGATTCATAAGATCCATGAAAGATGCCGGGGCATTGGTCAAACCGAAGGACATCACCAGAAACTCAAAATGTCCATACCGGGTGCGAAAGGCTGTCTTCGGAACGTCTCCCTCCTTAATATTCAATTGGCGGTAACCAGACCTCAAATCAATCTTCGAGAAGCAACAAACACCTTGAAGCTGATCAAACCGATCATCGATCCTGGGAAGAGGGTACTTGTTACGGACCGTCATTTTATTGAGCTGCCGATAATCCACGCAAAGTCTCATAGACCCATCCTTCTTCTTAACAAAGAGAACCGGAGCACCCCAAGGTGAAATGCTCGGACGGATAAATCCCTTATCCAAAAGGTCCCTCAACTGATCCTTCAGCTCATTCAACTCTTTCGGAGCCATACGGTAAGGGGAATAGAAACAGGTTGAGCTTCGGGGTTTAAGTCAATCCCGAACTCTATCTCCCTATCCGGCGGCATCCCTGGTAAGTCCTCTGGGAAGACATCTGGAAACTCGCTCACAATCGGAACTTGATCCAAATCCGGCACTCTAGCCTCCACATCCACCACTGACGCAAGAAAACCTTGGTTCCCATGATCCATCAACTTCATGGCACTCATAGCCGAGATCAAGGAAGCAGGGTTCATACAATGATCCCCTTGGAACTCGAAGGTTGAACCATCGGGGAGGACAAATTTCACCAACTTGGCATAGCAATCCACCGAGGCATGACGGGAAGCCAACCAATCCATGCCCAAGATGACATCAAAGTCCACCATATCAAGAATCACCAGGTCGACCCAAGTGTCCATCCTGCCCACAGAAACCACACACGACTCGCACACGAGATGAACCATATAAGGTTCTCCGACCGGAGTGCTAACCCAAAAAGGGTCCTCCAAAGGCACTAGTTGCTCGCTAAAACGGGAAGCAAAGAACGGGGACACATAAGAATGTGTGGAGCCCGGATCAAACAACACATACGTTTCAGAAGAACAAACTTTTTTTATACCTGCTACCACAGCATTGGACGCCTGAGCATCCTGACGGGTCAACGCAAAGACTCTAGGTTGAGCTCTTCCTCCACCACCTTGACCTCTACCTCTGTTTCCTCTAGCTGCACCTCGACCTCCTTTCCCGGAAGAACTACCCGGAGACATAGCTGAATGAGATGGTGCAGGAAAGATGAGTCTTGATGCTCGGTAGCTCCCCCAGCAAGGCGAGGACACTCCCTGACGAAATGCCCTGCCTGCCAGCACCCAAAGCATACATTCTGATTCGGGCGGCACGCGCCATGATGGTATCTTCTACACTGCTTGCAGTGAGGGCGCCGATGACCTTGGGGTCTAGAACGATGTGTGTTTGACTGGGAAGCACTACTAGCTTGGGGCCTCATCCTAGACGTGGCCCTAGGGGTGGATCCTGAGGAGTTAGAACCACTCCCAGAGCAAACCTCTGCTGCTGATAACCTTGGGACCCACCAGAACTGGATCCCCCGGAGAACTGCCCTGTAGTCTTCTTTTTCTTCTCAAATCCTCTATTCGGCTTGTCTTCCTCCCGTGAGTTTTCAATGCCCACCGCGGTATCCATCACTTGAGAGAAGGACTTCCTCCCTATCTCATTATGCAGAATGGAACGCATCGGGTCCCTGAGCCCTTTCACAAACCTTCTCACTTTCCTATCCTCAGTAGTGATCTCATGCGGCGCATATCGACATAGTCGAGTAAATTGAGTAGCATACTCGACCACAGACATGCCCGGAGTCTGCTTCAGCTTGAGGAATTGCTCAACCAAAAGCTCCCTTCGGTTCCCAGAAAAGAATCTTGCTCTGAAAGCTTCAGTGAACTCCTCCCACACTGGTGGCGGCCTCCTCATATGAGCCCTTTCCATCAACCAAGTCTCATACCAATGAACAGCAGTTCCCTAAAGGGTGTAGGTCACCAGATCCACGGCCCTCACGTCGTCGCATCGAAGGGCACGCAGAGCTCTAGTAGCCCGAAAAAGTCGGTGGGTTCAGCCTCAGATATGCCTCCAGAGTCACTTCAAGGGTACCAAAAACCTGAGGTCCCGGCCTAGGTGATTCGTAGTCCATGTTCGGAGGAACCTCTTCCCTCCTCTGGTTCTGATCCTGATTCTGATTCTGATTCTGCATCATCTGAATCAAGATGTTGAGGGCTTGGCGAACCCCTCGCATCTCCTCACCATAGTTAAGCTCCGCATCACCTCCAACGGGCTCATCATCCCCCTGCACAGGAGGGGGGTCCCTGGGGTTACGAGGCCCCCCCGTCTTCGGGGACCCTGCTTAGGCGGCATGGTCAACCAAGAGCAGCTACACAAACAACCAATCGTTTAGAGACATAGCGTAGGACACATCCCCGAGTCAAAAAGGGATTAGCAATTAAGGAATTAACTTGGACAACAACACCCTAAAATGTCTTCACTAGAATCACAATTTGTGAAAATGGGCCGGCAACCATTTACACTATTGTCATCCTATTGAAGAACAATTGCTCCATAAGTTACAAAACTCAACCTAGGCTCTGATACCAACTTTGTCACGACCCAACTCGGATCGTGACCGGCACATGGGACACCGAGTCCCATGTCAGCCTTAACATGTAATCCACACATCACTCCAGCTAAACAATAATGACCACAACTACTTTAACATGCATACATACATAAAATCCATACGCATAATGGGGTTCTCAAGGTATCACCCCTAAATCCATAATACATAATGTATGGTCATACGTCCTGCTTAATCCATAGACTAACATAATCCAACATAAGATCAACAAGTCTTAATTAGACTTACAACACATACATAACTTAGACATCCCTGTTTGTAAACCTATGGAGCATACTACTGACATAATGGAAAATAACCTAACGCCTCTAAACATCGAGGCTCACCAAAGCTAAGAGCTTGGAGGAACGGAAGGACTCGCCTCCTGATCTGCACTTGAATCTGAAAATGGTTTGTATGAATGGGTGAGTCATACGCTCAGTGAATAATAGATTAAAAACAGTTTATGCAACAATATCATGATCACATATACAACCATAACAATTCTTCACATAATTACCATACAACACATTTCGCAATTCGTCTTACGTTTTGTTATTACAAGTGTATTTATTTTTAGAGATCCCGGGAGCCCAGCCCCCCCTCGGATCATTAGTCCCGGGATCCCAGCCCCCCCTCGGACTTTAGTCCCGAGAGCCTAGCTCCTCCTCAGACTTTATTAAAACATGACCCCGTGAGCTATGCTCCCCCTCAGGCCGAACCAACCAATCTTAATCATCCTTTAATTAATATCGTTTCATATTCATATATCGCATCATATTCGCATCATCGTCATAATAACATCATAAACAGCCCAATATCAAGTTTGGGGTAGTGGTGAACATATGGATTTGAAAAAGTAACTTAAATGTATAAGGATTTTGAGTTTAAGGCCTCTGTAATCGATTACCAGTTTCAAATTTCATTCTGGAGAAAATTTTTATGAAAATTGGCCACCTGTAATCGATTACTATCCCGCAGTAATCGATTACAGTAATCGATTACAGTAATCGATTACCAATTCGCTGTAATCGATTACAGCCTGGGTCAGAGACGAAATTCTGCAGAAAATCACGCGAAATTCATCTCCAAATCCACATTTTCACCACATCCCATCCAAATCAAACACAACCAACATACAATATCAATTATATATCAATCATTCTCAGTCCCTATCAACTATCATAGCAAGAAATTCACAAAATCATTCAAAATCAAACATAAACCATAAATAACCCATTACTCACAAATTACTCCAAAGAGCTCCAAGACTCCACCCGGAGCTAGGATGAGTTCCCCGGAGCTTCCCTAGATGGTTGAGACCCTAGAGGACACATCACAAATCTCAATCTCTCAACAAAATCAAAAAACCCCAATTAGGAACCCTAAACCCCCAAATCCGAAAATTAGAGAAACTAGACATCAATGGAGAAAAAGAAATACTCTACACTTACCCTCAATATACTAGATGAGCAATGCTAACTTGGATCTTGAAGATTAAGAAGTGTGGGTGAGGGATTTTGAGAGAAAAGAGAGATGAGGAAGAAGATGGAGGAATGGGAAATGAGAGGGAGAGAGATATGGGAGAGTGAGGGAAGAAAAGAGAAAAAGAGAAAGGAAAAGAAGAAAAGGGGTGGGGAGGTGGGACCCATGTGGTTCTATCTCCCCGGTGCACCGTGATCTCATACTCAAACTAACTCAGAATACCCGAGGTATTACAATATATATATGATATAGTTCACCACAGCAAGTGTGCATGCGCGACACGTGGCACTTTCATGCAATCAGGCAAAAACCATACAACACCATGCAATCTTTAGTTAAATGCACCAAAAATATTTTTATTCAAAGATAAAATTTTTGGACTCACCATTTTATAATTTCCCGGATCGTATATTCTATTTTTGTCACGACCCAAATCGGATCGTGACCGGCACATGGGACACTGAGTCCCATGTCAGCCTTAACCTGTAATTCACACCTCAATCCAGCTAAACAACAACAACCACAACTACTATAACATGCATACATGCATAAAATCCATACATATAATAGGGTTCTCAAGGTATCACCCCATAATCCATAATACATACATAAATCCAACAGAAAGGTAACAAGTCTTAATTAGACTTACAACGCATACATAACTTAGACAATCCTGTTTGTCAACCTATGGAGCATTCTACTGACATAATAGAAATAACATAATGCCTCCAGACATTGAGGCTCACCAAAGCTAAGAGCTTGGAGGGACGGAAGGACTCGCCTCCTGATCTGCACCTGAATCTGAAAAATGGTTTGTATGAATGGGTGAGTCATACGCTCAGTGAATAATAGATTAAAACAGTTTATGCAACAATATTATAATTACATATACAGGCATAACAATCCATCACATAATTGTCATACCACACATTCCGCAATTCGTCTTACGTATAATTATTTTAGTGTATTCATTATAAGAGATCCCGGGAGCGCAGCCCCTCCTCAGATCTTTAGTCCCGGGAGCCCAGCCCCTCCTCAGACTTCATCAAACTCGACCCCGGGAGCTATGCCCCTCCTCAGGCCGAGCCAACCAACATTTAATCATTCTTTAATTAATATCGTTTCGTAATCGTACATCGCATCATATTCGCATCATTGTCATAATAACATCATAACAGTCCAGTATCAAGTTTGGGGTAGTGGTGAACATATGGATTTGAAAACATAACTTAAATGTATAAGGATTTTGAGTTTAAGTCTTAAAAATAGTGTTTTTGTACTGATGTAATCGATTACAGGCCTCTGTAATCGATTACCAGCTTCAAATTTCGTTCTGAAGGAAAATTTTTGCGAAAATAGGCAGTCTGTAATCGATTACCAACCCGTGGTAATCGATTACTGTAATCGATTACAGGATCTTGGTAATCGATTACCAATTCGCTGTAATCGATTACAGCCTGGGTCAGAGACGAAAATCTGCAGAAAATCATGCGAAATTCATCTCCAAATCCACATTTTCACCACAACCCATCCAAATCAAACACAACCAACATACAATATCAGTTATATATCAACCAATCTCAGTCCCTATCAACTATCATAGCAAGAAATTCACAAAATCATTCAAAATCAAACATAAACCATAAATAACCCATTACTCACAAACTACTCCAATGAGCTCCAAGACACCACCCGGAGTTAGGATGAGGTACCCTGAGCTTCTCTAGCTATTTGAGAACCTAGGGAACACATCATAAACCTCAGATTCTCAACAAAATCAAAAATCCCCAAATACAAACCCTAAAACCCCAATCCGAAAATATAGAGAAATAGACATCAATGGAGAAAAAGAAATACTCTACACTTACCCACAACACACTAGTTGAGCAAAGCTAACTTGGATCTTGAAGATTAAGAAGTGTGGGTGAGGGATTTTGAGAGAGAAGAGAGGTGAGGAAGAAGATGGGGAATTTGGGAATGAGAGGGAGAGAAGTTACGGGAGAGTGAGGAGAGAAAAGAGAAAAAGAAAAAGGGAAAGAAGAAAAAGGGGTGGGGAGGTGGGACCCACGTGGTTCTATCTCCCCAGTGTTCCGTGATCTCTTACTCAATCTAACTCAAAATACCTGAGGTATTACAATCTTCCCCCCTTAAAGAATTCGGACCCCGAATTCAAACACAGAATGGAAAAGAGATTACCTTAATCATGAAAGAGGTGCGGATACTTATCCCTCATGGCTTCCTCGTGCTCCCACGTAGCCTCTTGGCCAGAGTGGTTACTCCAAACCACCTTCACTATAACCACCTCCTTGGAACGGAGTTTCCTCACCTGCCGATCAACAATAGCCACCGGTTCCTCCTCGTATGCCAAATTCTCATCCAAGGGCAACATTTGGTGCTCGATCACATGAGATGGATCCGATAGGTACTTCCTCAGCATAGACACATGAAAAACGAGATGGATTGAGGACATCTCGGGTGGAAGTGCCAAATGATAGGCCACTGCCCCAATCCGATCCAAGATCTCAAAAGGTCCAACATACCGAGGACTCAGCTTTCCCTTCTTACCGAACCTCATAACTCCCTTCATCGGAGATATGCGGAGAAACACATGATCTCCGACCGAAAACTCCAAATCTCCCCTTCGGTTGTTAGCATAGGCCTTCTGCCTACTCTGAGCCGCTTGGAGCCTCTCCCTGATCACTTTTACCTTATCCATGGCATCTTGTACCAGATTGGGTCCTAACAGTGCAGCTTCACCACTCTCAAACCAACCTATGGGAGACCGACACCTCCTACCATATAGAGCCTCAAACGGTGCCATACCGATGCTGGTCTGATAGCTATTATTATAAGAAAACTCCACCAATGGAAGGTACGACTCCCAACCATCTCCAAAATCCATCACACAAGCTCGGAGCATATCCTCCAAAATTTGAATGGTCCTCTCTGACTGACCGTCGGTCTGAGGGTGAAAAGTTGTGCTGAAGTTAAGGCGAGTCCCCAAAGCTTCTTGAAAGGATCGCCAAAACCGGGAGGTGAACTGAGTCCCTCTGTCGGAGATAATGGAGGTCGGAACACCATGAAGTCGCACAATGACCTCGAGGAATAGCTGAGCATATCGCGGCGCTCCGTATGAAGTCTTGACCGGAATAAAGTGGGCCGACTTGGTCAGTCGATCCACAATCACCCATATGGAGTCAAAGCCTCGAAAACTACGGGGTAGCCCCGTCACAAAGTCCATGGTGATACTCTCCCATTTCCATGTCGGTATCTCAATCGGTTGCAACAACCCTGCACGTCTCTGATGTTCAGCCTTCACTTGCTGACACACCAAGCACCGAGAAACAAAGTCTGCCACATCCCGTTTCATACCTTCCCACCAAAACAACTGTTTCAGATCCTGATACATCTTCGTGCTACCTGGATGGATGGAATACTTGGAGTTGTGAGCTTCCTCTAGTATGAGCCTCCTCAGATTACCCACATCGGGTACGCACAACCGATGCCCACACCGTAAAACACCCTCTGAGTCTAGAGCTAGCTCCACATTCTTCCCTTCACTGACCTCTAACACTAGCTTAGCAAGCCTTGGATCATTCCGCTGAACAGATTTAATCTGGTCCACCAAAGAGGATTGAGCCCGCACATGAGCTAAGAGTACTCCAGATCTCCCTAACTCGAAGTGCATGCCCTCTGACTCCAGCCTATGGATCTCCTCAATCAACGGTCTCTTCACGACAGCAATGTGGGCCAGACTACCCATAGACTTCCTACTCAGTGCATCAGCAACAACATTCGCCTTCCCTGGGTGATACAGAATCGTGCAATCATAGTCCTTGAGCAACTCCATCCATCTCCTCTGCCTCAGATTAAGATCCCGCTGCTGAAAGATATACTTCAAGCTTTTGTGGTCGGTGTAGATCTCACAGGTTTCCCCATAAAGGTAGTGTCTCCAGATCTAAAGAGCAAAAACGACCGCAGCCATCTCTAAATCATGAGTAGGGTAGTTCTGCTCGTGAGTCTTCAACTTCCTTGATGCATAAGCGATAACTCTTCCATGCTGCATCAAAACACAACCAAGCCCAATCCGAGAAGCATCACAGTACACAGAATACCCTCCGGAACCCGAAGGCAAAACCAAGACAGGAGCGGTGGTCAAGGACTCCTTTAACCTCTGAAAACTCTCTTCACAAGCTTCCGACCACTGGAAAGGTACACTCTTCTGGGTCAACTGGGTGAGAGGGGCTGCTATCCGGGAGAAATCTTTAACAAACCTCCGATAGTAACCAGCAAGACCCAAGAAGCTACGGATCTCGGTCACCGTCATAGGCCTCGGCCACTTCTGCACTGCCTCAACTTTCTTTGGATCTACCATGATCCCATCCCTAGATACCACATGCCCAAGAAAGGTCACTCGGTCAAGCCAAAATTCACACTTGGAGAACTTGGCATAAAGGCTATGATCCCTCAATGTCTGCAACACCGCTCTGAGATGGTGCTCATGCTCCGCCGCATTCTTGGAGTAAACCAAGATGTTGTCAATGAAGACGATGACGAATCGGTCCAAGAACGGCTTAAACACCCGATTCATAAGATCCATGAAAGCTGCCGGAGCATTGGTCAAACCGAAGGACATCACCAGAAACTCAAAATGTCCATACCGTGTGCGGAAAGCTGTCTTCGGAACGTCTCCCTCCTTAATCCTCAACTGATGGTAACCCGATCTCATATCAATCTTAGAAAAACAACAAGCACCCTGAAGCTGATCAAACAAATCATCGATCCTGGGAAGAGGGTACTTGTTACGGACCGTCATCTTATTGAGCTGCCGATAATCCACGCAAAGTCTCATAGACCCATCCTTCTTCTTAACAAAGAGAACCGGAGCACCCCAAGGAGAAGTGCTCGGACGGATAAATCCCTTATCCAGAAGATCCCTCAACTGATCCTTTAACTCATTCAACTCCTTCGGAGCCATACGGTAAGGGGGAATAGAAACAAGTTGAGCTTCGGGTTTTAAGTCAATCCCGAACTCTATCTCCCTATCCGGCGGCATTCCCGGTAAATCCTCTAGAAAAACATCTGGAAACTCGTTCACAATCGGAACTTGATCCAAATCCGGCACTCTAGCCTC
Source organism: Aeschynomene evenia (assembly GCA_013621005.1). Taxonomy (NCBI): domain Eukaryota; kingdom Viridiplantae; phylum Streptophyta; class Magnoliopsida; order Fabales; family Fabaceae; genus Aeschynomene; species Aeschynomene evenia. The sequence continues at coordinate 23,683,834 of CM024268.1, forward strand.
CACATCCACAACTGATGCAAGAAAACCTTGGTTCCCATGATCCATCAACTTCATGGCACTTAAGGTCGATATCAAAGAAGCGGGGGTCACACATCGATCCCCTTGAAACTCAAAGGTCGAGCCATCGGGGAGGACAAAACGGACCAACTTAGCGTAGCAATCTACGGAGGCATGACAGGAAGCTAACCTATCCATGCCTAGGATCACATCAAAATCCACCATCTCAAGAAGCACTAAGTCGGCCAAAGTGTCCATCCCACTCACCGAGACCACACACGACCTACAGACCAACCGAACCAAAAGGGCTTCTACCACCGGAGTACTAACCCAAAAAGGATCCTCCAAAGCTGTGGGTTGCTCGCCAAGACAAGACGCAAAGAACGGGGACACATATGAATGTGTAGAGCCCGGATCAAACAACACATAAGCTTCAGAAGAGCCAACTTTCAAAATACCTGCCACAACTGTGTTCGATGCCTGAGCATCCTGACGAGTCAAAGCAAAGACCCTCGGCTGAGCTCTCCCTCCTCCACCTTGACCTCTACCTCTGTTTCCTCTGGTTGCACCCCGACCTCCTTGCCCGGAAGAACTACCTGGAGACATAGCTGAATGAGATGGTGCAGGAAAGGCGGGTGCCTGATGCCCAGTAGCTCCCCCAGCAAGGCGAGGACAACCTCTGATGAAATGCCCTGCCTGTCCACATCCATAGCACACATTCTGATTCGGGCGACACGCCCCATGATGAAATCTCCCACACTGCTTGCAATGAGGGCGCTGAGGACCTTGGGGTCCAGACCACTGTGCGTTCGAATGGGAAGCACTGCTAGCTTGGGGCCTCATCCCAGACATGGCCCTAGGGGTGGATCCTGAGGAGTTAGAACCACTCCCCACGACAAACCTCTACTGCTGATAACCTTGGGACCCACCAGAACTGGATCCTCCGGAGAATTGCCCTGTAGTCTTCTTTTTCTTCTCGAATCCCCTATTCGGCTTGTCTTCTTCCCTTGAGCTCTCAATACCCACAACTGTATCCATGACCTGAGAGAAGGACTTCCTCCCTATCTCATTATGCAGAATGGAACGCATCGGTTCCCTGAGCCCCTTCACGAACCTTCTCACCTTCCTGTCCTCAGTGATGATCTCATGCGGCGCATATCGACATAATCGAGTAAATTGTGTAGCATACTCGACTACAGCCATGCCCGGAGTCTGCTTCAGCTTCAGAAATTGCTCCACCAAGAGCTCCCTTCGGTTTTCAGAAAAGAACCTTGCCCTGAAGGCTTCAGTGAACTCCTCCCATACTGGTGGCGGCCTCCTCATATGAGCCCTTTCCATCAACCAGGTCTCATACCAGTGAACAGTAGTCCCCTGAAGGGTGTAGGTCACCAGATCCACGGCCCTCACATCATGGCATCGAAGGGCACGTAGAGCTTTAGTGGCCCGATCCAAAAAATCCTCTGGGTCTTCCTCCATGGATTCCCCCGAAAAAGTCGGTGGGTTCAGCCTCAGATAAGCCTCCAGTGTCACCTCATGAGTCCCAAAAACCTGAGGTCCCGGTCTAGGTGGTTCGTAGTCCATGTGCGGAGGAGCCTCTTCCCTCCTCTAGTTCTGTTCCGGATTCTGATTCTGATTCTGATTCTGGTTTTGATTCTGGTTTAGCATCATCTGCATCAGAGTATTCAGAGTCTGACGAATATCCCGGATCTCCGCATCGCGGTCATAATCCGTGTTGCCCCCTTGGGGTCCCACATCCTCTTGCTCAGGAGGAGGGCCCCTGTTGATACGAGGTCTACCTCGAGTGCTTCTCTTAGGAGGCATGGTCAGAACAAGATAGCTACACAAACAAACAAGCGTTCAGAAAACAACAGAAGAGATGACCCTGAACAATAAGGGATCACCACACAGAAACATCAAGACAAAACCATAAGACATCCTATAAAAGCTTTCACTAGAGTCACAATCTTGTGAAAATGGGCCGGCAACCATTTACACTATTGTCACCCTATTGAAAACAGTTTGCTCCATAAGTTACAAGACTCAACCTAGGCTCTGATACCAACTTTGTCACGACCCAAATCGGATGGTGACCGGCACATGGGACACCGAGTCCCATGTCAGCCTTAACCTGTAATTCACACCTCAATCCAGCTAAACAACAACAACCACAACTACTATAATATGCATACATGCATAAAATCCATACATATAATAGGGTTCTCAAGGTATCACCCCATAATCCATAATACATACATAAATCCAACAGAAAGGTAACAAGTCTTAGTTAGACTTACAACGCATACATAACTTAGACAATCATGTTTGTCAACCTATGGAGCATTCTACTGACATAATAGAAATAACATAATGCCTCCAGACATTGAGGCTCAACAAAGCTAAGAGCTTGGAGGGACGGAAGGACTCGCCTCCTGATCTACACCTGAATCTGAAAAATGGTTTGTATGAATGGGTGAGTCATACGCTCAGTGAATAATAGATTAAAACAGTTTATGCAGCAATATTATAATTACATATACAGGCATAACAATCCATCAAATAATCGCCATACCACACTTTCCGCAATTCGTCTTACGTATAATTATTTTAGTGTATTCATTATTAGAGATCCCGGGAGCCCAGCCCCTCCTCAGATCTTTAGTCCCGGGAGCCCAGCCCCTCCTCAGACTTCATCAAACTCGACCCCGGGAGCTATGCCCCTCCTCAGGCCGAGCCAACCAACATTTAATCATTCGTTATTTAATATCGTTTCGTAATCGTACATCGCATCATATTCGCATCATTGTCATAATAACATCATAACAGTCCAGTATCATGTTTGGGGTAGTGGTGAACATATGGATTTGAAAACATAACTTAAATGTATAAGGATTTTGAGTTTAAGTCTTAAAAATAGTGTTTTTGTACTGATGTAATCGATTACAGGCCTCTGTAATCGATTACCAGCTTCAAATTTCGTCCTGAAGGAAAATTTTTGCGAAAATAGGCAGTCTGTAATCGATTACCAACCCGTGGTAATCGATTATAGTAATCGATTACAGGATCTTGGTAATCGATTACAGTAATCGATTACCAATTCGCTGTAATCGATTGCAGCCTGGGTCAGAGACGAAAATCTGCAGAAAATCACGCGAAATTCATCTCGAAATCCACATTTTCACCACAACCCATCCAAATCAAACACAACCAACATACAATATCAGTTATATATCAACCAATCTCAGTCCCTATCAACTATTATAGCAAGAAATTCACAAAATCATTCAAAATCAAACATAAACCATAAATAACTCATTACTCACAAACTACTCCAATGAGCTCCAAGACACCACCCGGAGTTAGGATGAGGTACCCTGAGCTTCTCTAGCTATTTGAGAACCTAGGGAACACATCATAAACCTCAGATTCTCAACAAAATCAAAAATCCCCAAATACAAACCCTAAAACCCCAATCCGAAAATATAGAGAAATAGACATCAATGGAGAAAAAAAAATACTCTACACTTACCCACAACACACTAGTTGAGCAAAGCTAACTTGGATCTTGAAGATTAAGAAGTGTGGGTGAGGGATTTTGAGATAGAAGAGAGGTGAGGAAGAAGATGGGGAATTTGGGAATGAGAGGGAGAGAAGTTACGGGAGAGTGAGGAGAGAAAAGAGAAAAAGAAAAAGGGAAAGAAGAAAAAGGGGTGGGGAGGTGGGACCCACGTGGTTCTATCTCCCCGGTGTTCCGTGATCTCTTACTCAATCTAACTCAAAATACCTGAGGTATTACAATTTTTGAGCCGAGACATTTTTACAAGTGAAATTACCAAAATACCCCTACATAACCCTAAGACTACACCACATAACCTAGACATCAAAAATTCAAAAATACCCTAACCCTAACCCTAAGCATTGCTGCGGCCATACATGCAAATGGAGGGAGAAAATTGAAAAACCGACCACCTAATTAATACTAATCTTGCTATAGGGGACATCATTAAGACTAAACCTTCATCTATTGGCCATCAAGGAGGCATCATCTAAGGGTGGAGAATTGCCAACCCTTCCCCTAGCCCCAAGACCACTCGGCCTTCTCCCTCTCTCCCTCTCTATATATTCTAACCTCATACAACTAATCTTACACACTTAATCTACCTCAAGGTTATGCACAAATTATGTCAAAATCTCTCTAGATTCTTCTCTTAGGAATTTTTCTCTCCACACCTTTCCAAGACCCCCTCCATTCGGCCAAAGCACCATCACCACCCCTACATTATTTTATTTTTCATCTACAAGTTCTAACACCATCAAACACCAAATTCAACCCCTCAAACAACCATACACTCACAAAAAAATCAACCGCATTTCCTTGAAGGAGCTCGCGGCCAAGAAGGAGGGTCTCAAGCTTCAAACAACTTCAACTTCAAAAATATCATCCCTAGGGTCATCACTAAGGGAGTCATTCTTTCAAAAATTTCATTTTTATTGAATAAAAATGCTTTTAAGTGCAAATAATCGGTGAAAATATTTTGTTTAATCTAAAATAAAATATTCTAAGTGTTCTTGAGTTTTTCAAATGAGATCTACCGATTAAAATAAGTTTTGACGATATTGGTGCATTATTTGGACATAAAGTATGATTTTTGGTGTTGTAATGGTCACATGCATGCATGCAAATGGTGCTATGGATGAAATGCATATTTTGGACCTCTTTGATGGTGAAACCCGCAGCCATGAGAGCATGGAAGATAGTGGATGTTGTTTCATGACTAGAATGCTTAAAAAGACCTCTAATAAGAGTTAGAGCTTGAAATAAAATAATGAAACTCAAAGGACTTGTGAATAAATATCAAGGATAATATTTTCTTCTGGAATATGACTCTAAAAATCAGATCTTGAAGAAGAAAAATAATGGTATTAGTACACACTAAAAATGAGCTAAAAAGATTAGTAAACTATGAAGAAAAATGCCTTTAATGGAATAAAAATAGTTCTAAAAATAGGATATCATAAAAATAAATTAGGACTCACTAAAATAACTCACCTAAAATGAAAATAAAGTTTATTTCTCAGATCTGGAATTTATTTGATTTTATTTGGTTGAAAAGTGCTTTAAAAAATATAGTTTGTTCAAAATAATGCTAAAAATTAAACTAAATGCTATAAAAAAATTATTTTAATAGTTTTATATTCTGAGATATTTATTTTCAACCTCCATAAATTGATTATTTCAGTTATGGAATTTATTTATATTTATTTGTATTTATTTGGAAAGAAAAAAGCTTAAAAATGGATAGTTTTGAGTAAATGGTCACTTAAAATACTTTGGGGCTAGAGAAAATTATTATATTATTTTAAAATATTATTATACTGAAATAAATAGTTTTTATAAAATAAAGATGGTGGATCAGATTCTGGAAAATTATTTTAGTAAAAATAATAGCAAGAAAAAGCTTATTTACATATATAGTTTAAGAGATATTGTGACAATATGCCTTTAAAAATGTTTGGGAGTTTAGAATTCTGAAATAATAAGTTTTGGTGTTGGAAAAATAAGGTTACTGATTTAAAAATATTTCCTCATTTATTTGGCAATAAATGATAATTTCTAACACATAGTTTTGTGAAAATACACCTAGAAAATGCTTTTCTTAAAATAAATAGTCTAATAAAATAATTATGAACTTTATTTATTATTTTATTGAGTGAAATATGAACTTTTTATATTCTGTCCAGGTTTGATAAGTAATTTAAAAATAATTTCTTATTTGATTTTCTAATGCTAAAACTAGTTAAAAATAGCTAATAAATAGAATAAGTAATTAACGAAAAATATTTTAAAAATAATCTGATATAACCAAGTGGACCCACATAGGTTGGTAGCATTAATATAAATATTAGAACTATGATAGAGCATAATTTTTATTGATTAATCCTCTTTGTATGCATGCCAATTAACTACTCTTGAGCCTAATTGACCACTTTTGCATCATATTTGGCATTTGGAACTTAATGTGGAGCTTTTTGCATTTTTCAAGCATTTTGTTCTTTTCAACACTGTTCTGTAATTGGGTTATAACTTGAGTTCTAGAAACTGGACTTTTGTGTTCTTTGTCTTGTTGGAAAGCTTAGACATAGGTCTACAACTTTCATGAAGAACACGAAAGCTGATTCAAAGCATAAGGACTTCAAATTGGAGCTTCAAGTGGAGTCAAGCTTGCTGCAGAATTCTGGAGCAACATTCCTGAGCAGCCAGTGTTGCAGAGGCTGGAACTGGAGCTACAACTGTTGGAATCACTTGCTTTTAGTGGCATTGTAAAGATACGACACAAGGCTTCATTTCATATTCAGAGTTCGAAAGCAATTGAGGTCACTAAGAAGCTCATAAGTGGACTCAACGTTAATGAAGAGTCTATGACAGCATTCTGGAGCAGCACTCAGTGTTTTTGCAATATCTCGAGCTACTCTTACTGGAATTGGATGGTTTTTGTGGCTGTGGAAAGCTGAGACATAGAGCCACAACTTTGCTTCAGAGCTCAAGGCCAAAAGAGTTCATTAAAGGCTTCAAAAACTAGCTGCAACATTTCGAGCAGAAACTACACATTGCTGAGTTGTCTTAGTTATGACATTTTGTGCAAGTTCCAATTTACCCTTGTCTTATATGTTTGTAAAGGTTTAGTACATGAGTTTTTTAGTAATTTCAATTTGCTTTTATGTCTATACAAATCCCATCTCAGATTGGGGAATTGGACACACTTTCTTTTAGTCATTTTTATTAGGTTTTTAGATTAGAATTTTAGAGAGAGAAGCTCTTCCTTCTCTCTAAGTTCTCTTTACTTTTCTCTCTACATATTTCATACACTTTACATACAATTCTCCAAGTTCAATTTAATTTCTATTTTCATTTCCATCTTTGCTATTGCTTTAATTTCTTGTCTCTTACTTGCTTTAATTATGGTTGAGTAGTTTCTTTGTTCTTGGTGTTGGGCAATGCTAAGATCATATTTTCTCTTGAAACCCATTACTTGTCTCTTGCTCTAGCTTCCTTATGTCTTGGTTCCAAATGCAATTGATGTTAGTTTGTGTGGATTCATACTTGCTAATTTTAATTGTATATCTTGAATGCATTTTAGTTTCTTGATTGGGAGATTATTGTGCATTTGAGTGTTTTTGGGTGTTGAGTGAGGATTATCATTTGATGCGCATTAGCTAGGAGATTAGGAATAATTCTTGATTGGGAATTAGGTTTGCATGTGTTTAGGATTGTTTTACTAATTTGGTTTGGATCAAAATCATTTTGGTTGAATAATTCTTGTGCATGTGTAAGTTGCTTACAAGGTGTTTGATAAAATGCTTAAGTGGGTTTATGATAGGATAATGTGATTTTGTGCATGTCTCAACACTAAGGCTTTTCTTGCATAGTTAATTTCTCTTTAATTCATTGCTTTATTTACTTCTTACACAATCCCAACAATACATATACTATACATACTAGATCAATGATATAAGCCTCCTTGAGAGACGACTTGGGTTGACTAGCTATACTACTATAGTTAATCAATTCAATCCCTTTTTCTTGGGAAAACTCTTTTTGTTCTTTAAATTCTAAATTCATTGTAGTTAAAAGAAATAACGACGCTTTTAGCTACATCAAACTATTTCAAGGTTGTTTAGAAGTTAAGTTTATAAGTAAAATAATTAATAACCCGTAAAATAGTTAACACTAATTATATTGCTTTAAAATGGGAAAAATAATGAAATAAATAGGAAATCATTTCTGAAATAAATATTAATCATAGGAGACCAGAATTTAAAAGTTTTAGTTAATTTATAAGAGAGCTTGAGACTTTGAGAAAGATAAAACTATACAATAGCTAGTTTATAATGAATAAAGGGATGATTAATTAAAATAATAATTTATAATCTTTAAGGATAAGATAAAATCAGTAAGGGACTAATTTAATAAGTATTGATAAGAAGGAATATTATTTGGGATGTTTCATAAAACTTTAGAGGAGATTTTAAAAAGAACCGCTTCATAACACGTAAAAGAGAGTGTTTGAGAGGATAGCGCAACAAGTAAAGGCACTTCATGCATGATGACCGAATTGATTATGCATTATGATTATGATATGTGGTATTGATTGTTGAGCTGTAAAGTAGTGATGAGAATGAGTTAGATTGTTGAGATGAAACTGCTATATATAATAATTACGATTTCTGCGATACACTGTGCTGTGTTGTCACTGGTATTGACTGATGATGTTATGAGATTGGAACGGGATGGAATGTGTTTGTCTGTTGATTGGATTGTTTGGTTGTTGTTTGTTGTGTGTATTTTACCATCAAGTGGAACTCTCGATTAGCCTAGATCCATCCGTTCTACTGAGTGAACGGTGGTGCATTGCGCATACTCACGGGATAAAGAGGCCTATGGGGTGAGATGTGGTTCTCATGCATTGGACACTTAGTCCTACTAATGAAATGGTGATTTGAAAGTATGTATATTTCGGGGTGTTCCTGACGTTGATGATGAATTGTTTAGCGTACGCTCATGAAAGTGGAAAACGGCTAATCCCTAGTTCCATGTAGACAAAGAAGTTCTAAGCCGACGGAGCAACCTAGGAAACCTTATTAGTACGGCCTAAGGAGGACTCTAAGGTAGTGACGTTAGATAGAACTTTACGTAGGGTGCTAGTTACGCGATAACCTAGAAGAGACTTTAGATCCCCTTAGTTCGGGCAAGTAGGATGTTTGAATGTTCAACGTAACGCACCTCAGTTCTTTAAAAAGATAATGTGTAGTTTCTAAAAAGGAGGGTGTTACTTTGAACAATTGGAGTTGGCATAAACGGTACCAAGCCCGAGTATCGGCAATGATTCACTGAGAATTTTATTCTCATACTCGCTCTCTTTCGTATGTCCCAATTCCAGGTGATTGAACCCTTGCCGCCCGCCGTTGATTTGGTGTCTGTTCGCTATGACCCAGCTACAAGGTACATCTCAGTCACTTCTGCTGTCCCCACCACTTTCGGTTTCTATGTGGCGGACCTTCCTCCGTGGGATCCCCCGCCAGAGCCATTCATTCCTCAGCCACCCGTTGGAGCTGGGCATCCTCCACCCGGTGGACACCATGCACCTTCTCCACCTCCCGTGCACATGCTGGCTCAGGGACCTGAGTCTCCTCCCGAATCGCCTGTGTTCGCTGAAGACGACATTATGGGTAACCCATTTCTTTGGTTCAACCCAGATGATTATGAGCCCAATTATGTGCCGGGTGAGGGAGCGTCTGACGACGAGGAGATCTTGGAGGCGGCCGTTTCTCCGATGAAGGTCGAGGAAGAGGATGATGAGGAAGAGGACCCAGAGGAAGACTCTGATGAGGCCGAGTGACTGTAGCTGAGGATTTCTTTTTATGTTGCTCTTTCTAGTATTTCATTTCCTTTTTGTTATAAACATGTTTTGGTTGTAATGATCATTGTTCCGACCTATTTTGATACATTATGGATGTAATTTCCGATACAGTTGTATTTCGTACTTTTTGGGGTTTTGATTCTCCCCAATATTTTGGATGGTGTTTAATTTCAGTTTTATTATTCATTCTTTTCATCTGTTGAATGAGTTATTCCGTTCCGTCTTTCGTTCACATATAAAAAAAAAATCCCGTGTTTTCCGCTATTAGGTTTAGGATGTTACATTCCGCTGCTAGGAATTCGTCGAGAAGCTTTTAGCGGCGGTTATTAAAAACTGCCGGTATGACTGCCGCAAAAAAAAAATACCGGCAATTTTATTTTTGTAGTTATAACTGCCACAAAATATGGGCTTTTTGGAGGTTTAAATTGCCAACTAACTTTGCAAGCTTATACAAATTACACTGGAGGTTAAAACTGTCAAAATAAAAGAAAATTTATTTTAATAGTTGGATTTTTACCAAAAGTCCACTCGATGAGCAATAGATAAAAAAGAAATAACACAATTTATAAATTAAGACTAAAATTAATATTAACTATCAAAATATATAAAATTAAACTTGTAATCATATTAATATTGCTGAATCAAGGGAGCTAATATATATATCTGTCGAAAATAAACCCAGACAATTAAATATACTTTCAAACTACCTAATAAGTTAATAATAGTAAACTTTTAACGGTAAAAGGTTCAATTATACAGTAACTAAAGGAAATCCAAACTTATGTATACTCATCTCACTATTGGATCCATCTCATTCCTCATTCCATAGCCTGCAAATAAATTCAAAAATTAAATTTAAATACTCATATATGTATATTCTGATTGATCTATATCTAAATCATCGCTGGAAAGTAGAATCATAATTACACTCCTGATAAAAATGGCAGTGTCGAAAACCACAAAAGATGAGATCAAAATAGTCATGAAGGACTTGTATTTGAAAAGGTAATTAGTGTCTAACTAATACTTGGTCAAGTTAAACTATCATACAAACCATGGACCATGGTACTCATTATACATCTTTAAGGTTTGAGATTATATATACTAATGCAGAGGCAAAATATTGATCATATTTGGTTAGATATTTTAACATATGAACAGAGCAAATAAATATGAATGGCCAAACACATCTATTCACAAAAGCAATAATGTAATGACAGAGCAATAATGTTTGGTTCAGAAACTCATGCATGTATTATGAATTAAAAAAATCCTAGAATAAAGTACACAAAATACGTACCCGCATATTCTTTGAAAATGGAAATTTAAGTAACAAAAGGACAATCTAATAATTATGAATTTATAACACTTAAATTCATTTGAGTATAAAGAGCTTTGAGAAACAAATACCATTTGCAGAGATTCCAACAAAAAAGTGTATCCCATCAAGCAATTTTCACGAGTTTTAGGGTCAGCAACTTTCACAGAAGCTCCTTCCACTGAAGCCGATAGAATATATCTGCTTGATAAGGATGAAGGGATGCCCCAAAAGAAAAGGTCAGAAGAAAAAGAAATCTTCCTTAGCTGGCATCAAAGGACAGAAATCTCAAGTTAGCACTCAATCAAATTCCAAAGTTAAAGTGGTACTTACGAATGACAACTAGGAATTTTAGTGCTGATATCCTTTTCTGCACAAAACTATAAATTAAAGAAAACACACAATCAGATTTGAAACGTTCAACATGAGTGAGATAATAGCTCTGTACTTGCTTTACACTAAATCCTTTGATTAAACCTCCAATATATCAACTGTTATGCCGCTCTTAAAGGCCACTTCTAAGATTGCACACATGATTAAAAAAACAACAACCACAAAAATATGAATATGATGAGTATGCAAGCAATGAATAATCATGTCATTGAACTATGAAACATGAATACAAGCATTCTTGATCAGTTATCATCATCAAATTAATAGCATAACAGAGCATTGAATGTTTCTATACCTCAAGTCATGTTTTAAGAACAAAGATTTTTTTGCCACATGTGTGCATTCTTCACCTAAGGTATAAGTAATGCCAGCACCTGAATTGAGAGTGTAGATTAGTCAATTCTCTCGTCATGATTATCAATATTTCTTTAAGCCACCAAAATATTTAAACATTTGTTAATACTAAAACTGCATCACTAGCATTGGACAAAACAAGACCTTTCAAAACCTATTATCCCAGAACACACTGAAAACCATAAATCTCAAACAACTTCTATTACTTAATTGTTGTTCTTCTTCACTAAAATCAAGGAATACAAGATCTTGTGCAAGAAACTACATATGTTAAAGCAATTTGAAAGCACATATACTCATGAGTTATAAAAATAGAAAACCTTTATAAGTTTTTTTCCAGCTTACCAATTGGTAAAATTTTCTCTTCAAGAGATTGATTCACTTTGCCTGAGGACAACAAATTTATAGTGGTAGAACAAAAGAGTACAGTTAGGCTTTATTAACCAGATAAATATAATATATCCTACATCTATTGTTTGTCTGAATGAATAAACAAATAGAAAAAAAATAATGAAGCTGCATAACAGTGATAGGATTTATCCCTTTTGTGGTTTGTGACGATCTACGCCTAATATTTGCTCACTTTCACAACTTCAAAAGACTTCTAATCCATAAACAGAACTACTAGTTTTCTTTCTTCTATAAGATACAACAAGACCCTGCTTCCAGTAGACTTATATTATATGTAAGGAGATAGTCCCACTCATGCATAGCCTTAAAAAGGCAGAGAAATCATTTTCATGCATGTTGGTTTTTCCTCTTGATAAAACATTCATGTTGAGAAGTTTATTACCTAGTAATTTAATTGCAGCACACAAGGTGCTCCTAGTGGCAATAAGATCATCTATGATTAAGGCTCGTTCACCAACTTGTACAGCCCCAACATACATCTCCATTTTGTCAGTTCCATACTCCAAAGAATACTCTTCTCATATCACCTCCCCTGAAAAGATAATGGAAACCTTGATATATGTGACTTGCTTTAAATTAGAATAGTGCAGCAGAACAGAACTTGGAATTAGAAGACTATCACAACCAAAAGAGAAGAAAAAAGAGAATTAGAACACCATGTCATATACTACAGCACAGTGATCAAATACATCAAACCATAACTTACTAACAAAGGGTTTCTAATAAGGTTATATGCAAATTTTTCACAAAAGAGGTTATATGCAAGTATAAGCAACCACAAATTGAAACTACTCATGGCTGCAAGAGAAAAACATAGTGTAAACGGGAAGAAGAAAATAGAAGCACAATTCAATTAGAATCAGGCATCCAGAAATCAGTCATATAACGAAAAAAATAGAGCAATGATCATATGTACGAGATAAAGCAACAAAGAAATAGATCTAAACCGATTAGAATCCTTACATCTAAAACCCTAGATCAACACTAAAACTCATTCGCAACAATAAGAGAATAAATCAAAAGGAGAACGAATTCACTGTCTCAAAAATCAAAGTCGACATAAGCGGAGTTAGCTAGATCGAAGATGGCGGTGGCGATGGCGATGACAGAGCATTGTCAATTTGTCATGGGTGAAAGCTTCACTTGTGTTCTAGAGTTTTTGAAGACGTGAGAGAGAGAGATTTTGATTTATTTTTTTTTGAATGATTTTGAAGAGTGAGGACTGAATAAGCTTTTGTTTTGAGAATGAGTTAAAATTTAAATAAAACTAAACAATAGTTGTGGCAATTTGAGAAGTTGACACAAATAAATAATTTTGTTGCAGTTTTTATAATTGCCATAAAAAAATTGCCAAAATTATGGGCTTTTTTTGTAGTGTATGAATAGCAACATGATTTCATTCTTTTTTCCTTCCACCGACACATTTTGATCTGTGCAAATTTTATATACTATACTCAACAAAAATTATATGTTGCTTTAATCACACACTAGCTATATATTTTCACATCAATTCAGAGAACATGCCAGCTCAATTGTCTGTACTCAATATCAAATCAGTTAAATAATTGTATGATATTTATAGAAATATTTGTATTTGTAAATATAGTTAAATATACATATAAAAATAAAGTAGTGTTAATATAGGCTCGGGTTCACGTTGAACCCTATACGTGACAACATATCAATCATTCAATACATAATTAAAAGTTATAACTATAATAATATTATGAAATCCTTGGTTGATATCTTACCACGTATAGGATTCACCATACACTCGAGTCTATATTATCATTTTCCATAAAAATAATTCTAATTTGCAATGTTCACTCACATGGACGATAGAGTGTTGTGCTGGGTCAATTCAATCTGAATTGTTATTTCATTGTATTATTTTCAATTCATTTATGAATTATTATTTGGATTTTGATTCGGTACCCATGAAAATATTGGGTACCGATACCCAACACATATGTATATGTCATAGTTTATAGATAAAATTAATTAAATTTTTTAAATTTATATAACTAGTAACATGTTAGGTAAGTAATCTTAAAAAATTAATTTAATTTATATTGATATTCTCTAACTTTATCAATTTATGAAAAAAAAAACTCAATCCATAACCTGTAGGTAGAGAAAGAGCGCATTATGCAAGAGTGAGATGAAGAAGATGTGTGATTGGGAATGAGTTTCAGCTTGTGTTAGCTCTAGGGGCTGTTATTTCTAGAGTTAGTATAAATAAGAGTTGTACAGTGTAATGGGGACTAGGACTGAAATTGTATCTAAAAGTAGTTAGTAGTTAGATAGAGAGCAATAACACTTCTTCTCTCAGTAGTTTGTAATTCTTGAGGGTTTTGGTGCATCACCACCCTAATCAGTAATAAAGGTAGAGGTTCTGCCATTGCAGGACTCTAACATGCACACTAGATATCTCTTGGGTAAGGAATAATTATAGTAACATTGAAGCACATGTCCTTTAATTGCACAAACTTTTGGGGATTTTAAAATTATAATAAACTTTAAAAAGTCAAACAAAAACTTGTTTTGGTCAATAGGTAGAAAAGAATGGAATATTTGTACATCAAATTATGATATATATAAGAGAAGAAGAATCTTTTGCTCATGCAATTAAACCAACAGCAAATTGAATTGGTTCATTGTTATTTGACAGGAAAACAAGTTTACTATTCTAACTTAATGGTCTAAGTAGCATCATTACCCAATAAATTCAATATATGCTATTTTTAACATATCATATAATTATATCTCATGTTTTGAGAGTGACTTCCTTCCTTTTACACCATAATCCTGCAATTTCAACAGTAGCTAGTGCAAAGGAAATTGGTAAATTGATCAATAGATGATTTACCTCTTATTTAGGATTTATATTGACATGTTGCATAATAAATGCATTGTTTACTATTCTCCCTAATCTATATGCATGATAATCTTATGTTTTTTTTTTTTGGTGAATAGATGATGTTATGTTTATTTCCCATCTTAGAGGCATTGTGTCTCTTTGTTGAGTGATCGGAATATGACCAATAAAGTTTGTCTTTGAGCTTACTTGGACATAATTTACAGGAAGTAACAATTATAGGGAAGGAAGAAGGCATCAAAGGTTACTAGAAGGAAAACATAACAATAAGGAAAACAAAAAAAATAAACTGATGATATGTTCTTTGCTACCTTTCCTTTATATTAAGTTTGTATATATACAGTGAAACTTGAAAGTCTAAAATTAAGGCTAGTTAAAAGTTATATATATATATATATATATATATATATATATATATATGTCATGGAAGGAAGGAAAATCCTTCACTCTGAACTTTCTAATTAAAGATATGAAAATCTCATTTTTTAGCAAGTTTTGTTTCAAATTGTACACTTCAAATTGTGGTTAAAATGATACAAATTAAGTTTTGACTAACTTAAATTTAATTTATTTTTGTTTTTTGAGATTTCTTTATGAGTTTAATCCCTAACCTCATTATTAGACATGAACTAGGACACTATCAAACATATGCACATGAATTTCCTCGCAATGGTCTCTCTATGTGTGTGTGTCTCACTTGACATTTGTGCTATCTATTATTCTCGAAAATCATCATTTTTATTTTGTGCATGTTTGCTTCTCATCATCAACATTGAACTCTTCTTCAGCAACCATCGTGAACTATCCACCCAATCTCAAGAGCAACTCTGGTGGTTCTGACCGTGTTTTCAATCTCTGGGGTGGCACAACAGCAACTCTGTTTTGGACTTGGATTTTATCTTCATCTTCTGTTGGCTGCTACTCATTTTGAGGTAAGAAAATTCTAATGAATTTGATTGATAGATCATTTATTAGGTTTGTTATAAGTTTATAAAGTGAGTGTTTTGGATAGATCATTCTCAATCTCCATTTCAGAGTTCATTCCTTATCTTAAACTTGAATTACAAATTAGAATATAATAGAATATAATTAATAACGTTATATATAAGTACTTAATTAGTGATTTTATTTGACTTTGTCAAAACTAATCAAATTATGCCTTCTATTTTGATTTATTTGCTCTTAAGTTAACAGAGTGTTTCACACCCCTCAAATGATAAGTAAAATAATATTACTCCAAAGTAAAGTAAAATATACCTTGAGAATACATTACTTTCATCCGCAAGATTCACAGTGATATCTATATCAATCATAAGAACTGAAAAATTACACATGAAAACAATTAAGTTAGGCGTATCTCAGTTTAATAAGTTCTCAAAGTACAAATTTATTATGACATAATTGATTAGCATAATAAGAATAATTTCAAATAAGAACTTTGTAGTTCCCCTTTTCTTCCATTTTCTTCTTCACTACCTTGGGCTTATCTAGTCTCCATAAGAAACTTAATGTTTACTCTTGGTTAAACCAATTCAGCATATCAAAATTTTTGAAAATGAAATAAATGGAAAAGAATCGAATATAGCAGTAATAACAATAACAATAAGAAGTATATAGATTTTTTTCCATATATATATATATATATATATATATATATATATATATATATATATATAATTTAATAAGACTTTAGGTATTGAATTCTGAAAAAGAAGTGGCAAAGAAAACAATATAAATTGAAAAAAAAATGTTTTTTTATTTTAGTTTCCTTATATTAAAATTTAAAATAGTATAGGTTTATAAATTTCTCCTTGTCACCTGTCTCAAATCATAAAAGCTCACACTTATTTAACTTAATGAGTTAAACATCAAATTAGTCCTCCACTTTGCATGCGTGAATCAAATTAGTCCTCCACTTTAATTTTTGCTCAAAATAGTCCTTCACTTTGTAATAT
Source organism: Aeschynomene evenia (assembly GCA_013621005.1). Classification (NCBI taxonomy): domain Eukaryota; kingdom Viridiplantae; phylum Streptophyta; class Magnoliopsida; order Fabales; family Fabaceae; genus Aeschynomene; species Aeschynomene evenia. The sequence continues at coordinate 23,700,556 of CM024268.1, forward strand.
ATGAATAAAGTTAGTCCTCTGACATTCTTTTTTATAACTCCTTTAACTTATACTAATGTGGACGGTTTAATACCAACTTGACAAGTGACATGTAACCCTATAAATACATATAACTCATATTAGTCCTTCATTTTACTTATTTTGAATCAAAATAATCATCCACTCTTATTTAAAGAGAACTATTTTGATTCAAAACAAGTAAATTGGAGGACTTATAAGAGTTATGAATTTCTAGGATTACATGGTACTTGCAAAGTTAGCAATAAACAATCCATTTCAGCATATATTAACAGAGTTATAACATAAAAAATAAATGGAGGACTAACTTTATTCACATATTGTAAAGTGGAGGACTAATTTGAGCAAAAATTAAAGTGGAGGACTGTGACATCCGTATTTCTATAGCTACTTGTTTGTGGTAGATTTGATTATGATTGGGTATATGCTTATGTGAATGATTTGAGGATGTGTGCTTAATTGGATATGTGCTTATGTGAATGATTTGGAGCTATGTGCTTACATGGATGTGCACTTGTGTGATTGAATGGTGGCTAGATAATTATGTGGATGAACATAGAAGATTTCATAAGGATCTATGATACTAAGGTTGCATGACTCATAATTTATTATATTCAAAAGGATTATTTTATTAGGTGCATAAAATTAGTATTTGAATATTTTACTACTATTTTACGTGTATGAAAAATGTGCATGTGCATGCAAGATCATAAGGCTTCTCTTAGATTAGTGAGTGATCTTTATATTTTCCACCTAGGACCAATCATCTTTGAGGGCCCCACCTCTTATCTAATAATCATTTCACCCACCATTCTAAAAGAAATTATTATTTTATTCCACCTATGACAACAATTCCTACTATGGCCCACAACTAGTCTTTGATCGCCACTTGGCACCTCTTGACCATTCTACAAGTACCATGACTAAACTTTAGAGATCATATATTATTTAATTATCCTAGATGTACAAAATTTAAATAAAATATGTCCACATTTCCCTCTAGAAACCGTGGCCATATATACATACACATACACATACATTGATTCATTTTGTCTAGATTAGTCTATTATAATTTAAGTACATGATGGCACCTTTATCCACTTCATCAAGCAACCTACATGCAAGCCTCCACATCATCATCCTTCCCTTGATTCTTGCTGCCCCGGCCCCACCAATCCGCCACTTCATCCATTGCATGCAAGCCACATCACCAAAAACCACTTCTCTAAGTCACCTCTTTGACTCATCATTGCACCATGTGCACCAAAGCTCCACATGGATCATTTTGATCTGATTTAAGCACATAATTTCCTCATATTTTCGTGCATATATCAGCCTCCCATGATATCATTACATATCAGCCCCAATTAGAGCCAAACTACACTCAATAATCATCCTATGGTGCTACCATTACCCCTAAATGGTTCTAATTACATTCTAACACCTCTAAGCCTATTTGATCAAGTTAAAAACACTCCCTAAGCCTCTCCATTTCGTGCACATCAACCACATTTCAGATCTTACACATCAGAACCAAGCCACACACTCAAACTCCTCTCATTGGTTGCATGCTTCAACATCATCATCACACTCTTTCTCCAACACTCCAAGACTCCCTTTAACCACTCAAGCCCTCTCATTTTCGTGGCTTTCCTCATCTGAACTCTCCTCTCATTTCTCCAGAGCTCTCATCCTCATTCATACACTTTCAAGAACACTCAAAGTTCATACACACACTCAAGAACACAAAACACCATTCTAGACCACTCTTGCACCTCTAAACTCATCTCCATTGGTTCTGATATCACCTCAACATATCCAACACTCTCATAATCCTCTCTTGGTCATTCTCAAGTGGTGCAACTCGTCCTAGGAGCTCCAGAATCGAATCCACCATCAAAAGACCCGTAAAAAGCTCAAGAACACCACTTTTGAGTGAGTTGTTTAACCATCTTTGTGCCTATCCTTTTGATCTGAGCATGCCATGTTTAAATATGTTTTTGTATGCATTATAATCTGTATTTCGTGATACATGAAGCCCTACAACAGAATCATTAACATGCATTTAAGAAAAATCACATTTTGAACACATGCATGAACATAATCTTTGCATGCAAGCATTTTGATGTTTTAAACACTATCTTAATACATTCCACCGATTAAAAGTTCATATATATGTATATAAATGATTTTTGATGGAAAAGAATCAATAAAAGTTGATTAAAAACAAGATTTGGAAGCTAAAACACGATTCTGCAGAAACTTGGTTTCTGTCAGCATCTGCTCGCTAGCGGCTGATCTACACGCGGTAGCGACCACCCCGTCGCCAGCGACCGTGAAGAACACGCTAGCGGCTATATTCAGAAACTTCAGCATCTTTTGCATGAAAATACCTCTCTTTGCATAGATCTCTTATTTTAACATGCATGGACCGATTGAAATGTGTTTATTATGTTTTTAGAAACTTGCATGTTCGATATTTACAACTTGTAACCTTTGAAAATGGTTGGATGAAGCATTCTAAGTTCAGAAGCTTGATCTGTTCTTGAAGCTCCTGAAGCACGCGCTAGCGGTCAGCACGCACGCGCTAGCGAGTGAGCACGAACGGAGCAGGCGCTAGCGGCTGTATCATGCGCGCTAGCGGCCGTGCCCGAAAAATTCTAGGAAATGTTCTTGATTTTGATTTTGATGATTTTGATGGATTTTAATGATTTTAAGTTTCTGGAGAAATGAAAATAAGTATATATACTGACCCTTTATGATTTATATTAATTATTTCACTCTTAGAATATTTTTCTATGAATATTGGATTTTTACGTGTTTAAAATTAATAAAAACTCAAGATATGGATTTTTATGAAAATAAGTGTGATTCTGGAATATATGAATTAATTACTGGAATAAGACATTAAAAATATATAAGTATGTAAATAAATAGTGATTTTACTAAAATACCCTTTTTAGCTATAACTTGAAATAATTACCATGTTATGACATACGAAAATAGTGCAATGATTATGATTCTGATGGGTGGCTAACTTATACATGTTAATATGCACTTTAAGAAGTTTATGCTTACTGTGATACGATGATTTACATGATACATTGATAATTACCAAAATACCCTTTTGTGCTATAAAATGAGATGATGGTCATATTATAACATGTGATGAATTGTAATATTTGTGATGGTGAATATGGATGATATGTACATGTTATTATGCATTTTTGAGATAATTATTCTTGCTGTAATATGATGTTTTATATGATATGTCATGATCAAATATTGTTGAGAGTTGATAATGATAAGTATGAACCATGCAAAGTGCTATTATGTGAAGTTGGTGAATTATGACGATGTGTATACTTGTGTGAATGTCTTGGATGATTATTAATCTATGAAATCAGAATGTGTATTGTATGAATATGTCGTTGATATGATGATAATGATGATTGAGAATGTATGAATTGATGTTGATTATATTGTGTTGATTTTTATGATGATGATATCATTGATGTGTTGATGATTGTGAAAAGTGTTGATGTGTTGAGAGGTGATGAAGTGATGTGAAGTGTTGAAGTGATGAGAAGTGATGATGAAGGGGAGTTATCATGGTTGAAATTGTGATTTGTTTTTAATTGCATATATAGCCGTCGAACGAAACTATTGATTAGCCTAGATCCAGTCGTTCGAGGAGCCGAACGGTGGGCATTCTCACGGGATAGGGAGGCCTATGTGGTGAGATGCAGTTTTTGGCATTAGGACACATAGTCCTGCCGGATGGATACCTAGGTGAAGGGTGACACGGGTATCAAAAGCCGTCGGGTACCTAGATGTAAGGGTGAATTTGGGTACGGCCGGTGGGGTCTCTTGTGATTTGGCTACCTTGAAGTAGAGTGTATTTGGGTTGGCCCAGAAGTGTTGTTGTTTGAACTTGTGTTCATGAAAATGGAAAACGGCTAATCTCTAGTAGCGGGAGACGAAGAGGCTCTGAAGTGCGAAGTGGACCAAGGTTCTTCATAGTACGGCCTATGAGAGTTTCGTCGAACGCGACGCACGATCAGATACTGCGTAGGTTGCTAGAATCGCGAGAACATAGAAAAGACAACTAGGTTCCCCTAGATCGGACAAGTAAGATGTTTGACCATTCGAAACAATAGCTCGATCTTTTATGTGAAAGCTTGTTTTAGAAAACCTGAGATATTGATTCGAATGGCTAGAATTGTCGCATGGGTACGTAGTCCGAGTGCCCGAAACAACTCGCTGAGATATTCGTATCTCATCCCATTTTCTCTTTATGCCTCAATTCTAGGAGACGATGGAGCAGCCGCCGCAACCCGCATGTGATCGTACTTTTGATGGGCACACGCCAGACGCGTGCACGGTGATCATCTCGTCGGCATCTCATGAAGCTCGAGACTTCTCCACAAGACTTGACTGTGATTTCTTTATCCTCGTATGCTCACGGTGCAGAACCATCTATGGTCGACTCTTTCTTTCCTTTCTCGACTTTCGGGCAGACTTAAGATGGGACGCAGTCATCGACCATGAGGAAGAGTTTCTTGAAGGGGTACCAGTATCTAGAGATGGGACTTGACGAACACCCGGCTTGTGGAACTGCGCGTGCACCTACGACTTCTCCATTCTAGTTATTATCAGTCTTTGCTATCGATTCCTCTTGCATTTGCTTTCTTGTATTTCCCTAAAGACATTTGTACCTTTTCATTGTGGATGACTGTATCACTTATTCAGACCTATGCGGCAGCTTCGTCTGCAAGCTTCAGATACTGTTGATGTTGTTGTTTCAATTCACTTCAGTTTATCATTATGGCTCTTTTGATTATGTTTCATTGTTTTACTGCTTCAATCTTACTTTCCTCCTTTGTATGGTTTCAAAAAAAAAAAAAAAGGTGTGGTTTTTCCTAAGTAACAATTAGCAAGTTAATTATGACTTAAGCATAATTAGCGAGTTAAGGTGTTACAAGGACTAATTTGATTCATGCATGAAAAGTGGAGGACTAATTTGATGTTTAACTCTTAACTTAATTTTTGTTACTATTATGTTTCTTTTAGATATGGATAAAACTTGGATTTCAAAGCCAAGGAATACTCCTGAATATATGAATGGACTTCTGAAGTTTTTGGACTTTGCATTTGCTAATGCGTCGTCAGATAATAGGATAAAGTGTCCTTGTTCTCGTTGTGCATTTAGGCAATTCCAAACTAGAGAAGAGGTGTATGATCACTTATTGTTAAGACCATTTCCACCAGGTTATAAAGTTTGGTTATTACATGGAGAGAGAGATGTAGGTCAGACCTCTAGTAGTAGACAAGAAGCACATGGTGCTGAATGTTGTGAAGATCCAATGCGCGATATGCTTCACGATGCCTTTAACTTCTCCAAACAACATTCTAATGAAGATTCTACAGTGCGGGTTCCAAAGAATGAGGATGAAAGAAGGGTACCACATGTACATGATGGTCCAAGTAGTCAAGCGAAAGAGTTTTATGATCTTCTTAGAGATGGGGAACAAGAATTATACGAAAGATGCTCAAAGTACTCAAAGTTATCATTTTTGGTGAAGTTGTATCACATCAAGTGCATTTGTGGAATGAGTGACAAAGCCTTGTCGATGATAATAGATCTTTTGAAGGATGCCTTTGAGCATGCAAAGATCCCTGAATCATTGTACGAGGCCAAAAAGACTATAAAGAAGCTTGGTTTGAATTATAAGAAAATAGATGCTTGCCCCAATGATTGCATGCTATATTGGGGATTAGATAAAAGTTTGAATCAATATAAACATTGCGGAACATCCAGATGGAAGGAAAATACTAAAGTAAACTCTTCTAATGAGCATGAGCTTGAAGTTGTTAAAAAGAAAAAAATGCAATCGGCAAAGGTTCTCCGTTATTTTCCTCTAATTCCACGGCTGCAAAGATTGTTCATGTCTAGTAAGACATCTGCTGATATGAGGTGGCATGCTACTGAGAGTAATAAGGATGGTTTCTTAAGACATCCGAGAGACGCAGATGCATGGAAAAAATTTGATCTTGACTTTCCTGACTTTGCTCTAGATCCACGTAATGTTCGCCTAGCCTTAGCCTCTGACGGGTTCAATCCTTTCGGAAACATGAGTACTAGTTATAGCATTTGGCCCGTGGTTCTTATTCCTTACAACACCCCGCCTTGGATGTGCATGAAACAAACTTCCTTCATACTCACAATGGTAATTCCGGGTAAGAAAATGCCCGGGAATAACATAGATGTTTACCTACGACCTTTGGTTGATGAGTTGAAACAATTTTGGGAAGGAGTTGAAACTTTTGATGTTTCATCAAATGAAACTTTCAAACTGCGAGCAGCATTAATGTGGACGATTAGTGATTTTCCAGGATTGTGAACATTATCTGGATGGAACACATATGGTAAGCTAGCTTATCCTACATGTAACATTGATGCTGAACCATGTCGGCTTCAATATAGTAAAAAATGGTGTTTTATGGGTCATCGTCGTTTCCTAAGAATTGGTCACACGTTTAGATTAGATAGGGTGCGATTTGATTGCAAGGTTGAGAAAAGGAACCCTCCAAAAAAGTTATCCAACTCAGATATTTTTAGACAGGTGGAGAATATTCAAGTTTTATTTGGTAGGACGCCAGACGTTAGAGGGAAAAGAGTACGTGGGCAGCAAAATTCAAATGAAGATCAATCACATTGGAGAAAAAAGAGTATATTCTTTGAACTTCCATATTGGGAGTTCAATGCATTGCACCACAATCTTGATGTAATGCATATTGAGAAAAATGTGTGCGATAATGTAATTTACACAATACTTAATGAAAATGGAAAGACAAAAGACCATCTTAATGCAAGAAAAGACTTACAATCTATGGGCATAAGATGCGATCTTTGGCCAAATGAAAATGGGAAATATCCTGCTGCTATTTTTAGAATGTCAAATGCCCAAAAGGACATAGTTTTGAAAACCTTGAAGAATTTAGTTGTTCCGGATGGTTACTCAAGTAATATTTCAAGATGCGTCGATTTGAAGCAGAGAAAGTTGTTTGGATTGAAAAGTCATGACTGTCATATTCTAATGGAACAATTGTTGCCTATTGCTTTGAGGAATGCAATGCCTGGTGTAGTGTCTGCTGTTCTAGTCGACCTTTGTTCATTTTTTCGACAAATATGTAGTAAAGTGTTGAATCCTGAAGAGCTTGTGACCCTCAAGATCAAATTGTTAACACTCTCTGTCATTTAGAGATGTTATTCCCACCTTCATTTTTCACGGTCATGGTTCACTTAGTTGTTCATTTAGTTGATGAAGTAAAAGCTGGTGGCCTAGTGCATTATCGGTAGATGTATCCAATAGAAAGGTAAAACCAATAAATTGCTTTGATATCTTACTTTAAATAAGTGACATGCATTACTTGAATCCTTGAACTTTTGATTATGAAGGTACCTAGGTCGTTTAAAATCTTATGTGCGTAATAAGGCACAACCAGAAGGCTCTATTGTTGAAGGTTACTTGGCTGAAGAGGTTCTTACCTTTTGTTCAAGATATTTGGATAACACTGAGACAAGGATCAATCGACCAGTGCGTGTTGATGATCAACCTGATGATGTTGAGTGTCATAAAAGGGATACTTTGTTCCCAAAAGTGGCCAGACCTGTAGGGGGTTCGCATATTTTAACTTGACACCAATAGAGAAGTTGCAAGCACATCGTCATGTGTTGATCAACTGTGAAGCAATAGACCTTTTTCTTCGGTAAGATATAAATTCTTACATAAACCTCATTACAATCAATAGTATCCTTAATATTTTACATAAATTTATTCTTACACACAGGGAATTTAGGACGATAACAAAGAGAATGTTAAGGAATCGTACACGCTGTCAGCCTGAGATAGATAAAGTTGTACACAAGGAATTCCCTAGTTGGTTTCAGAAGCTTGTGAGTAGAAGTTATGATATTAGTCCTACTTTATATTTAGAGTGTTTTACTATTAGTAAAACTAATATTGTTCAATCTCGATGTTAGATTGCTATTGATGGTGTCCAACATTCAAATGAGTTAAGGTGGCTTGCACATGGGCCTCTTGATCAAGCGAAAAGATTTAATGCTTACAATGTGAATGGATTTAAATTTAGAACTCTTGAGAGAGAGCATGGGTTGAAAAGTCAAAATAGTGGAGTACTCAGTATGTTTAATACAAGGAGTTATGCTAGTAATCGTGATAACAATGTGGCAGTTAGTGGCGTGGCTTATTATGGAAAATTGGTGGACATCATTGAACTAAACTACAGTGGACAATTCACTGTTACAATGTTCAAATGTTTGTGGGTTGATACCACTACTGATAGAGGAATAAAAAGAGATGATTTGGGTAATATTTGTGTTAATTTCAATCGTCTGATGTATGCTGGTGATAGAGAAAGTGATGAGCCATTTATATTGGCATCAGAGGCTCAACTTGTATTTTATGTGGATGATGAGATAGACAAAGGATGGAGTATTGCTACTCCTCTAAAACCAAGAGACTTGTTTGACATGGGAGAAAACATAGAAGAAATGTCAATTTACGATGTTGTTCCTTCTCCTCAATTAAACTTGGATAGGTGGTTTCAAGACAACAATGAAGATTTGCGACTAGCAAGAGATGATGATATAGAAGAGGAACCTATAACTAATGTTGTTGACAATAACGAAGATGAAGAGTTTGTTTAATTATTGACAAATAAAGATATTATTTTTAATGAGCCATTTTGCTTTTGCTTTAGCTTTTCTTTATTTATTAATAAATGCTTTTATCTATTTGCTATGTATATATTAATGGTTATTTATAGTTTTTTTAATGATTTTTCCTCTTTTCTAGTTTTGTCCAATTAGTTTTTCAATGCTTGTTATATATTAAATAAAGATATATTCAATGCTTTCAATGATTTTTACTTTCTTTTCTCTTTTAATGTTCATATTTATTCTTCCTTTTTTTTTGCTTTCTGACATCTTTATTTCTAGAGTATTAATTTTACCATTTATAAGCAGGTTTCTACGTTCAAATTAGCCCTACTTAGCTTATGAACCCTATTATTCCAAATAATTTATGCATCAAGAATTATATCTGTTTTCTTTTATATCTCTTTGATGAAAATTCTTGTCTTTTTTTCTACAAAGTTGCAGAAATGCCTAGGGCTAAGCGCTTTAAAGTTGGTGATAGTTCTACCCCACAAACTCAAGATTCTTGCTTACCAACAGTTTCTAAAGATAGTGTTCATCAATTGAATGCTCAAACTAAGAGTAGTATAGGAGCTCGTTTGGTATCACAAACTTGTGGTGGATCTCATTCTCAACCATTGCCATCATCTCATAGTGGATCTCATTCTCATTCATTGTCATCAACTCATGGTGGATCTCATTCTCATTCATTGCCACCAATACAAGGTGGATCTCATTCTCATTCATTGCCACAAGCTCCTAGTGGATCCGGTCTCATTCCATCCAATCAGTCACTAGAATTAGAGGCTGAAAATGTTGAGTCGTTTGATGAACATGTTGACAATCTTTTTTGTACATATGAAAACACAAGTTCTACAAGTCGTAAGAAGGACTATTGGATCGTTAAAGTTATTGGTAAGAATAATGTTTTTTCTTTTTAATAGTTACCATTTGTTTAATGATATTATTTTATAAAATTAAGTTAAATGTTACAACTTGTGTTAGATGATGATTTCCAAACCAAAGAAGCACACCTAAAAGTGCAAGATGTTTGGACTCTCGAAGAAGGTAGAAAGATCGTACTTTTGTGTAATGAGTTTGGACAAGCTATCAGTGATGCTGGAGGGCTTCTTGGTGGCTTCTTAGGCACTTTGGGAATTGATTTCTCTAAATTTCCTATTTGTTATTCTTCTTGGCGTAAGGTTCCAAAAACATACAAAGATAGTGTCTATGATGAAATTATAAAGGTATGACAATGATTAATTTTAGTTTTTGCATAATCTGCTATGACTTTATTACTAATATATAATTTTTTGTTATAGAAATTTTTTCTTATCACGGATGACCGTTTAAAGGACAACATCATGAAACGTATTGGAAAGGTATGGAAAGATGCGAGACATGATCTATTTCATAACTTCTACATACACACTTCAAGTTTGGAAGAAAATATTGCAAGACGTCCCGCTGGAATAGATGAAAATCATTGGAGGTTGTTCCTTGAGTATCGCTTATATGAGAAAACACAGGTAATATAATACCCGAAATATAATTCTTATAATATATGTTCGTTGTAAGATTATAATTTCTAACTACACTAAACTTTGTGTTTCTTATGAGTACATAATAGGAAATATGTTTGAAAAATACTGAAAATAGGATGAAACAATCATACACACATACAGGTGGCTCCAAAAGCATAACAAGGAGAAAAGATGAAGAGGTGATAAAATTTACACTTAGTTAGTCCTTTGTCCACTTATTCTTATTTTCTTATTCATTATCTGATTGTGCCAATATAGGAAAGGAAGCGTGGTGGATCTATTAGTAGAGGAGACCTGTGGGTTATGTTGCATAAGAAGAAGGATGGTTCTTATATCCATGATGATGCTCAAGTTATTGGCGTAAGTATTATATCCATGATGTTAAATTCTTTTGATTTATTTTATAAAAGGAATTTATAATGCTTAAAATCTTATGTATGTAGGAAAAAATCATGAAAATTGAGAATCAAGATGAATCATCTAAGGAAATTTCAAAAAATGATTCGCTTTCTCAAGCACTAAGGAAAGAGCACTCGGGCCGAGTTCGTGGTGTTGGTTCTGGGCCATGTCCTACTCAACTATTTGGCCAAACAACACATTAATTTGGTGGGTCTTCACATGCATCTGTTATCCAATCTGAGATGAACGAGGTAAAATCTCAATTAGAAGCTGAGAGACTTAAAAGAAAAAATCTAGAGGAAATTGTGGAAGCAGAAAGAATGAAAAGGCTAGTTGTTAAAAGTGCTGTAAAATATATTCTACAATTACAAGGAGGCAATTTACCACCTGAGTTGGCTGCTATGATCAACACAGTGGTATCTATTTCAAATTACAAAATCATCTTCTTCTGCTAGTCATGATGCTCAACGCCAATCTAATCAAAGTGCAAACTGAATTGTCTACTTTAATATTTATTTAAACATGAGAGATGTAACTAGTTTTTCTACCGTGTGGATCAATTTTTAAAATAGTGTACTAGATCTTTTGGATACACTTGTTTGAGATTGTGATACAATACTATTACTGTTAAATATATCTCTATTTGATTTGTGGAATTTTAAGAATTTCATTTAATAGGCTAATGTAAAAAATAAGTTCTTGTGACAAATCAATGCAGTTAAATACAATACTTAAAGCCGCAGTTTTTTGCTAAATCCATGTTTGAATGCCCCTCAGTAACCGCCGCGAAACCTAGCAAACCGCCGCTAAAAAACTGCCCAAAAATAAAACTAACCGCCGGAAAATATAGTAAACCGCCGCTGAATAAAACCGCTGGGAAAACATAGGTACCCGCCGCTGAACAAAACCGCCGGGAAAATAAATCAAACCGCCGGAAATACAAATCGTCGCGAAACTTGTCATAACCGCCGGGAAATCAAACTATCGTGTTAACCGCCGCTATCCCGTTGTTTATCGGCGGTTGTTCCGGCGGGTGCTAGAAACCTCTGCGAAAGGGTTTAAGGACGGAGCTATCAGCGGCGGTTTGCAAACCGCCGGAAAACAATTTTGCGGTAGTCTCAAACCGCCGTAAAATCGTATTTTTTTTGTAGTGACTTCTCGAGCCATACGGGCCAGGATGGGAAATCGGGTTGAATTTGCCTTCCACCAACCCAAAATATCCATATCAATTGATCTATTTCTGGGTTCACAATCTTCCTTCAAATACCGATCAAGCTCAGATTTAGTATCTGTGTTTCGTCCAGTTGATTGTAGAAAAAATCCCAAATAGTAGATGTCATCCTCATCATCATTAAATGGTGGATCTTGTTGTCCATCTTGAAAACCTTCATCTATACCTTCATAGTGACTGTAGAGTGAATTCAGAGATAAAGACAACTTCAACTCATTTCTTTTATCATTGTCAAAAAGTAGTCAAGGAATCAATTCACAAAATCCAGCTTATGACAAGGATCAAGAACAACAGCGACTAATAGCAACATATTAATTGTATCTGGATTTCCCCAATACTTATTGTACTTACTCTTCATTCTAGTTGCTATCAACCTTATGTTGGAATCACTATGCTCACAATATTGTTGGATCTTCTTCCCAATAGCGAACACCTCTTTCATGTATATATTATTGCTCACATAAGAGGTGCCAGAAATACGTATGGTAGAGTCAAAAAACATTTTAAGAAAAGGTAAGATCGTTCGAGTATACTCCCAATCATTTGCACAAGGCACACCATTCCCATTTGATTTACTCAATTCATCAAAATATTTCAGATCTTGCTTCTCCATAAACTCAAATGCCTACTCATGCTTTAAGGCTTCATCCAACATCAAGTATGTTGAGTTCCACCTCGTTTCTACATCCAAGCAAACAAGGCCTTTATATTGAATGCTCTCTCGCTCAACACAATCCTTAAATTTAGCAAGTCGTGTAGGAGAAGAACGAACATATTTTACAGCACCACGAATTCTTAAAATTGAGTCATTGATCTCTTTCAATCCCTCCTTGACAATCAAGCTCAAAATGTGTGCACAACACCACATATGCATATACTCTCCCTTCAAAACCAAACTATTCCAAGAACTCAACCTCTTCTTTGGTATTGAATACCTAAATTGTTAGATGTCGCATTATCAACTGCTAAGCTGAAAACTTGATTCAACCTCCAATTGTTTGGGCAATCTTCAACGCTTTTAGCTATAAACTCTCCAGAATGGCCTTTGACTTGACAGAAGTTCAGTATCTTCTTGTGTAGCTTCCAATCATCATCAATAAAATGTGTTGTCAAGCACATGTAGCTCATATTCTAACTGGAAGTCCAAGTATCAGTAGTCAGACAAGCTTTTTTGCAGTGTGTGACAAGAGACCTTTGCAAACTTGACTTCTCTATTTCATACAACCCAAAAACATCACACACCAAAGTAGCACGACAAGGGGCTTTAAACCTTGGTTGTACAACCTCTAAGAACTCTCAAAAGTCCTCAGACTCCACAAAGCGAAAAGAAAGTTCAGCCTTAACAAACATCTTGACAAGGGCTCTTCGAGAAGTGTCTTGGTCATACTTGAAATTACCTTGTGAAGATGCTACACACGTACTCGGCGATGCAGATGTTCTTTGTCTCTTGTTAGCTTCTCCCTTCGGATTTGCTTTACATCTTTTCGAGTGTGCATTCATTGAACTTGTTCCACCAGCAGGTCCAGACTCAATAGTGAAGTGATCCCAAACAGCAGACCGATTTTTACGACCAGATGACATATTAGAATCATGTGGCAATGTGTTTGACTGCTCTGCTGTCTCTGAATTGTGATAATCCATTTTAAATTATCTACAAAGAAAAACACATTTATGTATTAAAATACACGATATAAAGAAGAAGAAAAAATATCACAACAAGTAATTAATTAAGCAGTGACCAAATTAATTAATTAATACACATTACAGCAAGTAATCATTATGTGGACATTACAGCAGCAATTGCAGCAACATCCTAGGATTTTCCCACTCCTTAAAGTCTTCGCGAGGAAATTCAATGACAATAACAATGAGTAAAAATTGCAAATCAAGATTGTCACCAAATGCATCAAAGCCAGAAGAATAGCAGAACCTTTGACAGAAATTATTGTAGTCACTGAAGAAAATAAAAATGTATGACCTATTTATTCATTCAGGAGTTGACAAACATGACACATCATTCTAGCAACTAAATTCAAACAAAATTTCAGGCTACCTAACATTTTTCAAATGTCATTACCAATTCCACCTCTGCGTTGGACTTATCCACATGGTCCATGGAACCCAAACTCCATTCCTAAATATATATATATATATATATATATATATATATATATATATATATATGTATGTATATATTCTTCCATGGTCAACTAATCTGTTGAATATGGTTAGAACCTTACAAAATCATGATCATTCTACTCCCAAAGAAAACAAATACAAGCACTAGCATCACATATATAGTCTTCTACTACTCTTCAATTTAGTTCTTTGACACATTTGGAACAGAGGCTTTTCATTTAAACCATTCTCTCATGGCACATTTTGGAACTACATAGAGAATAGTACCTACCTCAACAACAATTCCAACACCTTATAGCTGAAAAACAATGAACCAAAAGGGCCTCATGAGAATGACTTGAAGATTCCCTGCCCCTTCAACATTCCCTCAACATCAGAAGTTGCAGCAGTTCGCATCATCAGAAACAAATTAAGATCAGAAGTCAATCTAATTGCAACTAAATAAACACATTAGAAAGTCATGTACAAGCGCATACCTTTGACGGAAAATTTCCTAAGGCTTTGACAAAGGACCTTCACTATGCCAAGAAAGGGCAACATGCCTGTTTTAACCTAGGGAACATAGCATAATTAGTAATGAAAGTGATACTAGGAAGAACAATAACTTTGAATTTAAGAAGCAAGCAATGCAGGAAAACAACATTAACATGCTAAATAGGATTCATGATTCAATTTCCTGTTGTTTTTTTATATGGAAAGACAAAATAGTGTACTGCCTTTTGCATCTACAATGGTTTGTTAGTCGATGGACTGAAGGAAGAAGCAACACGAACCAGAAGAGGCTGGGGTAGACGAACTGGCGGAGGCGAGGACCGAGGAGGCTCGGGGGGAGGCGAGGACCAAGGACGCGAGGGCGGAGGCAAGGACCGAAGACAGAGGCGAGGGCGAGGACGCGGGGGCTGCGAAGATGCGAGGGCGGAGGACGCGTGACAGAGGGCGGCAGATGCTGAACCTGTCGGCGGCGGATGTTGCAAGCGTGAAGAAGAAGAAGATAGCAATGGTGGACTGACGGTGCTACAAACGTGGATGGAGGTCTCGAAGCTGTGAGGTCATGGATGAGATCATGAGAGACTAGAGTATTTGGAAATTAGGGTTCGTAGTGATTTTTTAGAGGGAATGGAAGATTAATTTAGATTGAGGGAGAGAATGAGTCAAATTTTATGTTTTAAGTGAATAAATTAAAAATCAGTTTAAACTATTAAACAGTTTTTAAAAACTAGTTGTTAAGATATAATTCAGTTTAAATCTATTTCTAAAAATCAGTTTTTTTTAGTTTGGTTCTAGTTTAGTTACAATTCAATTTAGATAAATAATATGAATCAGAGTATAGTGATTGTTGATACCCAAATTTGTCCGTGTTTCAAACTTCTTTTATTTTTTTATTCATTTAATTGTATTTTATTTTATTTTACTAAAAAAACAACAAAAATGAATTGGGTTTTGGGGCCAAATAAAAAAGAGTTTTTTTGTCTATTAGGGCCTTGACCCAAACACCTTTTTTTTCCCCTTAATTGTCTAAAATTGAGGTGTAGCCCATAAAAAAAATATTTTTGTTCTCAATTTAATTTGTTGGATGAAAATTAAAAAAAAAACAAAAAAAAGAAAAGAAGTCTATTGTTGCAGCCCAATTCAAATTCTGGTCTGCTTACATTAACAAAAATATAAAAAAAAAAGGAAAAAGAATTCAGAAAAAAAGATATATACAAATAAAATAAAATTAAAAATACAAAAAATAATAAAATAAAAAATACATCAGGCACCCATCCCTCAAGCCTTGCTCCCACTTCTACTTGTCCTTCATTCACCCAAAAGCTCCATTCCCCTTTTTAGCCACTGCCAACTGTCTGCAATTAAAAACGATGAATCTACTTTAGCTAGTGGAGAATGACATAAGGAGCCAAATTAATAATGCTTGACAAAACAAAACCAAAACCATTCAGCCGAAAGTTGAAAAGATAACCAAAATCATTCAGCCGAAAGTTGAAAAGATATTGGGTCATTGTGTCATTTACACTGATTATAGCTCTTGTTTGAATACTAAGTATAGCAGGATAAAATGGAAAAAATAGATAAGCTTAAGGTGGGGGGAATCGGGTTGCATTTCCTTACTCTATAATTCCCCTCATACACAAAAGAAAAAGCCTCAGTTATCATTTCATCATAAATACCATTCTAGAAAATCATTCAAAAATCAAACACAAACACAATAAAACTCCAACTCAAAGTCACAATTCCAGATTCAGAACAGAAACACAAACCAATCCATGAAATTTACAATACCAATTCCAATCTTCAGTTATCATCCCATTCCATATATCATTCCAGAAATTCATTCAAAGCCAATACCACAATCCAAATTCAAAGCACACAAATAGATTCAAAATCGAACAAAAATGTCATTTAATTCAAATACAGATCCAAAAACCAATTCAATCCAAATTCCTACCCCAAAATTCACAGTCCAAATAATAAAGGCTATCACCACTGCATCCACCTTCACCATCAGCACCCCCCTCAGTTTATTCACCCTCTAATGAAGTAAAAACAAAAGAAAACACAAAAAAAATACAAAAAGAAAGAGAACAGAGGGAGTTGCAAACTCACCAGGGAGCAGCGGCGGCCACGTTCCTTCCGGCCACCTCGGTCAAACAGCGGTAGCAGTGGTCGGCCTCTCCTGCTTCCTCAGTCTCGCCTCAACTCCGGTAGCAGCAGCAAAGATCCATCGCAACCCCCACCATCTCCCTCGAAAGCTTCGAGCAGTTATCAACAATCACCGAAACAGCAGTAGAAACCTCTTGAACTGCGGCAGCCGCGGATCCTAGCCTTGCCACCGGATTCTCTCTCTCTGAACCCCCAATGACGCCACCGTGACCAGCCATAGCTGGGAGCCGTGGTCCTTCCTCCCAGATCCAGCCGTCCAGCAACCTCCGCGAACTCCTTCCGTCGCGATGGTCACGAAGCCCCTTAGCCGCGACGGCCATGGAAGCCGCGGTCCTTCCTCTTCTCTCATTCTCTCTCTCTCCCTAAGCGGCCGAGCCGCCTCACTCCCTATCTCGCCCTCGGCCTCCAGTCGCCATCATCGCACCACTAAGCCGCGGCAGCCGCGACGGTTCTTCTCTTCTCGGCGGCCATGGCTGAGAGCCGCGCTTCTCCTCCGATCGCGTTCTCTCTCTCTCTGGCTCTCTAGAGGCGTGGCCGCTCTTTCTCTCTCTCTCACCCACACTCTCTCAAACCCAAACCAAAGTAACCCTAATTTCTAAATGTAGTGTGTGAACGTGTGTGTGTTTATAATTTTGTATAATTTATTATTATTATTACTATATTTATTTATTTATTTATTATTATTATAGAAAGAAAATGGGTGGGTTTCTTATCATTCATTCGGGCTTCTTTTGATCCATGCCTATTTAGGCTAATTTTTTTTATTCTTGGGCCCTAAGCCCTCTTTTTTTTTTTAAGTGTGTTTAAAAACAAAAACAAAAATATAAATATAAAAACAAACGATAAAAATATTAACTTCAAAATCATTTTGTAAGAACTACGTGACTTTGAATTTCTCATTGTACCGGAGGATACGTAGGAGCGGTTAATCCCTGTCAAGTCAACCATTCAAAAATAATAATTATTTGGCCGACGATAGAAAAATTAGGAGATGACCGGGATACCAGTCACATAAAAATCTACCTAATATTCTTGAGGCTATATCATGAATTTCCTCGAAAATTCAAAATTAGTAGAGGTAATCATTATTTATGATTTTCCTTGAAAATTTAAAATTAGTAGAGGAAATCCTTCCTAACAAAACGTATAATAAATAAATGTTTCATGATAATATTCCTTGAAAATTAAATAATGAATAGAGGAAATTATCACTAACACCATTAAAATAAAGAATATTTTCTTGAAAATTCTGAGATTAGTAAATGAAACTATTTTAATAGTTTTTCCTAGAAAATCTTGAATTAGTAAAGAAAACCATGGTATCCCTCGAAAATTTATAATTAGTAAAGGGAACCATTTTGTAAATAATATATAATTAATATAAAGGGATAAGACCTATGAAGTCTAGGGGAAGACCAGGATACCGATCACATAAGCTCTTCCTGAGATTTTCGAGGTCATACCTACAATATTTCCTTCTTATGATTTTCCTCAAAAATTTAAAATTAGTAGAGGAAATCATTATTAATAAAATATAATAAATAAATATTTTATGATAATTTTCCTTGAAAATTAAATAATGAGTAGAGGAAATTATTACTAATGTTATATTTTTTCTTGAAAATTTTGAGATTAGTAAATGAAATTGTCTCACAGTTTTCCTAGAAAATCTTGAATTAGTAGAGAAAATTATGGTTTCCTTGAAAATGTAAAATCAGTAGAGGAAACCATTTTACGACAAATAAATAAGTGAATTCTAGTTATGATCTACGACTCAGGAGAGGATTGGATACCGATCAGATAAACTTTTCCTGAAGTTTCCGAGATCTGAGATTCACTTAATTACCTTTAGATTCTAACGAAAAGACCTATGATCCATATTTCAGGGGAAGATTGGGATACCGATCGCATAAGTTCTTTCTGATATTTTCAAGGTCTTTAGTCGAAATTTATTAAATCATAACCTTTAATAAACAGGGCACATATATCTTAAAAGACAAAAAGAAAAGAGATCAATAAAACCAAATTTTGAGAGGACACGGATTAACGGGTAACCGTTCTTAGAACGGACGTTGTAGGGTGCTAACACCTTCCCTACTCGTAATCAACCCTCGAACCTAATCTCTGTTTGTGCAGACCATTTCTCTTTGGTGTCCAATCGACCATTTCATTATTTAATGGAAAAACTGATTGGTGGCGACTCAATCTCTAATGCAGATACTATTTCTACATCCACGTATTATGTTCCCTTTCCCGGATGGGGACGTCGCGACAGCTTGGCGACTCCACTGGGGACATTTGAGGGTTAAGCCAAGGTTAATCTTTGTGTTTCTCTTATTTGTTTTTATTGATCTTGTATTTTATGATTGCGCTCTTTCTTCATGTATATAACATATTTTTTTGAAATTGTACATAACTATTCATATTTGCACACACGGTATCATGCACAAGCTCTCAACCCGAGCTAATCCCTTATAGGATAGATAGAGAAGTTAGTAGTGGCGCTTTGAGAAACCATTGGTTTCCTTGTAAGCACATGAATACTTCTCGCTCGAATCGAACCTTCTTTTCTTGCTCCTTATTAAAGAAGTGCAGAAAGATGGGGCTCTACTAGCTGAAGTGTTGGCGATAGTAGAGACAATTCAGAGACCTTTTTAGGGTATCTAGAACTGACCCTCACATCATTGCATGTTCTTAGAACCTTTCTGTAGGAACCACCATTTCTTTGAAAATTAGAATTATTTTATTTGTCTTCTATTTTTGTATTTATTCTTATATGTGTAATAATTGTTCAATTGTGAGTCTTGCATATCCATATATGGGCCAATTTTGTATAGAATATCATCAAAAACTTGAAATAGATACGAATGTTAATTTTTGCTCAAAATAACAAATAAAAAAAATAAATGGCAATTTACCTCTATCTATAACAGAATTTATGATGATACCTACTACAACTTTGGACCATGTCTCGTTGCTTACATTGTTCTCTTTTTATTCAACATTGAATAATAAATAAAAAATTATATCTCATTTTCATGCAATTTTTTTCTTACACAATCAAATTTATCATTTCATACATGCATTTTTTAGGTAATAAAACAAAAAACATTTAATTACATGCAATTGTTCTTATTCGATGTCGCATGCATGCAACATTGAATGATAAAACAAAATAACACATCATTTTATGCATCTTGCTCATTTCAGACTATTCAACATTTACCCTTACATGTCTACTGTTCATTTCATGCACATTTCACCACATATCATTACATACATCTTGCTCATTTCATGTAAATTTGTCATTACATGCACATGCATCATACATCATTGTGTGGATCTAGCTCATTTCACCAGATATCATATTATGCATCTTGCTCATTTTAAACACATTCATTATATATCATTACATGCATATTACCCGTCTCATATTCCCTTGTTTCAACATTGAGACAATAAAATAAGAAAAAATCTCATTCTTGACACCAAATAAAATAAAAATCATATCTCATCTCATGCATTTTTCACCTCATTAAACAATAAATACAAAAATTAGGGTCTCATTACATGCATTCTTTCTCATTTCATTCCATGCATTCTTTATCATTTTGTTCTTTCAACCAAAAAAAAAAAGAAAAATGTCAATGAGTCACCTTCATAGGAATTGTTTGCAATCTAAAAGGATGATTTCTGAACTATTTTACAAGAAATTATAAGAGGGAATATGTCAATCAAGAAAAATGGAGAAAAATTCTCAAAGCTTTGCAAATAATGAAAACATAAGTGATACCCTGTTTGCTATAGTTGAAGGCTTTCGTAGCTCAATGTGGAAGATGTCAATCACTATGGCAATTGCGGAGGAAGATCCCATCTGCCACGAAAATTGGATTCATCTTGGACCTCAAATTCTCAATGATTGGAACGTGTTAGCCTCTTAGTGACATCTTGATATTGCATAATGTATCGCTTGTCCTTTAAAGTCTGCCAAAGTTTTAGGATGAGTCTGTGTCATATGGATTTGTTATTCTCTTTAAGTATTTCATTCCACATCCATTCACTTTCTCCTTCCATTGGTACATAAAGTCTATTTTGCATCCTCGTCATGTGCATGCATTCCTCTATTCAATTCACCGCCTCATTTCCTTTGCCGCATTCTACAAGCATCAATAAATGTAGATCTGCAAAATGAGCCGCTTGAAAATAACAATGCTAGAATCGTGTCAAATAATCTTGAACAACCAATTAACCATGTCGAGAATTGTGAAGAAGATTGAGAATCATCCTCAGAACTGAAAAAACAAAATGTGAAGCCAGAAACATACTGGATCATGAAGATCCATCGCAAGTGATCAACTTTTGGTTTCACAAATGTGGGGGCAAACTATCAAAGAGCATTGATGACAGTATTCCATTGACAAAGAAGTGAACGTTCATGACATGATTGCAAAATACAAAAATGAAAAAGGATCATTTTGATGATCTCGAGAAATTGTTCAAACGGGTCAGAAGATTCAACCCCAAGCTTAACTCGATAGAGTGAACATCTAGTGCAAAAATAGGCAAATTTATTGAGGTCAATGGTCAATTAAAAGAGCAAAGAAATATATCCAAGCATTTGAAGCATATCCAGGCAAAAACCAACGAACTGGAATGAGGTGTTTACAAGAACCTTTTGTATTTATACCTTCATTATGCTCAGTGAGTTCATGAGATGTGTACATGATGAATCTCAAAGAAGAGAGCATTATGAGTCAAAGTACTCATTGCACTCTAGCATCAGAGACTCATCAACTGGGGCAATAGATGATTTGCACAACATTTGGTTGACTTCAATAGGTCTGCCAAGTACATTTTGCCAGAAGCTTGCTCTCATTGGAAGAATCACGCAATGGCAAAATTTACGGTCTGAGTATGACATTGTCTATGAGTCCGTAAAAGGAAGCGTGCATGCAGACCTTATTGCTAATTAAATCAGGGAAATTCCCAACTGAAAAGATCATAATTATGTTCAACTATTCAAGGTGTCTGATGGATTGAAAAATCTGAACAGGTCGGCACTCAATTTGAGCAACCAAACCCCATTGATGAAAGATAGTTAAATCGCATCATGTCATGGATAACTCTGTCAGAAAAGGAGATGAAAGTCTGCGATAAAAAAATCCTTCCACGGTAATTCCAGGTGACCTAGTCATAAAAAGGGATCTTACCAAAAACTGGGGCAAAAACATCTCATCAAGAAAGCCCACACATGGTTAAAGAATGTTTTTTTGGGGAAGTTCTGATTCTAGCAAAAATGGATGGTACAATCTTACCACGCCCAATGAGCTCTACTGCAATGAAGAAGAAATAGAGTGGTGAAAAAGAAAAAAAGAGAAATGAAAAAAAAAAACAAAAATGAATAAAAAAAAAAAGAGGCTCGCTAGACAGAAAACCTGCAAAGGCTGTCTAGGCAAAAGTTAGAGCATCAATCATACCACTAAAAGGCGAGAACTCAAACAAGTCAACAAAGCAATATTGCATTAAGCTGGAGGCAAATCCTACACAGGATCTCATCATGTGGTTCCGATTGCTCAAGATTGGGCGAGATAGTTAGCAGTGTTATTTCCAAGAAACTCATAAGCAAATATCATAATCTCACCTTCTTACCATTTACAAGTCATTTCTAGGTATTCGTCTATCTTCCTAGTCTCATTCATCATTCACAAGTCATTCTCATAACTTTGTTTCATTTCTCTCATTCGGTCATCTAGCTAACACTGTCCATATTTTGTCTTCTATCCTTATTGTACATTCATTGTGTCGTCATTTCCTTTCCCATTACCCCTGTCATTTTCTTGACAAGCTGGCATTATGATCATTGCGAGTCATAAAAATGAAAATAAAAAAAACAAAAAATAATGAATAAAAAAGCTCGCTAGATGGAAAACCTACAAAAGCTATCTAGGCAAAAATTAGAGCATTATACCATTGAGGACTAACACTCCATGAGAATGGCAAAGGCAAATTAAACTAAATCAAGGGAAAAGTCCACACAAATTCTACACACATGAATCCAATGATCTTAGGGTTGACAAACAAGCACTCAAAAGTCTTTTGTCTAACATACATTGTAATAGAGAAGGGTCATCACAAGAATCTTGCAAAGCAGTGAATACAAGAAAAAAAAGATGAAAAAGATTAAAAAAAAGAAGAAAAAAAATGAGAAAACAAAAAAAACAAGGAGAAGCACATCATGCAGATGGAACCCTCGAACAAAAAATCATTCTTGCGAAATATGTCTTTTTCATCCTTCTCAAATGCGATCAATTTCTTGAAGGTGACAAATTGCCAAATTCAAAAGAAAATAAAGATCATGCATTTGCATTAAAGTAACAAAGCATCATAACTCATGGTTTTAAAAAAAAAAATCATTCATGGTGAGGGCTAACTTCACTTTTGTCAAATAGAATTCTTCCATTTCTAGTCAGTGTACTCATCGTACCTTCATAGCATTTAAGCATATATCATTCATTCTGTGTGTCATACATATCATATAAATAATCATTCTTTTGAGATTCAACAATCCCCTCGATCATTATACTCATAGCATTGTAGTATATCATTCACCATATTCATCAAGAGGATCAGTCTCACATGTTCTAAATATTTGAGTCATTATACTCATTACATTTACACAAACATTCAAGCATGCATAATGTTCATATTTTTAAGCATACATCATTTTGTGCATCATAGAAGAAAAATCAGTAATCATGCATTATGAACTTTACTTTCTTCAAGCCTTTGAGTCATTGTACTCATATTCTTTTTGTAGCATTCTAGCATATCATTCATCGCACTCAAAAATCATTCATTAAGAGAATTAATCTCACATGTTTCAAACATTTGAGTAATTGTATTCATTACATGTCCACAAGCATTCCAACATGCATTAAAATTCATTGTGTTCATCATGATTCCATAGCATTTAAGCACACGTCATTTAGTGCATTCATACATATGGCAAAAAAAAAAAGGGATATCCACTAGCCTCATTGTACTCTACACATTTCCATAGCATACATTATGCTCATCATGCACAGATCATTTGGGACATTCATGCATCACTCATTAAGATGATTAGCTTTATTAATTCAAGTCATTAGACACATCATAATTCCATAGCATGCAAGTTTATTAAACAAAAAAAAACAATTGTGGGGTCATCCTCACCTTTTCCAAACTCTCGAGGCATTGCACCCATCATCTCATCATAGTGTTTGAGCATACATCTTTGTGTAAAAAAAAAAAGAAAAAGAGAATCAATAATAAGAGAATTAGTTTCACTTTTATTAGACATTCGAGTCAAAGTGCTCGTTGTCTTTTCATAACACTCAAGCATGTCATTCATCATGAAGGTTAACCCCATTTCTTCCAAACTTATGAGTCCGGGTACTCATCATCTATTCATAGTATGCAAACATGGCATATGCATCATTTCATGCACTCGCATGTACAAAACAAATAACCATTATGAGGATTAACCTCAACATTGCAATCATAATCTTTTCACAGCATTTAAGTATGCATCATTTTGTGTGTTCATACATGTACAAAAGGTTTCATCTCTTTTCAAACATTTGACTCATCGTAATCATTATCATTTCATAGCATTTGAGCATATCATTCCATGCATAAAACAAAAAGGCAAATCTTCAAGGATCATCCTCACTCATTTTCACATCTTTGAGTCATTATGCTCATCATGTTGGCATAGCATCCAAGCATTTCATTCGATACAAAAAATTAAAATTGTTTATTATGACGATCAATCTCATCTTGTTTCAAACTCTTGAGTCATTAGTAATCAACATGTCTTCAAAGCATTCAAGCAAGCTCATTACACTACAAAGTGTCAAAAATCACTCATTGTGAGGACCAACCTTTGAGTCATTGTACTCATCATCTTTTCATAACCTCTAAGCATTTGCCATTGTGCACATCATACAGAACCAATCATTCATTACAAAGGTAATTTCATTTCCTTAAAACCCTTTGAGTCATTGCACTCATCATCTTCTCATACCATTCGAGCATAAGTCACACATTTATCCTGAGAGTAATCTCACCTTTTCAAATCATCGAGTCATTGTACTCACCTTATTTTCAAAATATTCAATAATGTCTATTACACTACAAAGTGTCAAACTTCACTCATTATGAGGATCAACCACTTGAGTCATGTACTCTTCTTCTTTTCATAAGGCCCACCAAACAGGGCGTCAAAAAATACTCATTTCAAAGGTCAATGTCAACCCTTTTTCAAATCCTGGTCATTGTATTCATCATCTTTCCATAGAATCCATTTTATTCTATGTAGTCGTGTCATAACAAACATGTTTAAAACATTGAGTTCTCATTGTGAGTACGAGCTTCACCATTTTCAAACTTTGAGTCATTGTACTCCTCATCACCTGTTATTTCTGTCACGCGGGGCGTCCGAATAGACCGGAACTCGCATTTCACTAGCTATAGGGGTCATCTGATCAAATCGGAACCCCGCCCATGCGAGGCGTCCGAACCGACCGGAACTCACAATTCACTATATGGGTCATCCGATCAAATCGGAACCCCATGCGAGGCGTCCGACCTGACCGGGAACTCGCAATTTATGGGTCATTCGATCAAATCGAAACCCATCATAAAAAAATTACAATTATGGGGCATCCGAACCAGCCGGAACCCATCACATCTTTGCAACGCGAGGCGTTCGACCTAATCGGAACTCGCAATTTATGGGTCATTCGATCAAATCGAAACCCATCATAAAAAATTCACAATTATGGGGCATCCGAACCAGCCGGAACCCATCACATCTTTGCAACGCGAGGCGTCCGACCTAATCGGAACTCGCAATTTATGGGGCATTCGATCAAATTGAAACCCATCATCATAAAAAATTTACAATTATGGGGCATCCGAACCAGCCGGAACCCATCACCTCTTTGCAACGCGAGGCATCCGACCTGATCGGAACTCGCAATTTATGGGTCATTCGATCAAATCGAAACACATCATGAAAAACTTACAATTATGGGGCATCCGAACCACCCGGAACCCATCACCTCTTTGCAACGCGGGGCGTCCGACCTGATCGGAACTCGCAATTTATGGGTCATTCGATCAAATCGAAACCCATCATCACAAATTACAATTATGGGGCATCCGAACCAGCCGGAACCCATCACCTCTTTGGTACGCGAGGCATCCGACTTGATCGGAACTCGCAATTTATGGGTCATTCGATCAAATCGAAACCCATCATAATAAAAAATTACAATTATGGGGCAACCGAACCGGCCAGAACCCATCGCCTCCTTGTCATGCGAGGCATCCGACCCGATCGGAACTAGCAATTTTTCTTTTATGGGTAATCCGATCAAATCGGAACCCCTTTTCTCTCTATTATCACGCGAGGCGTCCAGAACTAGCATTATGCTTATATGGGACATCCGAACCAGTTGGAACCCATCATTTTTTATTGCGTGAGGGGTCCGCACTGACCACAACTCACAATTTAAGCGCACTCATACTCGCTCAAGGCAACAAAGCCAAAACAAACTTGCAGAACAAGTAGGTATAAACCAAGTCTTGCTTACTCACAGCGACAAATTTGTATCAACTACCTTTGCTCAATATTTTTCATTTCATTCAAAATATGATCAAAGGGGGGGCAACTGTTGATACCCAAATTTTTCCGTGTTTCAAACTTCTTTTATTTTTTTATTCATTTAATTGTATTTTATTTTATTTTACTAAAAAAACAACAAAAATGAATTGGGTTTTGGGCCCAAATAAAAAAGAGTTTTTTTGTCTATTAGGGCCTTGACCCAAACACCTTTTTTTCCCTTAATTGTCTAAAATTGAGGTGTAGCCCATAAAAAAATATTTTTGTTCTCAATTTAATTTGTTGGATGAAAATTAAAAAAAAAAAGAAAAAAGAAAAGAAGTCTATTATTGCAGCCCAATTCAAATTCTGGTCTGCTTACATTAACAAAAATATAAAAAAAAAGGAAAAAGAATTCAGAAAAAAATATATATACAAATAAAATAAAATAAAAAATATAATACAAAAAATAATAAAATAAAAAATACATCAGGCACCCATCCCTCGAGCCTTGCTCCCACTTCTACTTGTCCTTCATTCACCCAAAAGCTCCATTCCCCTTTTTAGCCACTGCCAACTGTCTGCAATTAAAAACGATGAATCTACTTTAGCTAGTGGAGAATGACATAAGGAGCCAAATTAATAATGCTTGACAAAACAAAACCAAAATCATTCAGCCGAAAGTTGAAAAGATAACCAAAATCATTCAGCCGAAAGTTGAAAAGATAACCAAAATCATTCAGCCGAAAGTTGAAAAGATATTGGGTCATTGTGTCATTTACACTGATTATAGCTCTTGTTTGAATACTAAGTATAGCAGGATAAAATGGAAAAAATAGAGAAGCTTAAGGTGGGGGGGTCGGGTTGCATTTCCTTACTCTATAATTCCCCTCATACACAAAAAAAAAGCCTCATTTATCATTTCATCATAAATACCATTCCAGAAAATCATTCAAAAATCAAACACAAACACAATAAAATTCCAACTCAAAGTCACAATTCCAGATTCAGAACAGAAACACAAACCAATCCATGAAATTTACAATACCAATTCCAATCTTCAGTTATCATCCCATTCCATATATCATTCCAGAAATTCATTCAAAGCCAACTCAACAATCCAAATTCAAAGCACACAAATAGATTCAAAATCGAACAAAAATGCCATTTAATTCAAATACAGATCCAAAAACCAATTCAATCCAAATTCCTACCCCAAAATTCACAGTCCAAATAATAAAGGCTATCACCACTGCATCCACCTTCACCATCAGCACCCCCCTCAGTTCATTCACCCTCTTATGAAGTAAAAACAAAAGAAAACACAAAAAAAATACAAAAAGAAAGAGAACAGAGGGAGTTGCAAACTCACCAGGGAGCAGCGGCGGCCGCGTTCCTTCCGGCCACCTCGGTCAAACAGCGGTAGCAGTGGTCGGCGCCTCTCCTGCTTCCTCAGTCTCGCCTCAACTCCGGTAGCAGCAGCAAAGATCCATCGCAACCCCCACCATCTCCCTCGACAGCTCCGAGCAGCTATCAACAATCACCGAAACAGCAGCAGAAACCTCTAGAACTGCGGCAGCCGCGGATCCTAGCCTTGCCACCGGATTCTCTCTCTGAACCCCCAATGACGCCGCCGTGACCAGCCATAGCTGGGAGCCGTGGTCCTTCCTCCCAGATCCAGCCGTCCAGCAACCTCCGCAAACTCCTTCCGTCGCGATGGTCACGAAGCCCCACAGCCGCGACGACCATGGAAGCCGCGGTCCTTCCTCTTCTCTCCTTCTCTCTCTCTCCCTAAGCGGCCGAGCCGCCTCACTCCCTTTCTCGCCCTCGGCCTCCAGTCGCCATCATCGCACCACTAAGCCGCGGCAGCCGCAACGATTCTTCTCTTCTCGGCGGCCATGGCTGAGAGCAGCGCTTCTCCTCCGATCGCGTTCTCTCTCTCTCTCTCTCTCTCTCTCTCACCCACACTCTCTCAAACCCAAACCAAAGTAACCCTAATTTCTAAATGTAGTGTGTGAACGTGTGTGTGTTTATAATTTTGTATAATTTATTATTATTATTACTATATTTATTTATTTATTTATTATTATTATAGAAAGAAAATGGGTGGGTTTCTTATCATTCATTCGGGCTTCTTTTGATCCATGCCTATTTAGGCTAATTTTTTTTATTCTTGGGCCCTAAGCCCTCTTTTTTTTTTTAAGTGTGTTTAAAAACAAAAACAAAAAATATAAATATAAAAACAAAACGATAAAAAATATTAACTTCAAAAATCATTTTGTAAGAACTACGTGACTTTGAATTTCTCATTGTACCGGAGGATACGTAGGAGCGGTTAATCCCTGTCAAGTCAACCATTCAAAAATAATAATTATTTGGCCGACGATAGAAAAATTAGGAGATGACCGGGATACCAGTCACATAAAAATCTACCTAATATTCTTGAGGCTATATCATGAATTTCCTCGAAAATTCAAAATTAGTAGAGGTAATCATTATTTATGATTTTCCTTGAAAATTTAAAATTAGTAGAGGAAATCCTTCCTAACAAAACGTATAATAAATAAATGTTTCATGATAATATTCCTTGAAAATTAAATAATGAGTAGAGGAAATTATCACTAACACCATTAAAATAAAGAATATTTTCTTGAAAATTCTGAGATTAGTAAAGGAAACTATTTTAATAGTTTTTCCTAGAAAATCTTGAATTAGTAAAGAAAACCATGGTATCCCTCGAAAATTTATAATTAGTAAAGGGAACCATTTTGTAAATAATATATAATTAATATAAAGGGATAAGACCTATGAAGTCTAGGGGAAGACCGGATACCGATCACATAAGCTCTTCCTGAGATTTTCGAGGTCATACCTACAATATTTCCTTCTTATGATTTTCCTCAAAAATTTAAAATTAGTAGAGGAAATCATTATTAATAAAATATAATAAATAAATATTTTATGATAATTTTCCTTGAAAATTAAATAATGAGTAGAGGAAATTATTACTAATGTTATATTTTTTCTTGAAAATTTTGAGATTAGTAAATGAAATTGTCTCACAGTTTTCCTAGAAAATCTTGAATTAGTAGAGAAAATTATGGTTTCCTTGAAAATGTAAAATCAGTAGAGGAAACCATTTTACGACAAATAAATAAGTGAATTCTAGTTATGATCTACGACTCAGGAGAGGATTGGGATACCGATCAGATAAACTTTTCCTGAAGTTTCCGAGATCTGAGATTCACTTAATTACCTTTAGATTCTAACGAAAAGACCTATGATCCATATTTCAGGGGAAGATTGGGATACCGATCGCATAAGTTCTTTCTGATATTTTCAAGGTCTTTAGTCGAAATTTATTAAATCATAACCTTTAATAAACAGGGCACATATATCTTAAAAGACAAAAAGAAAAGAGATCAATAAAACCAAATTTTGAGAGGACACGGATTAACGGGTAACCGTTCTTAGAACGGACGTTGTAGGGTGCTAACACCTTCCCTACTCGTAATCAACCCTCGAACCTAATCTCTGTTTGTGTAGACCATTTCTCTTTGGTGTCCAATCGACCATTTCATTATTTAATGGAAAAACTGATTGGTGGCGACTCTAAATCTCTAATGAAGATACTATTTCTTCATCCACGTATTATGTTCCCTTTCCCGGACGGGGACGTCGCGACAGCTTGGCGACTCCACTGGGGACATTTGAGGGTTAAGCCAAGGTTAATCTTTGTGTTTCTCTTATTTGTTTTTATTGATCTTGTATTTTATGATTGCGCTCTTTCTTCATGTATATAACATATTTTTTTGAAATTGTATATAACTATTCATATTTGCACACACGGTATCATGCACAAGCTCTCAACCCGAGCTAATCCCTTATAGGATAGATAGAGAAGTTAGTAGTGGCGCTTTGAGAAACCATTGGTTTCCTTGTAAGCACATGAATACTTCTCGCTCGAATCGAACCTTCTTTTCTTGCTCCTTATTAAAGAAGTGCAGAAAGATGGGGCTCTACTAGCCGAAGTGTTGGCGATAGTAGAGACAATTCGGAGAGCTTTTTAGGGTATCTAGAACTGACCCTCACATCATTGCATGTTCTTAGAACCTTTCTGTAGGAACCACCATTTCTTTGAAAATTAGAATTATTTTATTTGTCTTCTATTTTTGTATTTATTCTTATATGTGTAATAATTGTTCAATTGTGAGTCTTGCATATCCATATATTGGCCAATTTTGTATAGAATATCATCAAAAACTTGAAATAGATACGAATGTTAATTTTTGCTCAAAATAACAAATAAAAAAAATAAATGGCAATTTACCTCTATCTATAACAGAATTTATGATGATACCTACTACAACTTTGGACCATGTCTCGTTGCTTACATTGTTCTCTTTTTATTCAACATTGAATAATAAATAAAAAATTATATCTCATTTTCATGCAATTTTTTTCTTACACAATCAAATTTATCATTTCATACATGCATTTTTTAGGTAATAAAACAAAAAACATTTAATTACATGCAATTGTTCTTATTCGATGTCGCATGCATGCAACATTGAATGATAAAACAAAAAAACACATATCATTTTATGCATCTTGCTCATTTCAGACTATTCAACATTTACCCTTACATGTCTTCTGTTCATTTCATGCACATTTCACCACATATCATTACATACATCTTGCTCATTTCATGTAAATTTGTCATTACATGCACATGCACCATACATCATTGTGTGGATCTAGCTCATTTCATGCACATTTCACCAGATATCATCTTATGCATCTTGCTCATTTTAAACACATTCATTATATATCATTACATGCATATTACCCGTCTCATATTCCCTTGTTTCAACATTGAGACAATAAAATAAGAAAAAATCTCATTCTTGACACCAAATAAAATAAAAATCATATCTCATCTCATGCATTTTTCACCTCATTAAACAATAAATACAAAAATTAGGGTCTCATTACATGCATTCTTTCTCATTTCATTCCATGCATTCTTTCTCATTTCATTCCATGCATTCTTTATCATTTTGTTCTTTCAACCAAAAAAAAAAAAGAAAAATGTCAATGAGTCACCTTCATAGGAATTGTTTGCAATCTAAAAGGATGATTTCTGAACTATTTTACAAGAAATTATAAGAGGGAATATGTCAATCAAGAAAAATGGAGAAAAATTCTCAAAGCTTTGCAAATAATGAAAACATAAGTGATACCCTGTTTGCTATAGTTGAAGGCTTTCGTAGCTCAATGTGGAAGATGTCAATCACTATGGCAATTGCGGAGGAAGATCCATCTGCCACGAAAATTGGATTCATCTTGGACCTCAAATTCTCAATGATTGGAACGTGTTAGCCTCTTAGTGACATCTTGATATTGCATAATGTATCGCTTGTCCTTTAAAGTCTGCCAAAGTTTTAGGATGAGTCTGTGTCATATGGATTTGTTATTCTCTTTAAGTATTTCATTCCACATCCATTCACTTTCTCCTTCCATTGGTACATAAAGTCTATTTTGCATCCTCGTCATGTGCATGCATTCCTCTATTCAATTCACCGCCTCATTTCCTTTGCCTCATTCTACAAGCATCAATAAATGTAGATCTGCAAAATGAGCCGCTTGAAAATAACAATGCTAGAATCGTGTCAAATAATCTTGAACAACCAATTAACCATGTCGAGAATTGTGAAGAAGATTGAGAATCATCCTCAGAACTGAAAAAACAAAATGTGAAGCCAGAAACATACTGGATCATGAAGATCCATCGCAAGTGATCAACTTTTGGTTTCACAAATGTGGGGGCAAACTATCAAAGAACATTGATGACAGTATTCCATTGACAAAGAAGTGAACGTTCATGACATGATTGCAAAATACAAAAATGAAAAAGGATCATTTTGATGATCTCGAGAAGTTGTTCAAACGGGTCAGAAGATTCAACCCCAAGCTGAACTCGACAGAGTGAACATCTAGTGCAAAAATAGGCAAATTTATTGAGGTCAATGGTCAATTAAAAGAGCAAAGAAATATATCCAAGCATTTGAAGCATATCCAGGCAAAAACCAACGAACTGGAATGAGGTGTTTACAAGAACTTTTTGTATTTATACCTTCATTATGCTCGGTGAGTTCATGAGATGTGTACATGATGAATCTCAAAGAAGAGAGCATTATGAGTCAAAGTACTCATTGCACTCTAGCATCAGAGACTCATCAACTGGGGCAATAGATGATTTGCACAACATTTGGTTGACTTCAATAGGTCTGCCAAGTACATTTTGCCAGAAGCTTGCTCTCATTGGAAGAATCACGCAATGGCAAAATTTACGGTCTAAGTATGACATTGTCTATGAGTCCGTAAAAGGAAGCGTGCATGCAGACCTTATTGCTAATTAAATCAGGGCAATTCCCAACTGAAAAGATCATAATTATGTTCAACTATTCAAGGTGTCTGATGGATTGAAAAATCTGAACAGGTCGGCACTCAATTTGAGCAACCAAACCCCATTGATGAAAGATAGTTAAATCGCATCATGTCATGGATAACTCTGTCAGAAAAGGAGATGAAAGTCTGCGATAAAAAATCCTTCCACGGTAATTCCAGGTGACCTAGTCATAAAAAGGGATCTTACCAAAAACTGGGGCAAAAACATCTCATCAAGAAAGCCCACACATGGTTAAAGAATGTTTTTTTGGGGAAGTTCTGATTCTAGCAAAAATGGATGGTACAATCTTACCACGCCCAATGAGCTCTACTGCAATGAAGAAGAAATAGAGTGGTGAAAAAGAAAAAAAGAGAAATGAAAAAAAAACAAAAATGAATAAAAAAAAAAGAGGCTCGCTAGACAGAAAACCTGCAAAGGCTGTCTAGGCAAAAGTTAGAGCATCAATCATACCACTAAAAGGCGAGAACTCAAACAAGTCAACAAAGCAATATTGCATTAAGCTGGAGGCAAATCCTACACAGGATCTCATCATGTGGTTCCGATTGCTCAAGACTGGGCGAGATAGTTAGCAGTGTTATTTCCAAGAAACTCATAAGCAGATATCATAATCTCACCTTCTTACCATTTACAAGTCATTTCTAGGTATTCGTCTATCTTCCTAGTCTCATTCATCATTCACAAGTCATTCTCATAACTTTGTTTCATTTCTCTCATTCGGTCATCTAGCTAACATTGTCCATATTTTGTCTTCTATCCTTATTGTGCATTCATTGTGTCATCATTTCCTTTCCCATTACCCCTGTCATTTTCTTGACAAGCTGGCATTATGATTATTGAGAGTCATAAAAATGAAAATAAAAAAAAAAACAAAAAATAATGAATAAAAAAGCTCGCTAGATGGAAAACCTACAAAAGCTATCTTGGCAAAAATTAGAGCATTATACAATTGAGGACTAAGAGTGTGTTTGTTTTTGCATTTGTAATTTCAAACGCACATTAGAAACACCTTAAACGCCTATAAACTAGTTTGGGTGACTTTAAACACATGGATGCCAACTTGATTTTTCTATTGAACCATGGTTGGCCTGAAAGCAACTTTTTTTAGCTTTTAAGTTGCGTTCATATGCTTGAGCTTCAAAGTTTTATTTTGAATTATCATAATTACCATATTAACCCTATAAAAATCACATATTTGATAATTTTATTTATTAAAATTTTAGTTTAGTATTTTTATACATGTATTTACATTATAATAATACTTATAAATTTTACAAGTAAAAAGGTGGTAATAAAAGTTAAACAACAAATTTAATTGTTGTCTCTTTCACATTAATAAATTTGATTCGAGTCACTTATTTATATTTTTAGGATAAATTTGGATTTTTCATATATTAATTTGATAACTTTATTTTTTATTTTATATTTTTTCATTTTGATATTTATAATATATTTCATATAATTTATATAATTTTGTTATTTCATCATTAAATATGTCTTTTTCATAAGTTGATAATAAATTGATTAAAATATCTTATAACTAATAATATAAATAAAATGTTAAAATAATATTTAAAATATAATTTAAATTAATGTCCATTTTAGTAATTATTAATTTAAACGTGATTTTAACTAACATCATCCAAACAATATTCATTTTGTCATAATCAATTTTGATATAAAGTTACCAAACATAAATCATGTTGGTACAAACTCACTTTTACCCAAAATCAATTCTGCAAAATCAAGTTCATTCAAACTCCAGTTTGTAAACGCCAATCCAAACACACACTAACACTCCATGAGAATGGCAAAGGCAAATTAAACTAAATCAAGGGAAAAGTCCACACAAATTCTACACACATGAATCCAATGATCTTAGGGTTGACAAACAAGCACTCAAAAGTCTTTTGTCTAACATACATTGTAATAGAGAAGGGTCATCACAAGAATCTTGCAAAACAATGAATACAAAAAAAAAAGATGAAAAAAAATTAAAAAAAAGAATAAAAAAAATGAGAAAACAAAAAAAACAAGGAGAAACACATCGTGCAGATGGAACCCTCAAACAAAAAATCATTCTTGCGAAATATGTCTTTTTCATCCTTCTCAAATGCGATCAATTTCTTGAAGGTGACAAATTGCCAAATTCAAAAGAAAATAAAGATCATGCATTTGCATTAAAGTAACAAAGCATCATAACTCATGGTTTAAAAAAAAAAAAATCATTCATGGTGAGGGCTAACTTCACTTTTGTCAAATAGAATTCTTCCATTTCTAGTCAGTGTACTCATCGTACCTTCATAGCATTTAAGCATATATCATTCATTCTGTGTGTCATACATATCAAATAAATAATCATTCTTTTGAGATTCAACAATCCCCTGGATCATTATACTCATAGCATTGTAGTATATCATTCACCATATTCATCAAGAGGATCAGTCTCACATATTCTAAATATTTGAGTCATTATACTCATTACATTTACACAAACATTCAAGCATCTTTTCATAACCTCTAAGCATTTGCCATTGTGCACATCATACAGAACCAATCATTCATTACAAAGGTAATTTCATTTCCTTAAAACCCTTTGAGTCATTGCACTCATCATCTTCTCATACCATTCGAGCATAAGTCACACATTTATCGTGAGAGTAATCTCACCTTTTCAAATCATCGAGTCATTGTACTCACCTTATTTTCAAAATATTCAAGCATGTCTATTACACTACAAAGTGTCAAACTTCACTCATTATGAGGATCAACCACTTGAGTCATTGTACTCAGCTTCTTTTCATAAGGCCCACCAAACAGGGCGTCAAAAAATACTCATTTCAAAGGTCAATGTCAACCCTTTTTCAAATCCTGGTCATTGTATTCATCATCTTTCCATAGAATCCATTTTATTCTATGTAGTCGTGTCATAACAAACATGTTTAAAACATTGAGTTCTCATTGTGAGTACGAGCCTCACCATTTTCAAACTTTGAGTCATTGTACTCCTCATCACCTGTTATTTCTGTCACGCGGGGCGTCCGAATAGACCGGAACTCGCATTTCACTAGCTATAAGGGTCATCTGATCAAATCGGAACCCCACTCATGTGAGGCGTCCAAACCGACCGGAACTCACAATTCACTATATGGGTCATCCGATCAAATCGGAACCCCATGCGAGGCGTCCGACCTGACCGGGAACTCGCAATTTATGGGTCATTCGATCAAATCGAAACCCATCATAAAAAAATTACAATTATGGGGCATCCGAACCAGCCGGAACCCATCACATCTTTGCAACGCGAGGCGTTCGACCTAATCGGAACTCGCAATTTATGGGTCATTCGATCAAATCGAAACCCATCATAAAAAATTCACAATTATGGGGCATCCGAACCAGCCGGAAC
Source organism: Aeschynomene evenia (assembly GCA_013621005.1). Lineage (NCBI taxonomy): Eukaryota > Viridiplantae > Streptophyta > Magnoliopsida > Fabales > Fabaceae > Aeschynomene > Aeschynomene evenia. Next base: position 23,736,797 of record CM024268.1, read on the forward strand.
CCATCACATCTTTGCAACGCGAGGCGTCCGACCTAATCGGAACTCACAATTTATGGGGCATTCGATCAAATCGAAACCCATCATCATAAAAAATTTACAATTATGGGGCATCCGAACCAGCCGGAACCCATCACCTCTTTGCAACGCGAGGCATCCGACCTGATCGGAACTCGCAATTTATGGGTCATTCGATCAAATCGAAACACATCATGAAAAACTTACAATTATGGGGCATCCGAACCACCCGGAACCCATCACCTTTTTGCAACGCGGGGCGTCCGACCTGATCGGAACTCGCAATTTATGGGTCATTCGATCAAATCGAAACCCATCATCACAAATTACAATTATGGGGCATCCGAACCAGCCGGAACCCATCACCTCTTTGGTACGCGAGGCGTCCGACTTGATCGGAACTCGCAATTTATGGGTCATTCGATCAAATCGAAACCCATCATAATAAAAAATTACAATTATCGAGCATCCGAACCGGCCAGAACCCATCGCCTCCTTGTCATGCGAGGCATCCGACCCGATCGGAACTAGCAATTTTTCTTTTATGGGTAATCCGATCAAATCGGAACCCCTTTTCTCTCTATTATCACGCGAGGCGTCCAGAACTAGCATTATGCTTATATGGGACATCCGAACCAGTCGGAACCCATCATTTTTTATTGCGTGAGGGGTCCGCACTGACCACAACTCACAATTTAAGCGCACTCATACTCGCTCAAGGCAACAAAGCCAAAACAAACTTGCAGAACAGGTAGGTATAAACCAAGTCTTGCTTACTCACAGCGACAAATTTGTATCAACTACCTTTGCTCAATATTTTTCATTTCATATAATTTACACACGTAATTCACATAGCATAGAATGAACACATATATACACACTTAAATCACGTCACACATAAGGGTTTGACTAGAAGAAACTTATCCACCCAAACCGAATTAAATCCTAACCAAGGTCAATTACCCTTAATCTCACTTAATTAGGACTTAATAAAAGTCGGGGTGTTACATTTCTCCCCTCCTTAAAAAGAATTTCGTCCTCGAAATTCGACACTTCTAACACAAAAACAACACAAAACATAACAGCTCCTACCCTCGCGGAGACTCGAGGGAAGGTCCACACGCAAGTAGCTAACCTGAATGAACAGGTCGTGGAGAAAACAAGTTCAAGAAACAAAAACATCTGTTGCAAACACATAAAAACAACCGAAATACATTTTTCCATGATAAAGACATGAATCCATAATCTTATAAGGCAAGTTGATCCTTATGTTCCTAGGGTCCATGATCCAACATCAATGTTCTCATCAAAAAGTTTCATCTCTATTTTCAAAACATCATCCTAGGAATTTTCGAAAATCCAAGTTAATTCCCAATCCTTAGTAGTTCAAAACACGTTTATTTAATTTTCAAAAACTAAATAAAAGCTCAAAACCTTCTTGTTTGCGATCAAAGGCAATTCTATGCTCTCAAAATAGATTTTAAGGTTTCTTATGTCCACACTAATGAAAATATGTTTTCTGTACTCCTACGGCCTTTAATCACGTACGTTTTCACATACATAAAAGAAATCACTTTCGAAAACTTCTTTCAACTTATATTATATCGTTACTTTAGAAATCATCTACCCATGCCCAAAACACATAATCTTAATAGCCACAAAACTAGGAAAACACATTGGACCCTACGACTCATAATTACAACTGACACCGTAAGACATCCCCAAAGTATTTTCAAACAACATGAAAACGATTCTCAAGTTCGCAACTAAACGATTTGTAAAAAGAGCCTTAAGGAATCACGTACCTTAAGGTAGATGGGATATAGAATCATTTTCTAAAACCAAGGTTGAATTCAAAACGTCATTTTAATAAACTTTCGCAATTACCTCAAAAAAAACAAAAGCAAAAGAAGAGGTGTAAACATCTTCGACGTACATCCAAAGCCACTAGGAGGAATGTGCTCACGATGATCATCCCGTCGAAGCTATGAAATAGGTCGAAGAGAAAACACTTTTGTTTATTGAAATCGATTCGCAAAACATCCTTTCAAAAACATGAGCTGAAAACAAGTTTTGAAAACAGGTCTTTTAGTTCGCATATAAAACCCTTTTTGAAAACACTTTCCATTTCATTTTCCAAACAAAACAAGGGTGTGATTAACTCACAAGAAAACACGTGGAGGCCAAAATCAACCAGGGAAGAGTAACCATCCATGGTTAACTAGCCAAGACAGTCAACTCTGAATCAGGGTCAACCATCCTTAACAAACCTTGACTAGACCTTAACAAGACTACAAGTAGCTCAGCTTCAGGCCTAGACATGAATCACACAATTCCCACCGTACTCTCGTACTAAGTGGGTCCCAAACAATGATGATTAAGGCTAGTCATCACCATAACAAATCAAACAAGCAAAACATAAACGCTTACCCCCGATGATATCGTCTGATCGCTCCGCACAAACTGTGAACACACGTCCCTGGTGCTGTGGCCTAAAGGAAGAAGATGACTGTGGACCTGCTACCTTGCAATCCTTGACATAATGGCCTGCCTTCCCGCAGCGAAAACATGTATTCTGACCGAGGCGACAGACACCGCCATGAGGCTTGCCGCACGTGGCACATGATGGTAGGGCGGGTAACGCCTGAGGTGCTGCTGCGGCTGGGCGTTGCTGTTGTTGCTGCTGTAGAGGTCGAGGCTGAGACTGAGTCCTAGGTGGCTGACCATATGGCTGAAAGCGGGCAGAGGCGGTGTGGCTGGTCTGCTGAGGTGCCGCACTCCTCCTCTGAGTCTCAACCCTCTGCGGTGCAACTGGGCGGCTGGTCTCCTCTACAATCCTGCAGGTGTCCACCATCTCTCTGTAGTCTCTGATCTTCATGTGCTTAACCATCCTCTTGATGTCTTGGTTCAGCCCAGCACAGAATTTCATACACTTCCAGCTCTCCTTCGGGTTCGCCTGGTAGATCTCTGAAAATCGAATGAGCTCCTCGAACTTGGCGATGTACTCAGGTATGGTCATGGTGCCCTGACAGAGATCAAGGAACTCCATTTCCTTGTCCTGGCGAACAGTCTCCGGGAAGTACTTCTCGTAGAACATGTCCTTAAACATGTCCCACGTGACCGCTACACCCGCCGCGTCAGAAGCGCGACGAGCATCGTTCCACCAAGAACGTGCCTCCATCTGTAGCATGAAGGTGGCCAGTTGTGTCTTCTGCACCGCTGTACACTGGACCACTGTAAAGATGTCCTCGATACCCCTCAGCCAATCCTCAGCTACTGAAGGATCCGTAGTGCCAGGAAAAGGAGAGGGATTGGCCCTCTTGAAGTCAGCGAAATAGGAACTGCCATTACCCGCAGGTGGTGGCGCTGCGCGCTGTTGAGTCATGTGGTCCACCATGCGGTTCATGGCCCTGGCCATCTCCATGAATGCCTCCGACGAAACCCCGCTTCCTTGCCCATTCTCCTCATGATTGTCAGCATCGTCCCTATTACGCCTGCTGGGTGCCATGTCCCTGTGCACAGAAACAATGAACATCGAGTTGATCAGGCTCCATATCAATGCTAAGTATGCACAATTACTCTGACAGTCCAGCAAAACAATCATGCACCTCAACACATAACCAATACACATAAGAGGTTATATGCATGATATAACTACCGTACATGCCATAATAGCATAACAGGTCCATTACCCCAAGCCCTGTAGGATAGACCTACTCTGATACCAAAATGTAACCCCCTACTAGATAGCCCTTAACGCTTAAGTCATTTTAGGCCATTTCATAAGGGTTACCTCCTGTCATCATGTTTTATCTTTATATTTAAAATATAATACGCGGAAAATAGGCGGGAGTAAATTTTCGAAAATCATTTGCGGTATAGAAAATAAGGGCCTTGCGCATAAATACAACGATAATAATAAGCGATACAAACATCTACTAAAAATACTTCATCATATAAATAACTCCCATCAAGTAACAAACATGAAATAAATACTAGGTTTCACCCCATAAGCCAAAACTGTGACCTATGAGATTCCACCATAAATACGAGTAAATAAATAGCTGCCGGCTAACAAAGGTCCGGACTCAGAAAACATAATAAATAAATAAACGTAGCGGAAGCATAAAAGTCATAACATATGATAAGGAAATAAAACATGTCTCTGATATCTAGGGAACTATATCATAAACTAAGTCTGCACGGGCTCCTCGTGTGCTCCGACATCCTGCTCTGTCTGCTCCTCTAAAAGGTGGGAAAAACATAGGGTGAGCACTGGGAAGTGACTCAGTAGAGGAAGCCGCCCCGGGTTTAATTATAAAATAAGTAAAGCATGAATGAGTTTAATTCGGATATAAGTTGAAAATCAATCTTTCCCCGGAACGTCTTACCTAAGTGCATCTTGTCCATTTTATTAATTCATATAACATATCATAATTAAAGGCCCGTGTGTAGTGTACTATGTGCTTCTATCACAATCAGGGAAAATATAACATAACAGAACATTTATCAGAACTTTCTTTCAGAGCATCTTATCATTAACTTTTACTTTAAATCTGTCAGACATGGCAAAGCCTCCCTCCCATCCTTACTCCTACAATCCGGCCCCTAGGCATGAGCTCAACCTAAAACATTATGGGGAAGAGGGGGTACAGTTCACCTTCCTCAAGTGAAGCAGTTGCAGCCGAGGATGCCACCCCTCCCTACAACACTCATCACAAGCTGAAGGCTACAGGGTATTTTTATCTTTCAGAGTATCAGAGATCTTTCAGAACGTCTTTTAATTATCAGAAATCTTTCAGAGTTAACAGAGATATTTCAGAGCATCAGAGTATCTTTCAGAACATCTTTTAACCTTTACCAGATGACAGAGTTAATTCATTCAGAGCATTTCATCATAATATATATCATCACATAACATATTCATCATGTAATCATTCATCATAAACATCTCATACAATAATTACATATACATATAAACATATTTTATAGCTCATATAATCATATATAAATCATGCATAATTCATACATAACATTTATACAAGTCGTAGAACGCATTAGGGTACATAAAAGGGTAAAAACATGTCAATTTATACTCTTTAACATCATGGAATAAACATAGCACATTCACTTACTTACTCTGACATCATGGAGAATAAATAAATACCACTCCTTATCAAATAAACATGATATACAACTACTTATAAATATTATTCTCAATGCTTCTATACCTTTCATGTCATATGATCTCGTTTATTTTATTATTATTTTCATACTTATACTTTATTCTAGTTTTACTTGTACTTTATACTCTACCCTTAAGTATCTTGTAAACTCTTATATTTTATTCACCACCAATCTTGTCTTCTATACTATTATTGTTACTATTACTATTACCATTACATATCATATATTATACATGTTGTTGTTCTTACTGTATTATTCTTTTATTGTTATTATTAGAGTTAATATTTTATTATTATCTTCCCTATTAGTATTACTATCATTATCATATTATTATTATTTCTATCTGTTATCTACCTATTATTAACTAATTTACATGCTAATGGGTATAAGTTTATGTAATAATAATATGTAATAGTAATATATATATATATATATATATATATATATATATATATATAGCGAGCTCACGCTGCTGCAAGAATGAAAAACTATGAATGGCGTGAGCCATTCGTGTATATATATATATATATATATATATATATATATATATAATGTGTATCATAATTTTAACTTTAGTCTTGTAAGGCATAAACGACCATCACATTAATCTCATAAAATTATCATCAATATGCATGAAAATAGAATGCCTAACCCCTACCTCTTGAAGACAATTTCGAAATATGCAAAGAGAAACCCTTTCCCGACGTTGCTCTCGTTGGAAACCTCTCTCTCTAGCCCCACGAACGGTCCGGTGATGCCGGAGACTCTAAACGGAGAAACAGAATCGGTAAAAAGGTCCGGCTTGATGAGAGGATTAAGAATATGAGTTTATTTTCTGGATTGGGTAAGGTTTGATAGGTGTTTCGTGGTTTGGAGTATCAATGGCTTAGGGAGCTCTTGAGAGAAAGATGGCTATGGCGGCTCAGAAGAAGGAGGAGAGTGTTTTTCTCAATTGGAGAGGGTTACTAGTGTTTATATAGGGAGTGACTAGGTCAAGAGTCATTGTGGGGCCCACCGTCACTTAAATTACTAAAACACTCCAAATCCCCCAAATAATACTATAATGCTCATATAATTTTCTAATATTTAAATATAAATTAAATACACACATAGGCACATAAAATAAAATAAAATAAAATAAATAATAATATATAACACTAATATTATCTAATAACATCATGTAACTCATATAAATATTTTATATCATCATTCCTAACCATATGCATCATCTAAATACCAATTAAAACTCATATATGCATCCAACATACTCTCTCACACACAATGAACACTCACATAAATACACATAATTATCATGACATATAATTTACACACGTAATTCACATAGCATAGAATGAACACATATATACACACTTAAATCACGTCACACATAAGGGTTTGACTAGAAGAAACTTATCCACCCAAACTGAATTAAATCCTAACTAAGGTCAATTACCCTTAATCTCACTTAATTAGGACTTAATAAAAGTCGGGGTGTTACAAGAAACCTCTTGAACTGCGGCAGCCGCGGATCCTAGCCTTGCCACCGGATTCTCTTTCTGAAACCCCAATGACGCCGCTGTGACCAGCCATAGCTGGGAGCCGTGGTCCTTCCTCCCAGATCCAGCCGTCCAGCAACCTCCGCGAACTCCTTCCGTCGCGATGGTCACGAAGCCCCACAGCCGCGAGGACCATGGAAGCCGCGGTCCTTCCTCTTCTCTCCTTCTCTCTCTCTCCCTAAGCGGCCGAGCCGCCTCACTCCCTCTCTCGCCCTCGGCCTCCAGTCGCCATCATCGCACCACTAAGCCGCGGCAGCCGCAAGGATTCTTCCCTTCTCGGCGGCCATGGCTGAGAGCCGCGCTTCTCCTCCGATCGCGTTCTCTCTCTCTGGCTCTCTAGCGGCGCGACCGCTCTTTCTCTCTCTCTCACCCACACTCTCTCAAACCCAAACCAAAGTAACCCTAATTTCTAAATGTAGTGTGTGAACGTGTGTGTGTTTATAATTTTGTATAATTTATTATTATTATTACTATATTTATTTATTATTATTATTATTATTATTATTATTATAGAAAGAAAATGGGTGGGTTTCTTATCATTCATTCGGGCTTCTTTTGATCCATGCCTATTTAGGCTAATTTTTTTTATTCTTGGGCCCTAAGCCCTCTTTATTTTTAAGTGTGTCTAAAAACAAAAACAAAAAATATAAATATAAAAACAAAACGATAAAAAATATTAACTTCACAAATCATTTTGTAAGAACTACGTGACTTTGAATTTCTAATTGTACCGGAGGATACGTAGGAGTGGGTAATCCCTGTCAAGTTAACCATTCAAAAATAATAATTATTTGGCCGACGATGGAAAAATTAGGAGATGACCGGGATACCAGTCACATAAAAATCTACCTAATATTCTTGAGGCTATATCATGAATTTCCTCGAAAATTCAAAATTAGTAGAGGTAATCATTATTTATGATTTTCCTTGAAAATTTAAAATTAGTAGAGGAAATCCTTCCTAACAAAACGTATAATAAATAAATGTTTCATGATAATATTACTTGAAAATTAAATAATGAGTAGAGGAAATTATCACTAACACCATTAAAATAAAGAATATTTTCTTGAAAATTCTGAGATTAGTAAAGGAAACTAATTTAATAGTTTTTCCTAGAAAATCTTGAATTAGTAAAGAAAACCATGGTATCCCTCGAAAATTTATAATTAGTAAAGGGAACCATTTTGTGAATAATATATAATTAATATAAAGGGATAAGACCTATGAAGTCTAGGGGAAGACCGGGATACCGATCACATAAGCTCTTCCTGAGATTTTCGAGGTCATACCTACAATATTTCCTTATTATGATTTTCCTCAAAAATTTAAAATTAGTAGAGGAAATCATTATTAATAAAATATAATAAATAAATATTTTATGATAATTTTCCTTGAAAATTAAATAATGAGTAGAGGAAATTATTACTAATGTTATATTTTTTCTTGAAAATTTTGAGATTAGTAAATGAAATTCTCTCACAGTTTTCCTAGAAAATCTTGAATTAGTAGAGAAAATTATGGTTTCCTTGAAAATGTAAAATCAGTAGAGGAAACCATTTTACGACAAATAAATAAGTGAATTCTAGTTATGATCTACGACTCAGGAGAGGATTGGGATACCGATCAGATAAACTTTTCCTGAAGTTTCCGAGATCTGAGATTCACTTAATTACCTTTAGATTCTAACGAAAAGACCTATGATCCATATTTCAGGGGAAGATTGGGATACCGATCGCATAAGTTCTTTATGATATTTTCAAGGTCTTTAGTCGAAATTTATTAAATCATAACCTTTAATAAACAGGGCACATATATCTTAAAAGACAAAAAGAAAAGAGATCAATAAAACCAAATTTTGAGAGGACACGTATTAACGGGTAACCGTTCTTAGAACGGACGTTGTAGGGTGCTAACACCTTCCCTACTCGTAATCAACCCCCGAACCTAATCTCTGTTTGTGTAGACCATTTCTCTTTGGTGTCCAATCGACCATTTCATTATTTAATGGAAAAACTGATTGGTGGCGACTCTAAATCTCTAATGAAGATACTATTTCTTCATCCACGTATTCTGTTCCCTTTCCCGGACGGGGACATCGCGACAATGATGATGGACGAGAACAATGGTGCCACAACCGAATCAGAGTATAGTGATGATTCTATTGAGGATTTCAGTGATGAGTACAACAGTGCTGAATTATATGAATTTTCTTGTGGGTCAGAGAAGTGGAAATCAACCATCAGTACTTGAATTGAATTTCGCAGCAATGGTAATGTGGACAGTAAAATTGGTTTAGAAGGAAGCATAACTTCAAAGGATGGTTAAATTAAATGATCTTCCAATTGAGAATAATGAGTTCATTCCACCAACTATTGCGGACATAATTGGAAAAGAGTTTTGAAGCTTAAATGATGTTTACAAGTTTTACGTGAGATACGCTCAGTTCATGAGATTTGGTGTTAGAAAGGGGAGAGTAATGACTAGAAGAACCTTCTTATGTTGCAAGGAGGGTCTTCGGGACAGAAAACACTATAAGCGTGATGGGCGGAAGGGGGAAGCAAAGGCTGAGACACAGACAGATTGCAAAGCTCAGATGTTGGTTTACTTGAAGAAAGGTGGGACAATTTGGAAAGTGAGGAAAGTAGTAGAATAACACAATCATGCACTAATGCCACAGAAGTTTGTACATCTAATACGCAATCATCGACACTTGTCAGAGGCAAGCAAGGCTCAAATCGGGTCAATGCATCGGCATGGGATGAAAGCCTCTCAAATAATGGGGTTCCTTGCTATCCAAACTGGAGGCTATGGTAATATTGGCTTTTGTAGGGAGGACTTGTCCAATTATATTGAGAATGAAAGGATTCGCAAAATTTTGCATGGTGATGCGGATGCAGCATTAAGTTACTTGGAAGGAAGATCAGATGTTGATGGTATGACTATAGTAACGTATATGGTAACAGAGGATGAAAGACTAAGAAATTTGTTTAGGGCTGATGATGCAAGTCGTGTTGACTACCAATACTTTGGTGATGTGCTTGCTTTTGATTCGACATACAAGAAGAATAAGTATAATAAGTACAAGCTTGGCTTTATAGCCAAAACCATCATCGTCAGACATGCATCTTCGGGTTAGCATTGTTGGTGGATGAAAGGATTAAAACATACCAATGGTTGTTAGAACAATATCTAGACGTGATGGCTAGTAAGGAGTCGTGTGTTGTTGTCACAGATGGAGATGAGGCAATGAAGGAGGCTATACGAAGGGTGTTCCCAAATGCTTTTCACCGTTTGTGTGCGTGACACTTGCATAAAAATGCACTGTCTAATGTCAAGAATGAAAAGTTTGGTTTGGCATTGAAGGTGTGTATGTATTCTAACTTGACTGAAGAACAATTTTTAGATCATTGGAGCAACATAGTTGAATGGTGTGGTCTTTGTGACAATGTGTGGGTTCGCAGTTTATTTGAGAAGAAGGAAATGTGGGGCAGAACATATATGCGAGACAAATTTTGTGCTAGTTAAAGACAACCTCTCGGTATGAGGGTATAAATAGTCAGGTTAAGAGGTTTGTAAGGTCACGTTGTAGATATTGGAACTTGTTCAAAACCTTGAGCGGGCTCTAAAAGAGTACCGCAATAATGAACTTGAAGCCCAATTCCAATCAATTTACACCCACCCGGTATATGACACTGGATTGGAGTCTATTGAGGCTGCCACTGCACGTGTTTACACGAGGAAAATATTTAAGGAGGTTAAGAAACATATTTTGTCAATATCATCCCTTATCTTGGTTAAGCGTGAAAGGTTTTCCACGACTATGAGGTACAAACTTTGTAAATTTGGTCAACCAAATAAAGTGTATGAGGTTTTTTGTGACAAGGTGGGTGATGATAAAGGAACAAAGATTGTTTGTGATTGTTGCTTTTAGCGCATGGAAGGAATTCCTTGCAGCCACATTTTCTACCTAATGAAAGAAGAGCATATTCCTAAGTTGCTAGGCAGCCTAGTGCTGAGAAGGTGGAGGAAAGACGCAAAGTCTTTTGATGATGATGACACCGATGACGATTCTGCCGGGCGACATATTATGAGGTATCGTGCATTATGTTCAGCTTCGTTATGGATTTCATTCCTTGCCTCAAAGTCTGGTCCTTATTTCAAAAGAGTGATGGATATCGTAATTGGAGTGACGAACGAACTCGAACGTAGTGAAGAAGGGAAAGTGTCTAGGCCATCTTCAAGTGGCTTGCCTAGTATACGGGACCCTGAAATTGCAAAGATAGGGCTGTCAAACATGTGGGGCCCGCCCGTTTAGGACCGGCTTGGCCCGCATAATATACGGGCCAGATCGGCCCGCCCATATAATTAACGGTCTAAAAGAAATTGGTCCGCCCGTATATCTATATTTTTTTGTCCAAATTTTTTGTACAATTACAAAAAAAAAAACTTAATATAAAATAAACAATATTCTATATCTCTAAGAGTCATTAACAATCCATTAAAATACAAAATAAGCAACAAACAATTAAAATTAACAAACTTTCATCCAAACTTCAAAGCACATCTAGATTAAAATCTGAAAACTCCAACAAAATAAAAAAAAAAGCACTGTAAATGTCCAAACTCCAATTGCCAATTAGTTTTTGTGCCTTCACTGTTTGGTCTTCATATCATCAAGCATTTCGTGCATTAGCTAGCCACCTAGGAATATGAACATCAAATGTTAACAAAACAAACATAATTTTATAATTCATTATAATTAATAAATTTCACAGGGCTACTATTACACAAGAATTCAAACCTTTTCATTGACTACTTTAGTGTGAACATTTTCATCCTCAAGCTCCTTAATTTCTTCTTCATTAACTACAACTCAAAATAAGTTAAAAATAATCAAGGCTAAGAAAAGAGAATATCAAATACTCAACTTCATAGTAATATTAATATTAAACTATACCATTAAAATAAAATTCATGAATCCAACTACGAGCACAAATGAGAGCTTGCACATTTCTATGTAGAAGAGAGTTGCGATACTTGTTTATAACAAGTTCCCAAATGCTAAATGCCGACTCCGATGCAACTCTAGTAATTGGTATACTAAGGACATCACAAGCCATGATAGCTAGATCATGAAACCTATGAATTTGACTCCTCCAATATTGCAATACATCCATTCTTTTATGGGTATTAAAGCTAAGTACAGGCTCATCCAAGTAGATATCCAATGAAGACTTGCTACTATCCGGTTGAAGTTGACAAGCAATGTTTCTCAATTCCTACACCACTCAAACCATAATAATTAATAAATTTCAAAAAGTAAAATAAAACAATAAAAAAGGTGAAATCTTACATCTGAAATAGCCTTCATTTGTGAAAAAACACCTTCGATGTTAGAAGAGCTCCAAGATGGACATTCAAACCTCATACTAGAACTAGAAGAACCATCACAATTAGACTTATCTTTTACATACTCTTCGTACAAAGAGTACAACTTCCTCTTGATCTTATCCACTTTGTCAGTAGAAGTATATCCATCAACTTGAGTGTGAAGCAATATTCCAAAACATGAAGTTTTAATGTGAGGGTAAAAAATAGCCCCAAGAGAAAGTATTATACTGTACTCTCCCCAATACTTATCAAACTTTTCTTGCATAGGTTTTACCATCCTACAAATCACTTCATCATCACTTTGACTATATTCTTTCAACAAACATTCAATCTTCCACACTTGCATAAAATACAAATTAGATGTGGGATAAGATTGACCTGAGATCAAAGAAGTGATAGTATAAAAAGGATTCAAGAATTTGCAAATTGGTTTCCCTCTTTCCCATTCTTCAAGTGTTGGGCAAAATTTGTAATGGATGTCGGTCAAGAGAAGCTTATTAAAAGCCATTTGGTACTTCAAGGTACTTTCCAACATCAAATAAGTGGAGTTCCACCTAATAGATACATCTAAGCATAAACTATGATCATCTAGTTTAAGTGATTGAGTAATTTGCTTGAATTGTATCATTCTTGCCTCTGAAGCCCTCACATATTTGATACTCTCCCTTATATTATTCAGAGTTGAACTAGCAACTTTCAAGTCATCTTGAACTATCAAATTTAAAATATGAGCACAACACCTCACATAAAAGAATTCACCCTTACACAACAAACCACCCATCAAATTAAGATTTTGCTTTAATAAACTTTTCATACTATCATTGGCTGAAGCATTGTCTAAAGTAGTAGAGAAATTTTTTTCTTTCTTTATTCCCGACTCACTCAACAACTTTAACAACCTATTAGATAGCTCATGTCTCGTATGAGGTTGAATCATGTGACAAAAAGCAAGTATCTTGCTATTTAATTTCCATTGACTATCAACAAAAATGAACAGTCAAGGTTAAATAGCCTTCAGTTGTGCAAGAAGTCCACAAATCATAAGTTAAGCAAATCCTATTAGGGATATTAGCTAAAATAGATTTTAACTTTCCCTTCTCATAAAGATAAAGTTTCCAAACATCTTGTGCAGCAGTGTTCCTACTGATCATTTTTGCATCAGAATTTAAATACTTCATTATTTCTCTAATCCTTCTATATTCAACAAATGAGAAAGGGAGATCATGTTCAACTATAGCCATGGAAATAATATCACGTAAAACCCTTTGATCAATTTGTCTTGCCCTTATCTTTCCTCCCTCATCAATAATCATTTTACCCACATCACCATATTTTGGAAGTTAACGACACTTAAGAATATGACGATTTAAATAAGTTCCATTTTTACCACCCCCTTCTATGTATTCTTTACCACAACCCTTGCATTTTGACCTAATTTTACAATCATAACAAACTCCTAAATTATCAAAATTATCCCATACATTAGAAGTGGTTCCCCTTTGTTTTCTTTTTTATTTCCAGCATTGTCATCAACTTGGGTTGTCGTTTCATGAGGACTAGATTCATCTGATAACTCATCAAAATCTGAGTCGCTCAACAACAGTACTAGGATTAGCAATCTCTAACAAATAAGATTCCATATTTGCTGCAAATTAAAATTAAAATTAAACTAACAGAACTCACAATTTATATTAACATGAACAATATGTTAATAATACACAAGTGATGAATATTGCAGTCCAGAATAAAATCTCAAATATTTAACTCCAAAATAAATATTAAAGATTTAAAGTTCTTACCTTTTGTTGACAAGGAGTCGTGACACAAGGTGTAGCAGGGGCGGCTGGTGCAGCGGCAATCTACTGGAGCTGCAGGTGCTGCAACAATGGACTAGGTGCGATGACGAGCGATTCCTGCAAGGACTCCCACGGGTGCAGCAGTCGCGTGAACTAAGAGGACAATGAAGGAGGACGCAAAGAGGAGGGGGAGAATGAGGAGGATGAGGAAATGAAGACTTGAAGAGTGGTGGCTGCGTGTAGTCTTTGTGCACAGAATGTGAATGAGGTATAGTGAATGGTGAGGACTGGGGATGGCTAGGCGTTGGTTGCTATAACCTAACTTTCCTAAATGAATGGTAATGCTGTAATGGGTATTGGCCATTGGGTAATGGATTAATGGATTATGGATATGGTGAGCATTAAGTAGGTAATGGATTATACTAGCCCGTGCAAAAATCAAATGGATTGGGCTTGGAAAATGTTTTAGAGTAATTACTTGGACTAGACATAAGATACATAACAAATTAATATATAGAAAAAATATATATACGGGCAAACGGGTCGGCCCGTTTATCCGTGTGGATTGGCTCGTTTAACCCGCGAAATATGTGGGCAGGATTAAACGGATCTAAAGTGATACGGATCAAAATTTTTTGGCCCAACCCGCATAATTTATGCTGATAAACGGACCGGCCCGATAGATTTTGCCCATTTTGACGGCGCTATATGCAAAGACAAAGAGAGCTCCAAAATTAAAGAAAAATGAAGCTAAGAAGAGGTGATGCTCTAATTGTTTGATAGGTGGCCACACAAAACGGACATGCCCACATAGGAACAAACATTGTTGGGACAGTGATGATTACTGCATGGAAGAACCTTATATGGATGAAGATCAATCCCTAACACAGGTAAATAATGTAAAAACTCCTTATGAGTTATGCATTATGTAGAAAAATGATTTTTGAATATAACAGATTCCATTGTAATGAAAATGTTTCAAATTTGATAGAGTGTGTCGAATGAATTCGAGTCCTCGAGAAACAGAATGGCGACACCAGCAATGAATGTTGCAGATCGGCCGCCGAGTTCAGGGCATTTGGTTCCATCCACGTATGGAAATGTGTTCTTTGGTGGGCAGTACATCAATCACATTTTTCCTCATGTGCCCACTGCAATGGACTCTGTTAGTCCATCAATCAACACCCATAGTCTGCAACTTCATCATTTGGGTGGCCAATATGTTCATCTACCAAATGCTTTTGATCCCGGACACCAATTTATACTACAGGTAATTTACTAGTAACAAGTTGATATGCATGTATTTACGGTAACAAATTACATATTATATTTAGACCTTAACTTTCATTTGATTGTGATTCAATTATGTCCTTTAATTCGTTTACTGGGTATGCATTATTTGATGAATAATGCCAACAATCCACACTAGCTAAGGAGCTATGATAATTCATTGGTGGGCTGAATGGTGATAATTACCAACAATGTGTTGTTGAAGGAGTAATAGTCGTTGTGTTGGTCGTGTCAGATTACCTTTATGTGTTGTATTTATAGTTTTTTGAAATTGTGACTCTGTTGGTTTTGAAAGATTATATTTATGTTGACGCTATTAGAAAAACATGTAATGGTTTTCTTGGTCAAATGAAACCAATTAGTAAGACTGGGAACAATTGCATTGAATTAGGTATCCGAGTTGTTTAAACAAGAAATGTTGACCTTTTTGTAAGCTCCAGAACCCTTCGGAGAGAAATTGAAGTATTTCTCTTGGAGATTTAAAAAGTTTTAATGATAACAAAGTAAGTCATAAGTATAAAAATTTTACTTAAGGGATTACTAATATGTGTGCTAAGTGTCTTAGAAAGCTTAAAATTCTGCAATTCCATGAGTAAGATCAAGACAAACAACGAGTAACCTTATGGATTAAATGATGAAATCAAAGCGTTAAAGACATCAGAAAGGGTGACTAACAAACGCAAAAGGTGAAAGTGTGGTTCTGAGAGAAGAACACTGTCGCCTCAGAAAGGTCTCAGAAGACCTTGCGACTGGTGATTCTCAGAAGGGTCTTTTCTCAGAAGGTTCGCCTCAGAAGTCTGTACAACACTCAGAAAGTTGGACTCAGAAGCAACCAAGTATCAAGACTCAATGGATTCTGCATTCAACCTCAGAAAGCTCGTTACAACAAGCCAAGGAAGTGGGAACACGCGCACTGTACAAGTCTGAAAAGTTCCTCATTTCGCGCTGACTGTAGCAGGGAGCCGTTCTGAGACAGACACAGCCACATCAGCAAAGTGAAAGCTTCTATTTTCGCGGCTCTTTAATGCCTATTTATATGAGTTCAATTGCAAAGCATTGTGACGAAATTCTTGCGCTAAAACTCTTAATTAAACGTGCCAAAACTCTGCTGAATTGAAAATCATTTGCCAAAACTTAGAACTTTCTCAGAAAGACAATTTTTACTAAATTGTTCTTCAAACTTTGCTAAAATCTTCTAGTTCTTAATTGGTGTAAATTCTTACATTTGTAAGTTAAATCTAGAAGTCTACTTAGGGTCAAATTAAGTTTGTAACTTAATCTTAGTAGTTGTTTTCGAAGCAAAAATAATTTCCAGAAAAACGATAAGTCCTTCGTTGTTTGAAGGCAGTTTTAAGTCCTCGATTGTTTGAGGCAAAGTTTAAGTCCTTAAGTGATTAAGGCAAGCAAAGTCCTCGGTTGTGAGGCAAGTTTAAGTCCTTAATTAAGTTAAGGAAAGGAAAGTCCTCTAGTGTTGGAGGCAAGGAAAATCCACTTCGGGTTGTGAAGTGGTGAAAGTCCTTTACGAGGTAAAGACAGTGTTGTCTGAGAAGGCACGATAAGAAGAATATCTAAAGGAACTCTCAACTGAAGGTTGAGGACTGGAGTAGGTTAGTTAGAACCGAACCAGTATAAAAACTTCCTTGTGTTAAGCTTTTCTCCCTCAAACTCTTACTTTCGAGAAAATTAACTAACACGTTTTAATATGTTGTTGAATCAAAAAATTCATTAAGTCAAACTTAGAAAGAGTTTAAGAAACATAAAATCCAAAACTTATTCTTAAACCACTTAGAAAGAATCTTTCTCAGAAAGTTAAAGTTCTCAGAACATTAACCTTCTCAGAAAGCTTGTTCCGCTGCTAACTCTAAAATCTTCCTTCTGAGTAAAACAACTTTCTAAGAAAAGTTTTTAAGAGGCAATTTTTATAAACAAGCACGATTCAACCCCCCCTTCTCGTGCACAAATACACCTTCAACTGGTATCAGAGCTCGGTCCTTAAGGGGTTGAGCACTTAACAGTGTCAAGGCAAAAGATCCAAGAAGGAACTATGGACTCACCACCTGCGTTCATATCTGATGGGGCTTCAATCAACAGACCTCCAATGTTTCTTGGAGATAGCTTCGACTATTGGCGTGATAGGATGACGTTGTTCATCAAACACACCAGTCTTGATCTATGGGATATGATTCAGAACGGCGATTATCAACCTCTGCAAACAATAACAGAACAAGCTGTTGTTGCAGCAGATGCTGAACCTGGAGCAGCACCTCCAGCGCCCAGAACTTACACCAGACGAGTTCCCAAGGATGAATGGACTCAAGACATGAAGAGGAAAATTCAGCTGAATTTCAAGGCCAAGTACATTCTCCTGTGTTCATTACCCAAGGTAGAATACGACAAGATAGTGTCGTGTGATACAACACAGGAGATATGGGAAAAGCTTCACATGTTGCATGAAGGTAATGACGAAGTCAAGGAGACGAAGATATCCATGCTCGTACACAAGTACGAATCCTTCAGCATGCAACAAGATGAAACCATTGACAACATGTCAATACGGTTTCACCACATCATCAACCAGCTCAAAGTCTTGGGAAAGACTTACTCAAATGCTGAGATGGTGAGAAAAATTCTCAGAAGCCTCTCTTCAAGATGGCGTTCGAAGGTCACTGCAATCCAGGAAGCCAAGGATCTAAACCAGCTTGGTTTGGATGTATTATTCGACTCTCTCAGAACACATGAGATTGAGCTGGAAGGATTGCTTGGAGGACCATCCTCTTCATCTAAGCCTCAGAAGGGTCTGGCTCTCAAAAGTCAAGTAAGAAGACCTTCCAAGGCTCTCAAGGCCGAAGAAGTTTCTGAATCAGAAGACGAACCAGAGTCAGAAACAGAGGACGATGACATCTCCCTTCTGGTGAGAAAAATGAAGAAAGCTTGGAAGAGAAGACCAAGCAAAGGCAAGGAGATTACTCCTAAGAAAGGAAAGCTAAAGCCTTCTGAAGCCACGTGTTATGGCTGTGGAGAAAAGGGTCACTTCAGAACAGAGTGCCCTCAGAACAAAGGGAAAAAGAAGGCAATGGCTGCCACTTGGAGTGACTCAGAAGAGGAAGGTTCTGAGCCAGCAAGCAAAGAGGAAGCTAACGTCTGCTTCATGGCTGGTACTGACTATGTTCTGGAAACAGAATCTGAGTCAGATGAGCTACCTAACTCCCCTCCTCTCTCATACTCATACGATGAGATCTCAGAACTCTATGAAGAGCTTCTGAGAGACTCAAATGAATTAGCTAACAGTTTCAGCAATCTTAAAAAATCCTTCAAACAATTAGAAGCTGAAAATGCTAGACTAATTCAAGAAGTCGAGAATCTAAACTTGAAGAGATGATTTAAAAACAGATATCTTGAAAGTCACAATCTCTATCAAGCTTTAGAAACAATGTCTTCTGTAACTGTCGAAAAGGCCGAACTAGCCTTGATAGAACTACAAAAGACTAATGAGCTTCTCACTTCTGATCTAGTTAAGATGGTCAATGGTGGGAAAATGATGACCCTTTTACTTGGAGGTCAAAGACCTTACAAAGATAAGAGTGGACTTGGATATGAAGAAGTTTTCGAACCCCATGACCTTGATCCATCCTTAACTAAATCACATCGCATGTGCATCACATGATTCGAAGAGGGACACGGATCTGAGACGTGCCCTATGCTTAGTAAAGGAAAAACTTCTCTGCCCAAAAAGGCTAAGAAGAGTAAAAAATCTCAGAAAACTAAGTCTTCTCAGAAGACCAACTCTTCTCAGAAGGGTGAGTCTTCTCAGAAAGCAAAAGCTTCTGAAAAGGGCAAAGAGAAAGTCTCTAAGTCTTAGAACCACAACCCTTCTAAGAAAAGAAGACAAAAGGCAAAGAAAGCTAACAAGCAAGGACCCAACAAAGTATGGGTACCTAAACCAGTGAACTTTGTGTCTGTAGGTGCTTCATCAAGCACTGCTCCACCATCAAGATGAGCAGTGGTACCTGGACAGTGGCTGCTCAAGGCACATGACTGGAAGCAAGCACTGGTTCAGAAATCTCAAGCCTAAGAAAGGAGGAACTGTGCGATTCGGTGATGGTGCCAAAGGGAAAGTCACTGCTATAGGAGATGTTGGTAAGGATTCAACTCACCAAATCTCTGATGTACTCTTAGTTGATGGCTTAACACACAATCTATTAAGCATTAGTCAATTTTGTGACAAAGACTTAAAGGTTGAGTTTTATGCCAAATACTGCCATGTGATTAATCTCACTAACGGCAAGATCGTTCTGGAAGGAAAACGAGTTGGTAACATCTACGTTATCCATCTACATTATCTAAAGGATCAAAATGTGAAGTGTCTTGTCTCTGTCCAAGAAGACAAGTGGCTTTGGCATAAGAAACTTGGTCACGCCCATATGAAGCTTCTTTCTGAACTCTCTTTGAAAGGACTTGTAAAGGGTCTTCCCAACATTAAGTATCAGAAGGATGCAACTTGCGACTTCTGTGAAAAGGGAAAACAAACCAAAGCCTCGTTTCCTAGCAAAAGTGGAATCTCTACTTAGAAACCACTTGAGCTCCTTCACATGGATCTCTTTGGACCAACTAGAACGGCTTCCCTTTCTGGAAAACGCTATGGTCTTGTCATAGTGGATGATTATTCTAGATTCACTTGGGTATTCTTTCTAGCTTCTAAGGAAGAAACGTTTGAAAAATTTAAAGCTTTTGCGAAAAGAGTTTCCACTGAAAAAGACTCTCACATTCACACCATACGATCTGATCATGGAGGTGAATTTGAGAATCACGCTTTTGAAAAGTTTTGTGAAAATCTGGGCATTGCTCACGAATTCTCTTCTCCTATAACTCCTCAACAAAATGGAGTGACTGAGAGAAAGAATCGAAGCCTTCAAGAGATGGCAAGAACAATGCTCTTAGAAAGTGGGCTTTCAAAAGGATTTTGGGCTGAGGCTGTGAACACCTCATGCTACATTCAGAATTGAGTCTTTCTGAGACAAATTCTGAAGAAAACACCTTACGAGCTTTGGAAGAACAAAATACCCAACATATCCTACTTCCATGTTTTTGGTTCTTCATGCTTCATACTCAACACAAAGGACAAACTAGCTAAGTTTGATCCTAAATCCGACGATGGAGTATTCCTAGGATATTCCTCTGTCTCTAAAGCCTATAGAGTTTACAACAAGAGGAGCAAATGTGTTGAAGAGACAATTCATATTAAGTT
Organism: Aeschynomene evenia; assembly: GCA_013621005.1. Lineage (NCBI taxonomy): Eukaryota > Viridiplantae > Streptophyta > Magnoliopsida > Fabales > Fabaceae > Aeschynomene > Aeschynomene evenia. Next base: position 23,757,277 of record CM024268.1, read on the forward strand.
AAAAGAACTTAGTAAGGATTTGCCTCAGAAGGTTGCTGACTTAGAAGATGAATTTGAGAAACTCAACATCTCTTATGAGAATGCCAAAAAGAAAATTCTTATGGATGACGAGAGTGATTTCCAACCTATGGAAAAATCATCTCCATCTAAAGAGAAATCCAAAAACATCATTGAAGCTCCAGAACCTGATGAATCTAATTCTCCAACAACAATGGAATTTAGATTCTCAGATGATCAAACTTCTGATGACTCAGAACGAGAACCTTCTGTGTCACCTTCTCAGAACCCTATGTCTAAAGGGCATAGAGGCTCAAGAGACTTGAAAAATGTCTCTCAGAATGAAGTCTTGGGTGATCCCGAGCGTGGTGTAAGAACCAGAAGGAACTATACAAATCTTGCTATGGTTTCTGAACTTGAACCAGAATCCATACAAGAAGCGTTAGATGATCCTAGCTGGGTAAATGCCATGCAGGAAGAACTAGACCAATTCGAGAGAAATCAAGTTTGGAAACTAACTCAGAAACCCAAAGGCAAGAGTGTCATTGGGACTAAATGGGTGTTTCGAAACAAACTTGATGAAAACGGTCAAGTCGTGAGAAATAAGGCCAGATTGGTTGCTCAAGGGTACAACCAACAAGAAGGGATAGATTATGATGAAACCTTTGCTCCAGTCGCAAGATTGGAAGCTATTAGAATGTTGCTAGCTTTTGCTGCACACAAAGGGTTCAAACTCTATCAGATGGATGTGAAGTATGTCTTCTTGAATGGATACTTTTCTGAGGAAGTTTACGTGAAACAACCTCCTGGTTTTGTGAATGATACATTCCCAGAACACGTATTTAAGCTTACAAAGGCTCTTTACGGTTAAAAACAAGCTCCCAGAGCTTGGTATTATAGATTGAGTTCCTTTTTGCTTAAAAACGGATTCTCAAGAGGGAAAGTTGACACTACACTATTTACCCTCTCAGAAGACTCTGGCTTCTTGATTGTCCAAATTTATGTTGATGACATAATTTTTGGTGCAACCAACGAACGCCTATGCAAAGAATTCTCCAAGCTTATGCAAGGTGAATTCGAGATGAGCATGATGGGAGAACTTAAATTCTTCCTAGGATTGCAAATCAAGCAAGAGTCAGAAGGGACGTTCATACATCAAGAGAAGTATACCAAAGAACTTCTGAGGAAGTTTCTGATGGATAAAGCCAAGCCTATGAGCACTCCCATGCATCCTTCTCAAGTAATTGAGTTGGATGAAGATGGTGAGAAAGTCTCAGAAAGCAACTATCATGGCATGATTGGCTCTCTTCTCTATCTCACAGCTTCTAGACCAGATATTCAACTAAGTGTTGGCATCTGTGCTAGATTTCAATCAAAGCCTAAGCAATCACATTTAACTGCTGTTAAAAGAATTCTGTGATATTTGATTGGAACTACTAATCTTGGTTTATGGTACGAGAAAGGTTGTTCCTCTGATGTTGTAGGATATTGTGATGCTGATTATGCTGGAGACAAGATTGATCGAAAGAGCACAAGTGGATGTTGTTGTTTCTTTGGTAAATGCTTGATTACATGGTCATGCAAGAAGCAGAACACAATCGCGCTATCAACAGCAGAAGCTGAATATGTGTCAGCAGCAAATTGCTGCACTCATATGCTTTGGATAAGGAACCAATTGCGTGATTATCAACTAAGGTATGAGAAAATTCCCATTCTTTGTGATAATACTAGTGCAATTAACTTAGCTAAGAATCCAATTCAGCATTCACGATCCAAGCACATAGATATAACACATCATTTCATTCGGGATCATGTGCAAAAAGGCGATGTTGAAATCAAATTTGTGAATACTGAGGATCAAATCTCAGATATATTCACAAAGCCTTTACCCGAGGATCGTTTTAATGTTCTGAAAGGGCTTCTGAATCTAAGACGTTTCTAAGTGATTGAATTTTGAAAAATATTTTCTTAGAAACTCCCCTTAGTCCTAAGTCTAGATTCTGATACACAAAAAATTAGAACTAAGCTTCTGAGCATAACTAAGGAAAAACTCTGTCTGAGAAAATCCACTCTCAGAAGACTCTCCTCTCAGAAAGGGAGTCCTCTGGAAGTTTTCTCAGATGGTGAAATTCTCAGAAGGACCACTTCTCTCTGAAGGGTGCCTTGAATAAGTTACCAACAGTAACTTTTGGTATAAACCTTGACAACGGCTAGTAACTAGTCTGTGCTATATATACGCGAAGCACTGCTCCATTCGAGCACTTTGCTTCTCAAACTCTACCAAAACGCTGCCAAATTCTCTTCTCATCCAATTCCTCTTGCTCAAATTCTCTCTTTCTATCTCTTCTCTATCTTTCCTGATTCTGTCTTCTCTCCTCTCTTCTCAACCTTAAAACTTTTTTCTCTTTTCAATGGAAACTCCTGTTGAAATCAAGGGTATGATGAGGAAGAGGTCACCGAGGACATCCTCTACGAGGATGAGGAGATGCAAGCCCTCTTCAAGAAGACCTACCTCCCACGAACCGTAGCAATAGGTCGTGTTCTCCCTCTAAGTGTCTTTGATTTAGTGGACGAGCTTGGGTTCACATTTCAATGCCAGCCAGGGTGGGCTGAACTGATGTTCTCGGAGGAAGTATGCTACCCAAATCTGGTGAGAGTTTTCTATTCCCAAATAGAAAGATCTACCAACAAAGGAGTGAAGAGCTTGGTGACTGGCCATCAAATCCATTTCTCTTCTGCTGATATCAACAAAGTCTTTAAGACTCTAAATGGAGGAGCAGTCATTTCAGATGATCCTGATTGGGTCAAGGAAGTGAATGACTCGGAGGAAGATATAGTGAGGCTCCTCACGGGTAGTGGTGATCTACCACTCAAGGCTGTGAAGGTTCCCCACCTTACACAAGAGGCTAGAATCATCTTCTCTATTGTCCAACACACTCTCCTCCCCCGGCTCGGTGATATGGGCAACATCACCACAATGGATGCATGCCTTCTGTACCATCTGCTGAAGAAGGATAAAGTAGATTTTGGCAGAATGATGATCAACTACATGATTCATCAGGTGCATCCTAAGAGGGCTCTCACAAGTCTTCCATATGGGAGCCTTCTCACCAAAATCTTCAATCATCTCTCCCTCCCTCTTGAAGGCTATGAATACGTCATCAACCCCAGCAAGTTCACCATGGTTACGTTCAACAACATCAAGAAGAAGAAGGTACCAGAGGCTGAGGCACCTAAGAAGAAGGAGAAAGCTAAGCCCTCTAAGACTGACGTCAGCACCAAACGGCCTTCTAAGGCTAAAAAGGAAAGGGGAAGGAAGCTGATCCGTCTGAAGGGAAAAAGAAAAGAAAGATCGTCCATCCCTCACCCACAAGGATTACAAGGAGCATGGCTTCTGAGGAGCCTCAGAAGGAACCGGAAGTGGATGCACACTCAGAAGAGACTACTTCTTATCAGCCATTGGTCAGAAAGAGGAAAGCCTCTCCATCTCTCAAGATCCCAGACGTTCCACCAGAAAGCAAGAAGAAGCGTGGTCGTTTGGTAAAAGCCTATTCTAAAACTCCACCCTCTTTTCTTAAATCTTCTTCTGCGTCTATTCCTGTTTCTGTTTTAAAACCCACTAAATTTAGAACTAAACTCCTTCATTCCTTGAATTATCAGGGAAAAACACACAAAGGAGTGGGTATTAAAACCGCTCAGAAACAGACCCCGCCAATAGTGACGGGAAAAGAACTTGTGCTCGTGGCTTCCGATCTTGCCACTACTACTGCTGCTGCCGCTGCTGCTGAAGAAGAAAAGGAAGCTTCTCATCACTCCTCTCCCTCTGGACATGTCTCTCCCACTAGAAAAGACGTTCAAGGACATGGAGGAAATGTTGCTGATTCCTCTTCTGAAGAAGGAGATGCCACAAGATTCCGTATTGAGCATCGGACCTCAGATGCTGGGAGCTCTAAGAAAGAACCCAATAAGAAGCAACATGAAGCTTCTGTGGCGGATCTTTCTGAAGCCACCACTACTGAGGCGGCTGGTGTGGATGCTGAGTCTCTAACTCAGAAGATGCTGGATATCCAGAAGGTAATTGAGCAACCTTCTGTGAACCCAGAAGCTGAAACAGCCAATCCACCACCATCACCGATCCAGACTCAGCAGGAGGCTGAAGTCACTCAACAACAACAACAACAACAACAAGAACAACAACCACAATCTCCTCCCTCATCTACTCAGAAAGAGGCAACTTCTGAGGTTGGTCCTATCTCTTCTGAGACCCCCAAAGAACATGAGGAAACTCATGTCTCAACACATGTTGAAGTGGCAGGGACCACCAGCACTGGGCTCAGCTCAGAGGTGGGCGCTGACGCTACCATGGCTGCTGGAGTTGCAACAGTTGAGAAATTTGTTGCCAAAAGTTCCTTGGAAGGGACTCATGCTGAGACAGACTCTCAGAAGGAGACTGAGGCTCTCACTTTTGATGCTACTGAGATTCCCCCTCCTCTGTTTGATCAACCTGGTCCAACCTTCTCCCTCACTGATTCTATGATTGGGTCAGGATTTCAACTAGGAAGAATGGTCCAAACTCCTCCCTCTGTGCAATTTGGGCCATTTCTGGGTCCATCTGAGAAAGTGCGATTTATTGGTGCACTCTACACACAACTTTCATCTTTCAATCTCTCAGATGCTGCACAATCTTCTGATGCTATAGAGCAACCCTCTGGATCGCAACCCACTATTCTTGAACTTGGTCCGGTTTCTGAGGATGCTCAGAGGCAGCCTTCCACTGAAGTTGTTGTTGTAAATGAAGAGGAAGTTCAAGAGGAAGCTCAAGAAGAAGCTCAAGAAGGAGCTGAAGAAGAAGCTGAAGAAGAAGAAGAACACATTCCTGAATATCAAAATATGGATATCGTGGATGCTGTACTTGAGGCTGAGGTCTCTCGTCCTCCACCACCATCCTCTTCGCAACAGCCTTCTACCTCTTCGAATGAGATACCTCCAGAATGCCCTCCAGGCGCGGGTCAAGCTGAGATTCAGATGGAGATGTGTAGGCTTCTCCGCTATATAGCTAGGAAGCAATAGTTCTAAGTCTGTGATGGCGTTTATGATTAGCCACCCTTTTTGATGTAACAAAGGGAGAGTAGAAATGGATAATAATTTGGCTATGTAAACACTAGGCTAGGACTTAGGGGGAGTAACAATTAAGGGGGAGCCAAAAATTTTTGTAACCTCATTGAAATAAATGAAATATCATTTGTGTTTTTGGCATCTCTTGTCTTATTAGCTTGGTATTTCTAAAATTTACATTTTACTCATCAAGAAATACATGCTATATATCTGATAATCCAAAACAGTATTCATACATTGCATATCTATCTGTTGATTATCAAAGCCTTCTAAGAAAATAACAAAGCCTTCTCTCAGAAAGCTACGTTAGTTTCTAAGAAAGCAAAAGTGCCTTCTGAGTAAGTTGCGAACTTAATCAGAAACACTTCAGAACTTAAGCAAAATTATTATCTTAAGACGTAAGTTGTTATCATCAAAAAGGGGGAGATTGTAAGCTCCAGAACCCCTCTGAGAGAAATTGAAGTATTTCTCTTGGAGATTTAAAAAGTTTTAATGATAACAAAGTAAGCCATAAGTATAAAAATTTTACTTAAGGGATTACTAATATGTGTGCTAAGTGTCTTAGAAAGCTTAAAATTCTGCAATTCCATGAGTAAGATCAAGACAAACAACGAGTAACCTTATGGATTAAATGATGAAATCAAAGCGTTAAAGACATCAGAAAGGGTGACTAACAAACGCAAAAGGTGAAAGTGTTGTTCTGAGAGAAGAACACTGTTGCCTCAGAAAGGTCTCAGAAGACCTTGCGACTTGTGATTCTCAGAAGGGTCTTCCCTCAGAAGGTTCGCCTCAGAAGTCCGTACAACACTCAGAAAGTTGGACTCAGAAGCAACCAAGTATCAAGACTCAATGGATTCTGCATTCAACCTCAGAAAGCTTGTTACAAAAAGCCGAGGAAGTGGGAACACACGCACTGTACAAGTCTGAAAAGTTCCTCATTTCGCGCTGACTGTAGCAGGGAGCCGTTCTGAGACAGATACAGCCACATCAGCAAAGTGAAAGCTACTATTTTCGCGGCTCTTTAATGCCTATATATATGAGTTCAATTGCATAGCATTGTGACGAAATTCTTGCGCTAAAAATCTTAATTAAATGTGCCAAAACTCTGCTGAATTGAAAATCATTTGCGAAAACTTAGAACTTTCTCAGAAAGACAATTTTTACTAAATTGTTCTTCAAACATTGCTAAAATCTTCTAGTTCTGAATTGGTGTAAATTCTTACATTTGTAAGTTAAATCTAGAAGTCTACTAAGGGTCAAATTAAGTTTGTAACTTAATCCTAGTAGTTGTTTTCGAAGCAAAAACAATTTCCAGAAAAACGATAAGTCCTTCGTTGTTTGAAGGCAGTTTTAAGTCCTCGATTGTTTGAGGCAAAGTTTAAGTCCTTAAGTGATTAAGGCAAGCAAAGTCCTCAGTTGTGAGGCAAGTTTAAGTCCTTAATTAAGTTAAGGAAAGGAAAGTCCTCTAGTGTTGGAGGCAAGGAAAATCCACTTCGGGTTGTGAAGTGGTGAAAGTCCTTTACGAGGTAAAGGCAGTGTTGTCTGAGAAGGCACGATAAAAAAAATATCTAAAGGAACTCTCAACTGAAGGTTGAGGACTGGAGTAGGTTAGTTAGAACCGAACCAGTATAAAAATTTCCTTGTGTTAAGCTTTTCTCCCTCAAACTCTTACTTTCGAGAAAATTAACTAACACGTTTTAATCTGTTCTTGAATCAAAAAATTCATTAAGTCAAACTTAGAAAGAGTTTAAGAAACATAAAATCCAAAACTTATTCTTAAACCACTCAAAAAGAATCTTTCTCAGAAAGTTAAAGTTCTCAGAACATTAACCTTCTCAGAAAGCTTGTTCCGCTGCTAACTCTAAAATCTTCCTTCTGAGTAAAACAACTTTCTAAGAAGAGTTTTTGTGAGGCAATTTTTATAAACAAGCACGATTCAACCCCCCTTCTCGTGCACAAATACACCTTCATTTTTTTGAAATTTCAAAGGTGCAGGTTAAATTGAAGTGGAACAATGTTACCATGGTCATTATGTGTTGTTGTTTGACCTGGTAGCGTGTCATTCATGAGGGACATAAATTTACGTGTTGTCCTAATATATGGTGTGAAAAGGTTATTTGTTTCCTAACTATTGATTGTATTACTAAAAGTGATTTATTATTAAAAAATTAGGGTCTACATCAGTCATTTATTAAATTTAAAATTTCAATAGCCAAAATGACTGAAAAGTTCAATTTAATTAAAATTGTAGTTAATAATAGTTAAATAATTTTGGATCTTAGTATATAGTAGGATAAAGGTGCAACAATTAAATTTAAGAAATTAAACATATACAATTACGGTTTTATTGATGTAAAAATTTGTTTTTTTTTCATATCCTAATAATTATCGATTAAGTTATATTTGTTTCAAAAACTTTTAAGGTTATATTTTCAGTGTCTATATTTATTTCATGCTAACCATTACAAATGTCCACTTCACATTTTGAGACAGTTTATTTATTTTATTTGAACAATTATCAAATTACTAATAGAAATTAAAAATATTAACAAAAAGAAAAGCATTTATTTAAGGAAAATATTACGACACTTTGTACGTGTCAATGGGGAGGTTCGAATCCTGCAGTTTACGTGGTTTAGCGAAGCATTTTAAAATGGCTAATCATGCTCTGGGTGAACTTTTAATTTAGTTTTTGTTCTTTTCACGTTTGCAAAGTTTTTTACCATTTATTTAATATAAATGTTTTTATATATATTTATTAGTAAAAATAAAATTAAAAAAGCAAATATCATATTTTAATTTCATTACTTTTCAAATATTTTTACATGATGAAATTTATACAATGAGTAAATGAAATTAGCATGTTAATTATTGTTCAGGAATTCAACACTGAATACTTGATAAAATTTTTTTCGATATATGTAAGAACTCTACATTTATATAGGTCATTGATAATTTACATACCATGTGTAGTAGGTGAGCAAGTGATGAGATATTGTCCTGATTTCGTGTTTTCATAGCCTATTCTATATGAACAATGATAGTTATCATTTCAAATGACAAATCAATGTCATATAACTATTTATATTATAATACGCATTTAACTCCAATATTACTTGCCTATTTTTTTTTATTTTAAAAATTTTCATGCGTTGATATCATTATATATAGACTATTTATGTCTTTTTAGTTCACATGTATTTCATTTATTAGATGTCAATGCATGGGAAATTAATTTCTATATGGAGTCATAATAGTGTATATACTGATTAATGGAAATTAAGGGAAAAGTTTTAAAATGTGGAAAATGAAATAAAGGCCTGGCCGTTTTTTCATTGTCTTGAAAATTAAAGCTGACTGTATTGAAAAGGGGCGTGCGCAAAGAGTCAGAATGGTCAAAATAATGGCCAGGCTGTTTTTTCCCTCTTCCTACAAAAAAAAACTGATAACGTGGTTTTTGCCGATATTTTATGCCCTTAATTTGAGCAATTGTATGTAATTCTTTACTCTATTCTTAGCCTTTTGTTGTGTTTATTACAATTTGGATTTATTTGGAGATTAATGAAAATAAAGGCTAATTGAATATGTTTTATGGTGTTTTTACAATTCAAGAATGACCTTTGCACTTGATCTTTGATATTTGGTGTTTGTGGTGCAGGTCACAGCAATTATTTGAGCAATGGACATCAGAAACGGAGTAAGGAAGCGAAACAGTTGATTTCTGCTCAGGATCGGGCGCTCGAGCCCCCTACGGGCGCTCGGGCACGCGTAGCAGCATTTTGACAGCAAAGGTCAATCTGCAAAACCGCATTGGGGGCCCAATTGTTAGGGTTTTGAGGCTGCTTCCTCTATATAAAGCAGTGCTAATGCATCTAGAAAACACACTTCAACATATCTTTCATACTTTCAACCCTAGACTTTTATTTGCCTTTTTAGTTAGAGTTTTTCTCTCATTAGGATTCCACCCTTTTCCTAGTTTTTGTTCTCTAGCTTTCTCCACTCTTTTTCCATTGTTTACTTTCAACGTTATTCGTCAAGTTTTTGGGTTTTGTAAGTTACTCTTTTAATTAATCCAGTTATTCGTTTTTCCATTTGCTTTTAATTACTTTACTTTCTCTCTTTATTGTTCAAGTCATTTAATTCCCTTTAATTCCAATTTATTTTCTGCCCTTTTATTTCCTCCATGAGTAATCAAGTCTCTTGGTGGTTTATGAGGGTGTGAACATCATTGGGGTAATTTGAGACTTTGTTCTTAATCTTGCATAAGTTTTCATTATCAAACCTTGGCATATGATTTGAGATCTTAAATTGTGTGTTTAATCCTTTGTCTTGGCTTACTCGATTGAGTTAGGCTAATTCATTGGCATATGTTTATGTGTTAGTTGATTAATTGATGCATGGCATATTAGGATTTGGTAATGAGTAATTAATTGGCTGATTAGTCTCTTTAATTAGATTAATGTGATTGGATTTAACAATTGTTGAAAGTGGAACTAAAGGTGAGATCTCACTAATTAATCCCATTCTAGGCAATTAATAATCATTAGAATCACAACAAAGGAGTTAGATCTAACTCCGGCGTAATTAATCAACTCATGCATTCTTTTGTAGCCAATGATAACACCCTAATGAATGTTCCACCCCCATAAACCATTGTTTTTATTATCTTTATTTTTATTCCAACTTATTTCTCTTGCATACAAAAAAACCCCCCAATTGTGACAACCGTCATACAACTAGTCTTGTGCATTATTCTCTTAGCCATTCCTTGTGAGAGACGACCCTGATTTCCACTAAATTATATTAGGGGAACTTGGTTTTATAAATAATTAAATTTGTGGCTGTCACGACAACAGCCACCAAATTTTTGGCGCCGTTGCCGGGGAATGGCGATGAAAGTAATCACTAGTTGTGTGATTTGTGCATAGTGTACATAACTGTTTTCTTTTGTTTTCTTTGTTTCTTTCAAAAATAAAAACAACAAAAAAATTTTATTTATTTTTGCATTGCATTACATAGCATACTGCATATTTCATCGGTGCATTGCATCACATTTAGCATTTGCATCCATAGAACTTGTTGTTCAAAGAACAGCAAAGTTCTGCGTCGGTACGAGCGCCCGAGCGCCCACTCAGCGCCCTAGCGCCCTCTCAGTCCGCGCCCTAGCGCTCTTGGACCGCCCGAGCGCCCGTTCGTCGTCCTGCAACATGTTTTCATGTTTTCTTCTCTTATTTCTCTTCTTTTTCTAGACTAACATGAACACTAACCCCAATTTTAGTCTCCAAGATTTTAGTTTCCATGGTTTTAGAGGTTATCAACCAAGCAGTGAGATGCAAGTGCCACCATTACCCTCAAACCTTCACCAAACACCATACCCGTACCAAGACCCTCAACCGTACTATGAACTATACCCATCCTTTGACCCCTACTACCAGCCATATAATGAACCACCACCCTCCTACATTGAACCGTTTCCATACACATACCATGAGCCTAATCCTTACTCATATCCCATCGAACACGTTAATCAACCAACCATTGATCCATTCTACCAACCACAACCTTCTCAACTGCTTGCACCGTCTACTCCTTGTGATAATACTGACAACTCCATGATGAAACAAATTTTTGAAGTACTCATGACAAACCGGCAAGCACTTTTGCGCATGGAAGAGGACCTCCAACAATTGAGAACTCAGGCCACCTCATCACTACCACCACCTTCTCCATTACCACCTTCTTTACCACTACCAGCTTCACCTCCACATTCACCATCACAAGAGGAACCAGAGTTCCCTATTGTTGAAGATGATTATGATCTAGAGCAATTGGATTGGGAGACATTGAAGTCCATGGTGGAAGAATTATCTGGGGAGGACGCGGAAGATTCTAATGTGGAGATAGTCTATGAGGACCCTCCACCCTTACTCAGTACTGTGCTAGACACCGTGTGTGCAGAGGAAAGTTCTTTGAGTGTTTGAGTCGCTGCAGAGATTCTCTCACTAGGAGAAATTGACGATGCATGCAAGGAAGAAGTCATGGATTCCACTCCTTCATCCCCTGTTGTTTCTGGGCAACCATTGGGACCCTTCCCATTTGCTCTTGGACCTCATGAGTATGCTTGTCTCGAGACTGATGCTCAACTCCTTACCCTTTGTGGGGTGTCGGTATCTTCTCAAGCTCAAATTTCTTGGAAACTAACTGATTTCAATTATGTTTTCTCTAACCCATCTTGTGAGGACTCTCATCCCTCCTCACTTGATTTTGTTTGTTTTAGGGATGCTTTTTGCAGGAGCGGGTGTTGTGCTCCAAGGGGCAATCTAAGGACCAAAACTCTTGGGTTCCGGACTAAGAAGGGAACCATTCTCTTTGGAGTGGTTCACTTCTCATGGGATCCCGGTGGAGGTGTGGAAAGCACACCATGGTGGAAACTGCTGGATCAATTCAAACATAAGCCACCCTAAGAGTGGCTGACCAAACGTCTAACTTAGGGACGTTAAAGCAAAGTGCTTTGTGGGAGACAACCCACCAAATTTTAATTTTTCTTCCTTTTATTTTGCTTTTTATATTTTATAGTTATAATTAACCAATTTATGTTTTTTAGATTCAACTTTGCATTAGGGAGTCTCATGCACTGAGTACATGACAGCAACTAGCCAATTCTGCAGCAGCACTGCCGCCCTAGCGCATACAACGCGCCCCAGCGCGCGAATGGTCCCTGTCCAAGCGCCCCAGCGCGCCTGTCACGCCCTAGCGCACCTGTCCGGGACACTGTCAGTTCTGCCTCAGATGGTTTTCTCTCTATACCCTTCTCTCTATTCTTTTATTGTTTGTCACTGAGGACAGTGCCTTTATCAAGTGTGGGGAGGGTGTAGAAATTGCTTTTGTGTATATCTTGCATGTATAGTTATTTTCCTTTATTTTGTGTTTGTGTGAGATGATTGGCTAGTTGTCTTTATAGCACCCTTTGGTCTGAAATTGCTTCTACCCGTGATTTTAATTCATAAATTGTTGGCATATTATTCTTATATGGGTTTGAATTGTTTTTGTTATCCCTGATGGTTGTTTGGATTACCTGTGAGAATTGAGCCTTACTGTGATTTAATACATCAACTGATCACTTTCTTTCTGTGGGCACACACACACTTGTATTTGTTATTCCTGAATTTGCTTGATTCTTGTTTTGCGTTTTATACATGTTGCGTGTGATTGAGGCATGCTTTTGTTTTATATCTAAAAGCCACTTAGCCAAATAGCCAACCTATACACAATTCCCATTGTTTGTAGCCAATTTGAGCCTTTACTTTTTTTTGTTACTAAGCTCATTACAAGCCAAAGACATAAAAACAATGAAAAATCCCTTCTGAGAAACTAGGAGGACATGGTTTGATTGTTGGGCAAAAGTCTTAAGTGTGGGGAAATTGGGTTGAATTGTACATCCATTGGAATAACTACAAGATGTGGGAACAAATTGTAAAGGTAGTGCTTTTATATACAAGTAGTTAATTGTTCTTTCCTCTTTCTACCTCATTCCAAATGTCAAAAGAATTGGGATGATGAATATGTTCCAAAAAAAAAAAACGAGAAAAAAAAATTCAAAAAAAAAAAATCCAAAAATATGTCATTGTCTTCAAATAAAGGTTGTTGGGTTCCTGGGAATCATTGTGGAATTATTTGGGAACCATGTAAATTATCTTGCTAGGAATTGTTTGAGTTCATTGATTTTGGGTATTTCTCTTCTTTCCATCTCTCTATCTCTTTCTCTACTTCTAGAAATCATCTGGGATCAATCGAACCATGAATTCTTAGTTTCTTGGAATTGAGTCCACTTCCCATTTTTGCCATACCTGTCCCAAGCCCCGTTACAACCCTGTAAAGACCTCTTGATGCACCATGCTTGTGGAATTGCTGTAATACCTCGGGTATTCTGAGTTAGTTTGAGTAAGAGATCACGGTGCACTGGGGAGATAGAACCACGTGGGTCCCACCTCCCCACCCCTTTTCTTCTTTTCCTTTCTCTTTTTCTCTTTTCTTCCCTCACTCTCCCGTATCTCTCTCCCTCTCATTTCCCATTCCTCCATCTTCTTCCTCATCTCTCTTTTCTCTCAAAATCCCTCACCCACACTTCTTAATCTTCAAGATCCAAGTTAGCTTTGCTCATCTAGTGTATTGTGGGTAAGTGTAGAGTATTTCTTTTTCTCCATTGATGTCTATTTCTTTCCAATCTCGGTTTTGGGGTTTTTAGGGTTTAAATTGGGGATTTTGATTTTGTTGAGAATCTGAGGTTTATGATGTGTTCCCTAGGGTCTCAACCAACTAGGGAAGCTCCGGGTAACTCGTCCTAGCTCCGGGTGGTGTCTTGGAGCTCATTGGAGTAATTTGTGAGTAATGGGTTATTTATGGTTTATGTTTGATTTTGAACAATATTGTGAATTTCTTGCTATGATAGCTGATAGGGACTGAGATTGGTTGATATATAACTGATATTATATGTTGGTTGTGTTTGATTTGGGTGGGTTGTGGTAAAAATGTGGATTTGGAGATGAATTTCGCGTGATTTTCTGCAGAATTTCGTTTCTGACCCAAGCTGTAATCGATTACAGCGAATTGGTAATCGATTACTGTAATCGATTACCAAGACCCTGTAATCGATTACTGCGGGATTGTAATCGATTACAGGAGGCCAATTTTTGTAAAAATTTTCCTCAGAACGAAATTTGAAGCAGGTAATCGATTACAGATGTCTGTAATCGATTACAACTGCACTAAAACACCATTTTTAAGACTTTAACTCAAATCTTTATACATTTAAGTTACGTTTTCAAATCCATATGTTCACCACTACCCCAAACTTGATATTGGACTGTTTATGATGTTATTATGACGATGATGCGATATATGAATACGGAAAGATATTAATTAAAGGATGATTAAGATTGGTTGGTTCGGCCTGAGAGAGGGCATAGCTCACGGGGTCGAGTTTTAATAAAGTCTGAGGAGGAGCTAGGCTCCCGGGACTAAAGTCTGAGGAGGGGCTGGGCTCCCGGGACTAAAGATCCGAGGGGGGGCTGGGCTCCCGGGATCTGTAATAATAAATACACTCGTAATAACAAAACATAAGACGAATTGCGGAATGTGTTGCATGGTGATTATGTGAAGAATTGCTACGGTTGTATATGTGATCATGATATTGTTGCATAAACTGTTTTTAATCTATTATTCACTGAGCGTATGACTCACCCATTCATACAAACCATTTTCAGATTTAGGTGCAGATCAGGAGGCGAGTCCTTCCGCTCCTCCAAGCTCTTAGCTTTGGTGAGCCTCGATGTTTAGAGGCGTTAGGTTATTTTCCATTATGTCAGTAGTATGCCCCATAGGTTTACAAACAGGATTGTCTAAGTTATGTATGTGTTGTAAGTCTAATTAAGACTTGTTGATTTTATGTTGGATCATGTTAGCTTATGGATTAAGCAGGATGTTATGACCATATATTATGTATTATGGATTTAGAGGTGATACCTTGAGAACCCCATTATGCGTATGGATTTTATGTATGTATGCATGTTAAAGTAGTTGTGGTCATTATTGTTTAGCTGGAGTAATGTGTGGATTACAGGTTAAGGCTAAAATGGGACTCGGTGTCCCATGTGCCGGTCACGATCCGAGTTGGGTCGTGACAATTGCAATGTTAGAAGTATAGCAAATTTATGGAATGCGAGTCTTGTGTGTTTTATTGTTTGAGTGCTGAGCCAAAACACTGAGTGATTGAGAGATAAACACACTGGTGAGGGCCAATCAACCAGCTCTGCATAACATGAACTGATTCTCTTAATTCATGATTTTCTTTTGAATGCCAACTTGTAACATGATTGTGGTTTTTGCAAAATTTTGACCAAGGTGTGCTGTTTTGATTAACTTTCCATCATCTGTAGTATTTTGTTTTTTTTAGGATATAGGTGTTGGGATGTAATTGTCATTGCTTTATTTTTAGAAGTGCTTAGAATCACTGTTTCTTGCAGGAGGACATGCAATTGTTCAAGTGTGGGGATATTTGATAACGTGGTTTTTGCCGATATTTTATGCCCTTAATTTGAGCAATTGTATGTAATTCTTTACTCTATTCTTAGCCTTTTGTTGTGTTTATTACAATTTGGATTTATTTGGAGATTAATGAAAATAAAGGCTAATTGAATATGTTTTATGGTGTTTTTACAATTCAAGAATGACCTTTGCACTTGATCTTTGGTATTTGGTGTTTGTGGTGCAGGTCACAGCAATTATTTGAGCAATGGACATCAGAAACGGAGTAAGGAAGCGAAACAATTGATTTCTGCTCAGGATCGGGCGCTCGAGCCCCTTACGGGCGCTCGGGCACGCGTAGCAGCATTTTGACAGCAAAGGCCAATCTGCAAAACCGCATTGGGGGCCTAATTGTTAGGGTTTGGAGGCTGCTTCCTCTATATAAAGCAGTGTTAATGCATCCAGAAAACACACTTCAACATATCTTTCATACTTCCAACCCTAGACTTTTATTTTCCTTTTTAGTTAGAGTTTTTCTCTCATTAGGATTCCACCATTTTCCTAGTTTTTGTTCTCTAGCTTTCTCCACTTTTTTTCCATTGTTTACTTTCAACGTTATTCGTCAAGTCTTTGGGTTTTGTAAGTTACTCTTTTAATTAATCCAGTTATTCCTTTTTCCATTTGCTTTTAATTACTTTACTTTCTCTCTTTATTGTTCAAGTCATTTAATTCCCTTTAATTCCAATTTATTTTCTGCCCTTTTATTTCCTCCATGAGTAATTAAGTCTCTTGGTGGTTTATGAGGGTGTGAACATCATTGGGGTAATTTGAGGCTTTGTTCTTAATCTTGCATAAGTTTTCATTATCAAACCTTGGCATATGATTTGAGATCTTAAATTGTGTGTTTAATCATTTGTCTTGGCTTACTCGATTGAGTTAGGCTAATTCATTGGCATATGTTTATGTGTTAGTTGATTAATTGATGCATGGCATATTAGGATTTGGTAATGAGTAATTAATTGGCTGATTAGTCTCTTTAATTAGATTAATGTGATTGGCTTTAACAATTGTTGAAAGTGGAACTAAAGGTGAGATCTCACTAATTAATCCCATTCTAGGCAATTAATCATTAGAATCACAACAAAGGAGTTAGATCTAACTCCGGCGTAATTAATCAACTCATGCATTCTTTTGTAGCCAATGAGAACACCCTAATGAATGTTCCACCCCCATAAACCACTGTTTTTATTATCTTTATTTTTATTCCAACTTATTTCTCTTGCATACAAAAAAACTCCCCAATTGTGACAACCGTCATACAACTAGTCTTGTGCATTATTCTCTTAGCCATTCCTTGTGAGAGACGACCCTGGTTTCCACTAAACTATATTAGGGGAACTTGGTTTTATAAATAATTAAATTTGTGGCTGTCACGACAACAGCCACCAAAAGCCTTGGCCAAAACCTATAAAACCACAAAACCTATAAAACCACACTCCATCCCTCCATTCAACCCAGAAACTTAACGAGCAAAAAAACACAGAGCCTCCCACCTTCTTCTTTTCGTTCTTCTTCAACACATTAGCCAAAAATTGTTGTAGTCATTTCTTCATTATTAAAATTTTGATCTCAACCCATTACAACTATCATTACCTATTTCTTTCTTCATTTTTTTGCATCACCGAGTTCAACAATGGTGGTAGATTCAACACTTGACTCCAATTTACATATTTCTGAACACATTCGTCTTGATGGGGTAAACGTTTTTTTAGCCTTTCTTATTTTTACGTAGTAAAAGAAAATCTAAATTAGAAATAATTTTAGTAGTTTAAAAATGTTTTTTTATTAGATTTTTTAATAATTTTCTTGATTTTTTGTATTATTCAGATCTATTTTCTAATGAAACCTAATGATATTTAAAGATATTTGAGGAAAAAATAAATTTTTTAAATTGTTATACTATTACTTCCAATTTATTTTTAGAAACCAACTTTTAAATTTTTAAAACTGAAAACTATTCTTTTAGGAAAATATTTAAGTTTTCAAAACTGAAATACATCTTTCTATAGTTTCCCAATTTTATTCATATTTCTTAAAACATTAAAACAAAGTTTTTAGGAAAGATCTCCTATTTTTAAAAAATCCGAAAATCTGTATAAAATTAATTTAAAAAAAAACTTAAAAGTTTAAAAAGTATATTTTATTTTTAAATATATATTATATGTTAAAATAATAATAAAAACTGAAATAATAATAATGTTGTTAAAAAACATAATAATTCTTTTTTAGAGGCAAAAATATAAACTTTTGAAAACTGAAATTATTTAGTTCCAGTTTTTTTTTTCTTTTTTAGATTTTTTTTTTCAAATTGTAATACTAGTTATTAGATATTTTTAGTTCCCTTTTTTAAGAATATTGAAAAAATGAAATAGTATATTTTATTTAAATACGTAATGTGTTAAAATAATAAAAACTGAAATAATAATAATAATAAAATTCCAATTTTTTAAGAAAATTTGAAAAATTAGTAAAAACCCGAATTTTTTAAAAAATTATTGAAAAAAAATTAAAAAGTATATTTTATTTAAATAGCTATTATGTGTTAAAATAATAATAACTAAAGTAATAATATTGTTGTTAAAAAGGATATGAATATTTTTTTAGAAACAAATATTCAAATTTTTAAATTTGAAATACTTTTTATTAGGATCATCAATTTTCAAGGATTCTGAAATTATAATTTTATTATTACAGATGGACAGATTGCGGATAATGCGGCCACGACATTTAACAATGGGCCGACTAGTCGTAAATATTGATCCAGAATTATGGCAGTCAGGATTTTACCACTTCTCACGGTTAGTTGGCATGGAGGCGAATTGGCACATCATAACTGCACTAGTGGAGAGGTGGCGTCCTGAAACTCATACATTCTACCTTCCCGTCGGAGAGTGCACAATCACTCTTGAGGATGTTGCATGTTTGACCGAACTTACTATTCACGGCTCACCGGTCACTTGAGGATGTGCCAATTTGGATTTGCTCATCCTATTCCCAATGAACCTCGCTCTCTAGGAAATTCGCACAATATTGATCTCAAGGGTAGAAGAAGGACATACAATTGGAGGGAAGTTCATGCAGAGTGGGTAGACTTATGCGAAGATCGTGATGCAAATGTTATTATAGATGGCATCCCAGTTCAAAACTATTTTGCATCAGAATAGTATATGCAGTGGTATCATGAACGTGCAAGTAACTGGTTATTCTTGACCCCAACAATGAACTTGGAACAACCTCAAGTTGGTATGGCTCAAGAAGAACAACATCAACCTGAGCCAAATATTGAGCAGGAACAGATCCCAGACTAGGCGCAAGTGTGGCGAACTTGGACCAATCAAATGATGGACAGGTCAACTTGTCACGACACTAGCAGTAGTGATGTGTCATTTGGATGTAATTTTCACCACAATTCTAACTTTGACACAGCTCAATCGTCTAACCATCCTTTGATTGACCCGAGTGCATCCACAGGAGTATATCAGTCAAATATGTCGACTATTGAGGGCCACGAACATGGAGAACAAATAAGAAGGGGAGATCTTGATGGATATTAACGAGCTGCTGACCAAATTCATTCGCCTAATAGGCTAAGTTTTTCCCCGTTTGGGAGGAGGCGGTGAAAGTTTAATTTGGATTTACGGTATCATGAATTGAGACTTATAATTTATGTTGGTTAATTAGTTTATATTATAATTTGTGATGGTTAACTAGGTATATTATAGTTTGTGTTTGTTAATTAATTATGTACTTGTTTTAATTATTTTTCATGTTATGTCTGCGTTGGTTAATTAGTTAATATTATAGTTTGTGTGGTTAATTATGTACTTATTTTAATTTGTGTTTTAACTTTTTCATTTTTTAATCATGTATTAATTTAGACTATTTATAAATTATAATAGATATAATTAAATTTATAATAGAATAATTAAATGAAATTAAGAAACTCAAAATTAAACTATAATAATAAAAAACATTACATTAACATTACAATAACTCGTAACATAACAACATTACAATTAGTTCTAAACATAAAAATATTACAATTAGTTCTAAACATAAGACCATTACAATAATTCATAACAAACATTACAATATTTGATAACACATAACATTGGCGAACTAGGAACTAGGCCCACGAACATGAGGACATCGACTGCGTCTGTGTCCCTCACCTCGGCAGAGACCACATCGTCGTGAGCCTCGCATCTCACGACTATCCATTTCATTGAGGAAACGAGTTGATTTGGGTCGACCTTTGATTATGCGCTTCAATTCAAAATTGGGACAAATTCTCAGGCCAGTGTAGCGACGTCATGTGCTTTCATTCCCTACAACGCCAAACTCTTTTTTGTATACTTTGCAAACTTCATCTGTCCTGTAGACATAATCGACATAAGATGTCCACATAATATTCAAGCTATTACGACACGCAATCGCGTGACAACATGGATAGCGATATGCCTGAAAATTGCCACAATCACAAACTTTGTTGCTTAGATCAACTCTATACTCTTCCCCATTGGATATCCTCTTAACGTGGAAAGTCTGTTGTTCCCTTTCCATTTGACTAACAAATAGTTCTCTTGAAGGACCATCATTTTCCTGCATACGAGTCATGACAGCCTCAGTAAAAATATGACCAGCATTTTTTCGAGCACATGCCTCCCTACCTTTTATTACAAACAACTCTGCCAGTCGAAAGTATGTTGCTCTAACTATAGAAGTAATAGGCAGACTGCGAACCCCTTTCAACACAGAGTTAATACATTCGACTAAGTTTGTAGTCATGTGACCCCATCGATAACCATTGTCGTATTCCAATACCCATTTATCTCGCGGAATATCATCGAGCCAAGTTGTATATATTTCTCCACGTTCCTTCATTCGCTCATAGTGAATATTAAAACTCACGTTCAGTTCTTGAATATCCTACAAAAAATAAATAAATCAATTTATCTAAAGAATAAATAATTATTTATAAATTTACAATCTTAAATCTTACTCATGCTCGTGACAAGTTTATGCAAATAAGGTGCTTTGAACCTTCTATGAAAGTTAGATGCGATATGTCTGATTCAGAACCTGTGGAATGCTCTTGGAGGTTCCCATTGACCATTTCTTTTCCTTGTTGCTGCGATGATTGACTCATGCCTATAAAAAAGTATTCCTACTCCATCTCTTGTTACCACATATCTTCGTAAGTTAGAGAGAAAAAAAGTGTCACGCATCTGTAGTCATCTCACCCTCAACAATGGCAAAAGCAATTGGTATAATTTTATCATTGCCGTCTTGTGTAACTGCCACCAATAGAACTCCTTTATATTTTCCATATAGATGTGTTCCATCTACTTGCACAAATGGTTTGCAATGTCTAAAGGCTTTGATGCATGGACCAAAACTCCAAAAGATCCTACGCATTATCTGAGCATTTGGAGCTATAGAACCATCATCATTGTAACCATCTACTAAATCCATCTCTGTAATACCTTAGGTTGTCCGAGTTAATATGAGTAAGAGATCACGGTGCACCCGGGGAGACTGAGCCAAGTGGGCCCCACCTCCCCACCCCTTTTCTTCTTTTTCCTTTCTTTTTCTTCCTCTTCTCCCTCACTTCCCGTAACCCTCTCTCCCTCTCTTTCCCTTTCTTCTTCTTCTTCCTCATCTCTTTTCTCCCTTCTCTAATCCCTCACCTAAACCTCCATCAATCTTCAACATCAATATATCATTTCTCATCTAGTATATTGTGGACTGTAAAGTATTTCTTTCTCTCCATTGGATTTCGATTTTGGGGTTTTTGATTTTGTTGAGAATCTGAGGATTTTGATGTATTCCTTAGGGTCTCAACCAAATAGTGAAGCTTCGGGTAACTCATCCTAGCTTCGGGTGGTGTCTTGGTGTTCATTGGAGTAATTTGTGAGTAATGGGCTATTTATGATTTATGATTAATTTTGATTGTTATTGTGAATTTTATGCTATTATAGTTGATAGGGACTGAGATTGGTTGATATATGATTGGTATTGCATATTGGTTGTGTTTGATTTAGATGGGTTGTGGTGAAAATATGAATTTGGAGCAAATTCCCGAGCTATTTTCTGCAGAATTTCGCTTCTGGTGCTGATTGTAATTGATTATCACGAATTGGTAATCAATTACAATGAGTCGATTTCATTGAAAAATCAATTTTTCAAAGGCTGAAATCGATTACACAAATTGGTAATCGATTACCAAGACTGTGTAATCGATTACCACGAATTGGTAATCGATTACAGGCTGTCAAATTTTGCGAAAACTTTCTTCCAGGATGAAATTTGATACTGGTAATCGATTACAGAAGTCTGTAATCGATTACAAAGGTTCTAAAACTCTATTTTTATGATTCTAACTCAAACTCTTCATGTTTTAAGTTATACATTCAAATCCATTCGTTCACCACTACCCGAAACTCAATATCTGGATGTTTAGGATATTAAATAGTATCATCATGAATGTATATCGAAATGTGGTTATGAAATGATAAGAATTAAAACATGAACTATGGTTGTTGAGTCTGCCTGAGGAGGGGCGAGGCTCCCGGGGTCGAGGTTTAGTGAAGTCCGAGGAGGGGCTGGGCTCCCGGGACTAAAGATCTGAGGAGGGGCTTGGCTTCCGGGATTTATATCGTAATATACACATGTACTAATAATATAAATAATACGAATTGTGGAATATACTTTATGGTGATTGTGTGATGAGTTAACATATTTGTACATATGATTATGGTGTTGAATTATGAACTGTTTTTAATCTGTTATTCACTGAGCATATGACTCACCCATTCATACAAACCATTTTCAGATTCAGGTGCAGATTAGGGGGCGAGTCCTTCCGTTCCTCCCAGCTCTTAGCTTTGGTGAGCCTCACCGTTTAGAGGCGTTATGTAATAGTCTGTTAATTCCGTAGTGTGCTCCATAAGGTTACAAACAGGATTGTCTATGTTATGTGTATTTGATGTTGTCTAATTAAGACTTGTTGAACCTCTGTTGTTAGGTTAATTCCGAGACAAGCAGGATGTTATGTCAGGATTATATATGTTATGAATATAAGGATAATACTTTATGGACCCTACTATATGTATGGATTTTACGTAATGTTTGTTGTTTAAGTCGTTGTGGTTGTAGTTGATTGGTTTAGTTGTCATATGAAAAACAGGTTAATGCTGACATGGGACTTGGTGTCCTATGTGCCGGTCACGGATCCGTGTTGGGTCGTGACAATCTCAACCACTAATCCTTGTACAACATTTTACATGGCTATGCACCACTGAGGCAAAGCTGCATACGAGACATCTCATCCACCGTAAATTTTTTCAATTGCTTTTTGCTTTGCCATCCATGCCTTTCGGTATGTAACAGTGTAGCCGTATTGAGCCCTCACAGTTGCAATTACAGATTTTACCTTGAAGGATGGATCTGATTCTACCATTGGCTTTATGCAATCTACAATTGTGTATGAATCTAACTTTGAATTATCTTGAGAAATTCTTGTTCCGACACAAGTATGTGGGCCATTGTATTTTCTAATTTTCCAACAGTTTTCATTTTTTCTATAACTGGGTCTAACAAGCCACTGACAATCTACACCATAGTTAGTACATTTTGCATAAAAAGCCATTGGTTCTGATTCTAAAACTTTATAATCCAAACCCTTGGATAAGTTGTAGTTCTTAATTGCTCGTATAGTACTCTCTCTATCATTAAATTGTATTCATTTACGTAATTCATCGTCTACATAAAAAAATTAATGAGTACAAAAAAATGATTCCAATTAAAATAATAATAATAATAAGAATAAGAATAAGAATAATTAGTATAATAATAAATATTTAATATAATATTAATTATTATAATGATTAAAATAATAATAATATACATGAACTACCCATTATAATAATTAGTATAATAATAAATTACAAATATAAGTTAATTAATACAATAATTAAAATAAAAATAATAAATAGTATGCATGAACACGTAGTGGGAAAAATAATAAGTATAATGATAAAAAAATAATCTATCAAGAATAATGAGTAAGTATATATCTGCCTTTACACTTTAATTTCTGGGGTAGTGAGTTGAACACATATATATTTTCAAGCTCCAATGCACGAAAAAAGTAATGGCTGCTCAAATGGATGTTGAATAATGGCGGTGTTAGACACATGTTCTTCATCAATTGATTCCTGATTCAAATCAATTTCACATGCATCATCATCACTGCTCCCATATTCGTCTTCAACTTCTTCATCATCATTTTCACTATTTTCTTCCACTACATTGTTGCCTTGATGGTAGACATATGGGGGGAGTTCTTTAAAATCATCTTACACCTCTATTGTTGTGGCATGTTGAGTATGAGATATCTGAAACATTTGTTGAAGATGTGTCACGACCCAACTCGGATCGTGACCGGCTCATGGGACACCGAGTCCCATGTCAGCCTTAACCTGTAATCCACACGACAATCCAGCTAAACAACAACAACCACAACTACAATAACATACACACATACATAGATCCATACATCTAAATATAAATATGTCATCATACATATCAATAAGAAAGCCTAACAACATCAACACAATAACAACCAGTCTTACATAGACTTATACAACATCAACCATCTACTCTAGTCCGAGGAATCCTGTCTGTAACATAAGGAGCGTACACGAGATAAGAACTACATAATGCCTCTAACACATGAGGCTCACCAAGTCTAAGAACCCGGAGGAACGGATGAACTCGTCCCTTGATCTGCACCTTGATCTGAAAACATATTGTATGAATGGGTGAGTCATACGCTCAGTGAATAAACAGGTTATAAGCAGTGTATGTAGCATACAACAGTGCAAAGCAGTTACAACATCAACCAATAATAAATATATGTCAATTTCATCGTTCTTATACAGTCTCTTTATCTTGGTAGCTTTTAACCTATGAACACCTGGAGCACGGCCCCGACTCATGTTCATAGGTAGTATGGATGTCCCGCGAGCTATGCCCCTCATCAGACACCATACTGGGAAACCCCGCGAGCTATGCCCTTCATCAGGTTTCCTATTTACGACCCCGCGAGCTATGCCCCTCCTCAGGTCGTTTTACCATCTCTTAATTCATTAAACTTTTATCTTATTTAGCGCTGTTAGTGGCACATATCATTCATAATCACAGCCTCAATAATTCATCATCATCATCACAACATTTCAGTATCGAGTTTGGGGTAGTGGTGAACGAATGGATTTGAATACATAACTTAAAAGTATAAGAATTTGAAGTTAAAGTCTTAAAAATAGAGTTTTTGTACTGATGTAATCGATTACAGGCCCCTGTAATCGATTACCAGCTTCAAATTTCGTTCTGAAGAAAATTTTTGCGAAAATAAGCTGTCTGTAATCGATTACAAACCCGCAGTAATCGATTACAGTATTCGATTACAGCCTGGGTCAGAGACGAAATTCTGTAGAAAACTTCGCGAAAATCATCTCCAAATCCACATTTTCACCACAACCCATCCAAATCAAACACAACCAACATGCAATATCAATTATATATCAACCAATCTCAGTCCCTATCAACTATCATAACAAGAAATTCACAGATTCAATCAAAATCATACATAAACCACAAATAACCCATTACTCACAAATTACTCCAATGAGCTCCAAGACACCACCCAGAGCTAGGATGAGGTACTCGGAGCTTCCCTAGTTGGTTGAGACCCTAGAGAACACATCACAAACCTCAATCTCACAACAAAATAAAAAATCCCAAACATAAACCCTAAACCCCCAAAACCGAGATTGGAGAGAAATAGACATCAATGGAGAAAAAGAAATACTCTACACTAACCCACAATATACTAGATGAGCAATGGCAACTTGAATCTTGAAGATTGATGGAATTTTGGTTGCGATTAGGGAGAGATTTTAGAGGGAGGAGGAAGAAGAAGAGAAAGAATGAGGGGGAGAGAGAGATACGGGAGATGAGGGGGAGAAAGAAGGAAAAGGGAAGGAAAAAGAGAGGGGAGGTGGGGCCCACGTGGTCCTATCTCCCCGGGTGTACCGTGATCTCTTACTCAAACAAACTCAGACTACCCCAAGTATTACAATCTTCCCCCCTTAAAGAATTCGGACCCCGAATTCAAATACAGAAGGGAAAAGAGATTACTTGAAACATGAAAGAGGTGCGGATACTTATCCCGCATGGCTTCCTCGGGCTCCCATGTAGCTTCCGGACCTGAGTGGTTCCGCCAAACCACTTTCACTGTAGCAACTTCCTTAGATCGGAGCTTCCTCACCTGACGGTCCACAATCGCCACGGGTTCCTCTTCAAAAGCTAAGTTCTCATCCAGAGGCAACACTTGATGCTCAAGCACATGCGAGGGGTCAGATAGGTACTTTCTCAACATAGACACATGAAAGACGGGGTGTATAGCAGATAACTCAGGAGGAAGTGCTAGATGATAGGCTACAGCTCCAATCCGATCCAGGATCTCAAAAGGTCTGATATAACGGGGACTCAACTTCCCTTTCTTCCCGAACCTCATAACTCCCTTCATTCGGAGAAATGCGGAGAAACACATGATCACCAACTGAGAACTCCAAATCTCGTCTCCGGTTGTTGGCATAGGCCTTCTGCCTATTATGGGCCGTTTGCAGCCTTTCCCTTATCAACTTCACCTTCTCCATGGCATCTTGAACCAAGTCGGGTCCCAACAGAGCCGCTTCACCACTCTCAAACCACCCAATGGGGGAACGACATCTCCTACCATACAGAGCCTCAAACGGTGCCATTCCAATACTGGCCTGATAACTGTTATTATAAGAGAATTCGATCAATGGAAGGTATGGATCCCAACCATCGCCGAAATCCATCACACAAGCTCGGAGCATGTCCTCCAAAATCTGAATAGTCCTCTCTGACTGCCCATCGGTCTGAGGGTGAAATGCCGTACTGAAATTAAGACGGGTCCCCAAAGCTTCTTGAAAGGATCGCCAAAACCGGGAGGTGAAGTGAGTACCTCGGTCCGAGATGATGGAGACAGGAATACCATGGAGTCGCACAATCACCTCCAAGAACAACTGAGCGTAGCGAGGCGCTCCGTAAGCCGTCTTAACCGGAATGAAGTGGGCCGACTTGGT
Organism: Aeschynomene evenia; assembly: GCA_013621005.1. NCBI lineage: Eukaryota > Viridiplantae > Streptophyta > Magnoliopsida > Fabales > Fabaceae > Aeschynomene > Aeschynomene evenia. Next base: position 23,783,649 of record CM024268.1, read on the forward strand.
CAGTCGATCCACAATCACCCATATGGAGTCAAAGCCTCGGAAACTGCGGGGTAATCCCGTCACAAAATCCATGGTGATCATCTCCCACTTCCACGTGGGTATCTCCAACGGTTGCAACAACCCTGCGGGTCTTTGATGCTCTGCTTTAAGTTGCTGACACACCAAGCACCGGGAAACAAAGTCTGCCACATCCCGCTTCATACCTTCCCACCAAAACAACTATTTCAAATCCTGATACATCTTCGTGCTACCTGGATTGATGGAATACTTGGAGTTGTGAGCTTCCTCTAGAATGAGCCTCCTCAGATTACCCACATCGGGTACGCACAACCGCTGTCCACACCGTAAATCACCCTCTGAGTCTAGAGATAGCTCCACATTCTTCCCTTCACTGACCTCTGACACTAGCTTAGCAAGCCTTGGATCATCCCGCTGAACAGATTTAATCTGGTCCACCAAAGAGGACTGAGCCCGCACATGAGCTAAGAGTACTCCAGATCTCCCTAACTCGAAGTGCATGCCCTCCGACTCCAACCTATGGATCTCCTCAACCAACGGTCTCTTCACAACAGCAATGTGGGCCAGATTACCCATAGACTTCCTGCTTAAAGCATCAGCGACTACATTTGATTTGCTCTTCCGGGGTGATACAAGATGGTACAATCAGAGTCCTTCAGCAACTCCATCCACCGCCTCTGTCTCAGATTGAGGTCTTTCTGCTGAAAGATGTACTTCAAGCTCTTGTGGTCGGTGTAGATCTCACACGTCTCTCCGTAGAGGTAGTGTCTCCAGATCTTGAGAGCAAACACCACCGCCGCCATCTCTAAATCATGAGTGGGGTAGTTCTGCTCGTGATTCTTCAACTTCCTTGAGGCATAAGCTATCACCCTCCCATTCTGCATCAAAACACAACCAAGCCCAATCCGGGAAGCATCACAATACACGGAGTAGCCTCCTGAACCGGCAGGCAAGGCCAAAACGGGAGCGTAGTCAGAGCCTCCTTCAGCTTTTGAAAACTTGACTCACAAGCTTCCGACCATAGAAAAGGTGCGTTCTTCTGAGTTAACTGGGTGAGAGGTGCTGCTATCAGGGAGAAATCTTTGACAAATCTCCGGTAGTAGCCTGCAAGACCCAAGAAACTGCGGATCTCTGTCACCGTTGTAGGTCTAGGCTACTTCTGAACTGCTTCTATCTTCTTCGGATCCACCATGATACCATCTTTAGACACTATATGCCCCCGAAAGGTTACTTGATTCAGCCAAAACTCGCACTTAGAGAACTTGGCATAAAGATTGTGGTCCCTCAGAGTCTGCAGCACAACCATGAGATGATGCTCATGCTGCTCAGCACTTTTAGAGTACACCAAGATGTCATCAATGAAGACTATGACGAATCGATCCAAGAATGGTTTGAACACTCGGTTCATGAGATCCATAAAAGCTGCAGGGGCATTGGTTAACCCGAAGGACATCACAAGAAACTCGAAATGCCCATATCAAGTACGAAAAGCCGTCTCCGGAACATCTCCTTCCTTAATCTTCAACTTGTGGTAACCCGATCTCAGATCAATCTTAGAAAAACAGCAAGCACCCTGAAGCTGATCAAACAAATCATCAATCCTCGGAAGAGGGTACTTGTTTCAGACCGTCATCTTGTTGAGCTGCCTGTAGTCCACGCAAAGCCTCATGGATCCATCCTTCTTCTTGACAAAAAGAACCGGAGCACCCCAAGGTGATGTGCTCGGTCGAATGAACCCTTTGTCCAAAAGATCCTTCAGCTGATCCTTCAACTCGTTTAACTCTTTCGGAGCCATACGGTAAGGAGGAATGGAAACTGGTTGAGAATCAGGAGCTAGATCAATCCCGAACTCTATCTCCCGATCTGGTGGCATACCTGGTAACTCCTCCGGAAACACATCTGGGTACTCACATACCACTGGAACTTGACCAACATCTACAACACTAGCCTCCATGTTCGTCACTGACGCCAGAAAACCTTGACACCCGTGGTCCATCAACTTCATAGCACTCATAGCCGAGATCAAAGAAGCAGGGGTCATACAATGATCCCCTTAGAACTCGAAGGTTGAACCATCGGGGAGGACAAACTTCACCAACTTGGCATAGCAATCCACCGAGGCATAACAGGAAGCCAACCAATCCATGCCCAAGATGACATCAAAGTCCACCATATCAAGGATCACCAGGTCGGGCAAAGTGTCCATCCCGCCCACAGAAACCACACACGACTTGCACACAAGATGAACCATACGAGGTTCTCCGACCGGAGTGCTAACCCAAAAAGGATCCTCCAAAGACACTGGTTGCTCGCCAAGACGGGAAGCAAAGAATGGGGACACATAAGAATGTGTGGAGCCCAAATCAAACAACACATAAGCTTCAAAAGAACAAACTTTTGTTATACCTGCCACCACAGCATTGGATGCTTGAGCATCCTGACGGGTCAACGCAAATACTCTAGGCTGAGCTCTTCCTCCACCACCCTGACCACGACCTCTATTTCCTCTAGCCGGTCCTCTACCCCCATGCCCAGAAGATCCACCCGGAGACATAGCTGAGAAAGATGGAGTGGGTAGAATCGGTGCCTGAGGCCTAGAAGCTCCACCAGAAAAGCGGGGACAATCCTTGATAAAGTGGCCTGTCTGACCACAACCATAAAGTGGCCTGATGATACCTTCCACAACTCTTGCAATGAGGGGCACGAGGATCTGGCCAATGCGTACTAGACTGAGAAGCACTGCTAGATTGGGACCTCGTCGGCACATCTCTAGGAGTGGATCCTGATGAGTTGGAACCACCCCCAGGTACAAACCTCTGATGTTGATAGCCATGAGATCCACCAGAACTGGATCCTCCAGAGAACTGCCCTGTAGTCTTCTTCTTCTTGTCAAACCCTCTACTAGGCTTGTCTTCCTCTAGGGAGCCTTCAATCCCCACTGCAGTATCCATGACTTGAGAAAAAGTCTTCCGCCCAATCTCATTGTGCAAGATGGATCGCATCGGATCCCTGAGCCCCTTCACAAACCTTCTCACCTTCCGGTCCTCCGGAGTGATCTCATGAGGTGCATAACGGCATAATCGAGTAAACTGCGTAGCGTACTGGACTACGGACATGCCTTGTGTCTGCTTCAGCTTAAGGAACTGGTCCGCCAACAGCTCCCTTCGGTTCTCTGAAAAGAATCGTGCCCTGAAGGCATCTGTGAACTCTTCCCATACAGGTGGTGGTCTCCTCATGTTCGCCCTTTCAATCCTTAAGGTCTCATACTAGTGGGCTGCATAGCCCTGCAGAGTGTAGGTAACAAGGTCTACGGCCCTCACATCATGGCATTGGATAGTGCGTAGAGCTCTCGTAGCCCTATCAAGAAACTCCTCGGGGTCTTCGTCCATGGAATCTCCAGAAAAGGTTGGCGGATTAAGCCTCAGATACGCCTCTAGCGACACCTCTGTAGGCCCAAAAACTTGCGGTCTTCTTCTAGGCGGCTCATATTCAGGGTTAGGGGGAACTTCTTTTCTTTCCTGATTCTGATTATTCTGATTATTCTGATTCGCCATCATCTGCATCAAGGTGTTCAGAGTCTGACGAATATCCTGGATCTCCGCGTCGCGGTCATAATCCGTATTGCCCCCTTGGGGTCCCACATCCTCTTGCTCAGGAAGAGGGTCCCTGTTGATACGAGGTCTACCTCGGGTGCTTCTCCTAGGAGGCATGGTCAGAACAAGATAACTACACAAACAAACAAGCGTTCAGAAAAACAGCAGAAGAGGTGACCCTGAACAATAAGGGATCACCACACAGAACATCAAGACAAAACCATCAGACATCCTATAAAAGCTTTCACTAGAGTCACAATCTTGTGAAAATGTGCCGGCAACCATTTAGACTATTGTCACCCTATTGAAAACAGTTTGCTCCATAAGTTACAGGACTCAACCTAGGCTCTGATACCAACTTTGTCACGACCCAACTCGGATCGTGACCGGCTCATAGGACACCGAGTCCCATGTCAGCCTTAACCTGTAATCCACACGACAATCCAGCTAAACAACAACAACCACAACTACAATAACATACACACATACATAGATCCATACATGTAAACATAAATATGTCATCATACATATCCATAAGAAATCCTAGCAACATCAACACAATAACAACCAGTCTTACATAGACTTATACAACATCAACCATCTACTCTAGTCCGAGGAATCCTGTCTGTAACATAAGTAGCGTACACTAGATAAGAACTACATAATGCCTCTAACACATGAGGCTCACCAAGTCTAAGAACCCGGAGGAACGGATGAACTCGTCCCTTGATCTGCACCTTGATCTGAAGACATATTGTATGAATGGGTGAGTCATACGCTCAGTGAATAAACAGGTTATAAGCAGTGTATGTAGCATACAACAGTGCAAAGCAGTTACAACATCAACCAATAATAAATATATGTCAATTTCATCGTTCTTATACAGTCTCTTTATCTTGGTAGCTTTTAACCTATGAACACCTGGAGCACGGCCCCGACTCATGTTCATAGGTAGTATGGATGTCCCGCGAGCTATGCCCCTCATCAGACACCATACTGGGAAACCCCGCGAGCTATGCCCTTCATCAGGTTTCCTATTTACGACCCCGCGAGCTATGCCCCTCCTCAGGTCGTTTTACCATCTCTTAATTCATTAAATTTTTATCTTATTTAGCGCTGTTAGTGGCACATATCATTCATAATCACAGCCTCGATAATTCATCATCATCATCATCATCACAACATTTCAGTATCGAGTTTGTACCGGAGGATACGTAGGAGTGGGTAATCCCTGTCAAGTCAACCATTCAAAAATAATAATTATTTGGCCGACGATGGAAAAATTAGGAGATGACCGGGATACCAGTCACATAAAAATCTACCTAATATTCTTGAGGCTATATCATGAATTTCCTCTAAAATTCAAAATTAGTAGAGGTAATCATTATTTATGATTTTCCTTGAAAATTTAAAATTAGTAGAGGAAATCCTTCCTAACAAAACGTATAATAAATAAATGTTTCATGATAATATTACTTGAAAATTAAATAATGAGTAGAGGAAATTATCACTAACACCATTAAAATAAAGAATATTTTTTATGAAAATTCTGAGATTAGTAAAGGAAACTATTTTAATAGTTTTTCCTAGAAAATCTTGAATTAGTAAAGAAAACCATGGTATCCCTCGAAAATTTATAATTAGTAAAGGGAACCATTTTGTGAATAATATATAATTAATATAAAGGGATAAGACCTATGAAGTCTAGGGGAAGACCGGGATACCGATCACATAAGCTCTTCCTGAGATTTTCGAGGCCATACCTACAATATTTCCTTATTATGATTTTCCTCAAAAATTTAAAATTAGTAGAGGAAATCATTATTAATAAAATATAATAAATAAATATTTTATGATAATTTTCCTTGAAAATTAAATAATGAGTAGAGGAAATTATTACTAATGTTATATTTTTTCTTGAAAATTTTGAGATTAGTAAATGAAATTGTCTCACAGTTTTCCTAGAAAATCTTGAATTAGTAGAGAAAATTATGGTTTCCTTGAAAATGTAAAATCAGTAGAGGAAACCATTTTACGACAAATAAATAAGTGAATTCTAGTTATGATCTACGACTCAGGAGAGGATTGGGATACCGATCAGATAAACTTTTCCTGAAGTTTCCGAGATCTGAGATTCACTTAATTACCTTTAGATTCTAACGAAAAGACCTATGATCCATATTTCAGGGGAAGATTGGGATACCGATCGCATAAGTTCTTTATGATATTTTCAAGGTCTTTAGTCGAAATTTATTAAATCATAACCTTTAATAAACAGGGCACATATATCTTAAAAGACAAAAAGAAAAGAGATCAATAAAACCAAATTTTGAGAGGACACGGATTAACGGGTAACCGTTCTTAGAACGGACGTTGTAGGGTGCTAACACCTTCCCTACTCGTAATCAACCCCCGAACCTAATCTCTGTTTGTGTAGACCATTTCTCTTTGGTGTCCAATCGACCATTTCATTATTTAATGGAAAAACTGATTGGTGGCGACTCTAAATCTCTAATGAAGATACTATTTCTTCATCCACGTATTCTGTTCCCTTTCCCGGACGGGGACGTCGCGACAGTGATGATGGACGAGAACAATGGTGCCACAACCGAATCAGAGTATAGTGATGATTCTATTGAGGATTTCAGTGATGAGTACAACAGTGCTGAATTATATGAATTTTCTTGTGGGTCAGAGAAGTGGAAATCAACCATCAGTACTTGAACTGAATTTCGCAGCAATGGTAATGTGGACAGTAAAATTGGTTTAGAAGGAAGCATAACTTCAAAGGATGGTTAAATTAAATGATCTTTCAATTGAGAATAATGAGTTCATTCCACCAACTATTGCGGACATAATTGGAAAAGTGTTTTCAAGCTTAAATTATGTTTACAAGTTTTACGTGAGATACGCTCAGTTCATGGGATTTGGTGTTAGAAAGGGGAGAGTAATGACTAGAAGAACCTTCTTATGTTGCAAGGAGGGTCTTCGGGACAGAAAACACTACAAGCGTGATGGCGGAAGGGGGAAGCAAAGGCTGAGACATAGACAGATTGCAAAGCTCAGATGTTGGTTTACTTGAAGAAAGGTGGGACAATTTGGAAAGTGAGGAAAGTAGTAGAATAACACAATCATGCACTAATGCCACAGAAGTTTGTGCATCTAATACGCAATCATCGACACTTGTTAGAGGCAAGCAAGGCTCAAATCGGGTCAATGCATCGGCATGGGATGAAAGCCTCTCAAATAATGGGGTTTCTTGCTATCCAAACTGGAGGCTATGGTAATATTGGCTTTTGTAGGGAGGACTTGTCCAATTATATTGAGAATGAAAAGATTCACAAAATTTTGCATGGTGATGCGGATGCAGCATTAAGTTACTTGGAAGGAAGACCAGATGTTGATGGTATGACTATAGTAACGTATATGGTAACAGAGGATGAAAGACTAGGAAATTTGTTTAGAGCTGATGATGCAAGTCGTGTTGACTACCAATACTTTGGTGATGTGCTTGCTTTTGATTCGACATACAAGAAGAATAAGTATAATAAGTACAAGCTTGGTTTTCTAGCCAAAACCATCATCGTCAGACATGCATCTTCGGGTTAGCATTGTTGGTGGATGAAAGGATTAAAACATACCAATGGTTGTTAGAACAATATCTAGACGTGATGGCTAGTAAGGAGTCGTGTGTTGTTGTCACAAATGGAGATGAGGCAATGAAGGAGGCTATACGAAGGGTGTTCCCAAATGCTTTTCACCGTTTGTGTGCGTGACACTTGCATAAAAATGCACTGGCTAATGTCAAGAATGAAAAGTTTGGTTTGGCATTGAAGGTGTGTATGTATTCTAACTTGACTGAAGAACAATTTTTAGATCATTGGAGCAACATAGTTGAATGGTGTGGTCTTTGTGACAATGTGTGGGTTCGCAGTTTATTTGAGAAGAAGGAAATGTGGGGCACAACATATATGCAGGACAAATTTTGTGCTAGTTAAAGACAACCTCTCGGTATGAGGGTATAAATAGTCAGGTTAAGAGGTTTGTAAGGTCACGTTGTAGATATTGGAACTTGTTCAAAACCTTGAGAGGGCTCTAAAAGAGTACCGCAATAATGAACTTGAAGCCCAATTCCAATCAATTTACACCCACCCGGTATATGACACTGGATTGGAGTCTATTGAGGTTGCCACTGCACGTGTTTACACGAGGAAAATATTTAAGGAGGTTAAGAAACATATTTTGTCAATATCATCCCTTATCTTGGTTAAGCGTGAAAGGTTTTCCACGACTATGAGGTACGAACTTTGTAAATTTGGTCAACCAAATAGAGTGTATGAGGTTTTTTGTGACAAGGTGGGCGATGATAAAGGAACAAAGATTGTTTGTGATTGTTGCTTTTAGCGCATGGAAGGAATTCCTTGCAGCCACATTTTCTACATAATGAAAGAAGAGCATATTCCTAAGTTGCTAGGCAGCCTAGTGCTGAGAAGGTGGAGGAAAGACGCAAAGTCTTTTGATGATGATGACATCGATGACGATTCTGCCAGGCGACAAATTATGAGGTATGGTGCATTATGTTCAGCTTCGTTATGGATTTCATTCCTTGCCTCAAAGTCTGGTCCTTATTTCAAAAGAGTGATGGATATCATAATTGAAGTGACGAACGAACTCGAACGTAGTGAAGAAGGGAAAGTGTCTAGGCCATCTTCAAGTGGCTTGCCTAGTATACGGGACCCTGAAATTGCAAAGATAGGGCTGTCAAACATGTGGGGCCCGCCCGTTTAGGACCGGCTTGGCCCGCATAATATACGGGCCAGACCGGCCCGCCCATATAATTAACGGTCTAAAAGAAATTGGCCTGCCCGTATATCTATATTTTTTTGTCCAAATTTTTTGTATAATTACAAAAAAAAAACTTAATATAAAATAAACAATATTCTATATCTCTGAGAGTCATTAACAATCTATTAAAATACAAAATAAGCAACAAACAATTAAAATTAACAAACTTTCATCCAAACTTCAAAGCACATCTAGATTAAAATCTGAAAACTCCAACAAAATAAAAAAAAAAACACTGTAAATGTCCAAACTCCAATTGCCAATTAGTTTGTGTGCCTTCACTGTTTGGTCTTCATATCATCAAGCATTTCGTGCATTAGCTAGCCACCTAGGAATATGAACATCAAATGTTAACAAAACAAACATAATTTTATAATTCATTATAATTAATAAATTTCACAGGGCTACTATTACACAAGAATTCAAACCTTTTCATTGACTACTTTAGTGTGAACATTTTCATCCTCAAGCTCCTTAATTTCTTCTTCATTAACTACAACTCAAAATAAGTTAAAAATAATCAAGGCTAAGAAAAGAGAATATCAAATACTCAACTTCATAGTAATATTAATATTAAACTATACCATTAAAATCAAATTCATGAATCCAACTACGAGCACAAATGAGAGCTTGCACATTTCTATGTAGAAGTGAGTTGCGATACTTGTTTATAACAAGTGCCCAAATGCTAAATGCCGACTCCGATGCAACTGTAGTAATTGGTATACTAAGGACATCACAAGCCATGATAGCTAGATCATGAAACCTATGAATTTGACTCCTCCAATATTGCAATACATCCATTCTTTTATGGATATTAAAGCTAAGTACAGGCTCATCCAAGTAGATATCCAATGAAGACTTGCTACTATCCAATTGAAGTTGACAAGCAATGTTTCTCAATTCCTACATCACTCAAACCATAATAATTAATAAATTTCAAAAAGTAAAATAAAACAATAAAAAAGGTGAAATCTTACATATGAAATAGCCTTCATTTGTGAAAAAACACCTCGATGTTAGAAGAGCTCCAAGATGGACATTCAAACCTCATACTAGAACTAGAAGAACCATCACAATTAGACTTATCTTTTACATACTCTTCGTACAAAGAGTACAACTTCCTCTTGATCTTATCCACTTTGTCAGTAGAAGTATATCCATCAACTTGAGTGTGAAGCAATATTCCAAAACATGAAGTTTTAATGTGAGGGTAAAAAATAGCCCCAAGAGAAAGTATTATACTGTACTCTCCCCAATACTTATCAAACTTTTCTTGCATAGGTTTTACCATCCTACAAATCACTTCATCATCACTTTGACTATATTCTTTCAACAAACATTCAATCTTCCACACTTGCATAAAATACAAATTAGATGTGGGATAAGATTGACCTGAGATCAAAGAAGTGATAGTATAAAAAGGATTCAAGAATTTGCAAATTGGTTTCCCTCTTTCCCATTCTTCAAGTGTTGGGCAAAATTTGTAATGGATGTCGGTCAAGAGAAGCTTATTAAAAGCCATTTGGTACTTCAAGGCACTTTCCAACATCAAATAAGTGGAGTTCCACCTAATAGATACATCTAAGCATAAACTATGATCATCTAGTTTAAGTGATTAAGTAATTTGCTTGAATTGTATCATTCTTTCCTCTGAAGCCCTCACATATTTGATACTCTCCCTTATATTATTCAGAGTTGAACTAGAAACTTTCAAGTCATCTTGAACTATCAAATTTAAAATATGAGCACAACACCTCACATAAAAGAATTCACCCTTACACAACAAACCACCCATCAAATTAAGATTTTGCTTTAATAAACTTTTTATACTATCATTGGCTGAAGCATTGTCTAAAGTAGTAGAGAAATTTTTTTTTTCTTTATTCCCGACTAACTCAACAACTTTAACAACCTATTAGATAGCTCATGTCTCGTATGAGGTGGAATCATGTGACAAAAAGCAAGTATCTTGCTATTTAATTTCCATTGACTATCAACAAAAATGAACAGTCAAGGTTAAATAGCCTTCAGTTGTGCAAGAAGTCCACAAATCATAAGTTAAGCAAATCCTATTAGAGATATTAGCTAAAATAGATTTTAACTTTCCCTTCTCATAAAGATAAAGTTTCCAAACATCTTGTGCAGCAGTGTTCCTACTGATCATTTTTGCATCAGAATTTAAATACTTCATTATTTCTCTAATCCTTCTATATCCAACAAATGAGAAAGGGAGATCATGTTCAACTATAGCCATGGAAATAATATCACGTAAAACCCTTTGATCAATTTGTCTTGCCCTTATCTTTCCTCCCTCATCAATAATCATTTTACCCACATCACCATATTTTGGAAGTTAACGACACTTAAGAATATGACGATTTAAATAAGTTCCATTTTTACCACCCCCTTCTATGTATTCTTTACCACAACCCTTGCATTTTGACCTAATTTTACAATCATAACAAACTCCTAAATTATCAAAATTATCCCATACATTAGAAGTGGTTCCCCTTTTTTTTCTTTTTTATTTCCAGCATTGTCATCAACTTGGGTTTTAGTTTCATGAGGACTAGCTTCATCCTATAACTCATCAAAATCTGAGTCGCTCAACAACAGTACTAGGATTAGCAATCTCTAACAAATAAGATTCCATATTTGCTGCAAATTAAAATTAAAATTAAACTAACAGAACTCACAATTTATATTAACATGAACAATATGTTAATAATACACAAGTGATGAATATTGAAGTCCAGAACAAAATCTCAAATATTTAACTCCAAAATAAATATTAAAGATTTAAAGTTCTTACCTTTTGTTGACAAGGAGTCGTGACACAAGGTGTAGCAGGGGCGGCTGGTGCAGCGGCGATCTACTGGAGTTGTAGGTGCTGCAACAATGGACTAGGTGCGATGACGAGCGATTCCTGCAAGGACTCCCACGGGTGCAGCAGTCGCGTGAACTAAGAGGACAATGAAGGAGGACGCAAAGAGGAGGGGGAGAATGAGGAGGATGAGGAAATGAAGACTTGAAGAGTGGTGGCTGCGTGTAGTCTTTGTGCACAGAATGTGAATGAGGTATAGTGAATGGTGAGGACTGGGGATGGCTAGGCGTTGGTTGCTATAACCTAACTTTCCTAAATGAATGGTAATGCTGTAATGGGTATTGGCCATTGGGTAATGGATTAATGGATTATGGATATGGTGAGCATTAAGTAGGTAATGGATTATACTAGCCCGTGCAAAAATCAAATGGATTGGGCTTGGAAAATGTTTTAGAGTAATTACTTGGACTAGACATAAGATACATAACAAATTAATATATAGAAAAAATATATATACGGGCAAACGGGTCGGCCCGTTTATCCGTGTGGATTGGCTCGTTTAACCCGCGAAATATGTGGGCAGGATTAAACGGATCTAAAGTGATACGGATCAAAATTTTTTGGCCCAACCCGCATAATTTATGCTGATAAACGGACCGGCCCGATAGATTTTGCCCATTTTGACGGCGCTATATGCAAAGACAAAGAGAGCTCCAAATTAAAGAAAATGAAGCTAAGAAGAGGTGATGCTCTAATTGTTTGATAGGTGGCCACACAAACGGACATGCCCACATAGGAACAAACATTGTTGGGACAGTGATGATTACTGCATGGAAGAACCTTATATGGATGAAGATCAATCCCTAACACAGGTAAATAATGTAAAAACTCCTTATGAGTTATGCATTATGTAGAAAAATGATTTTTGAATATAACAGATTCCATTGTAATGAAAATGTTTCAAATTTGATAGAGTGTGTCGAATGAATTCGAGTCCTCGAGAAACAGAATGGCGACACCAGCAATGAATGTTGCAGATCGGCCGCCGAGTTCAGGGCATTTGGTTCCATCCACGTATGGAAATGTGTTCTTTGGTGGGCAGTACATCAATCACATTTTTCCTCATGTGCCCACTGCAATGGACTCTGTTAGTCCATCAATCAACACCCATAGTCTGCAACTTCATCATTTGGGTGGCCAATATGTTCATCTACCAAATGCTTTTGATCCCGGACACCAATTTATACTACAGGTAATTTACTAGTAACAAGTTGATATGCATGTATTTACGGTAACAAATTACATATTATATTTAGACCTTAACTTTCATTTGATTGTGATTCAATTATGTCCTTTAATTCGTTTACTGGGTATGCATTATTTGATGAATAATGCCAACAATCCACACTAGCTAAGGAGCTATGATAATTCATTGGTGGGCTGAATGGTGATAATTACCAACAATGTGTTGTTGAAGGAGTAATAGTCGTTGTGTTGGTCGTGTCGGATTACCTTTATGTGTTGTATTTATAGTTTTTTGAAATTGTGTTTTTGTTGGTTTTGAAAGATTATATTTATGTTGACGCTGTTAGAAAAACATGTAATGGTTTTCTTGGTCAAATGAAACCAATTAGTAAGACTGGGAACAATTGCATTCAATTAGGTATTAGAGTTGTTTAAACAAGAAATGTTGACCTTTTTGTAAGCTCCAGAACCCTTCTGAGAGAAATTGAAGTATTTCTCTTGGAGATTTAAAAAGTTTTAATGATAACAAAGTAAGCCATAAGTATAAAAATTTTACTTAAGGGATTACTAATATGTGTGCTAAGTGTCTTAGAAAGCTTAAAATTCTGCAATTCCATGAGTAAGATCAAGACAAACAACGAGTAACCTTATGGATTAAATGATGAAATCAAAGCGTTAAAGACATCAGAAAGGGTGACTAACAAACGCAAAAGGTGAAAGTGTGGTTCTAAGAGAAGAACACTGTCGCCTCAGAAAGGTCTCAGAAGACCTTGCGACTGGTGATTCTCAGAAGGGTCTTTTCTCAGAAGGTTCGCCTCAGAAGTCCATACAACACTCAGAAAGTTGGACTCCGAAGCAACCAAGTATCAAGACTCAATGGATTCTGCATTCAACCTCAGAAAGCTCGTTACAACAAGCCAAGGAAGTGGGAACACGCGCACTGTACAAGTCTGAAAAGTTCCTCATTTCGCGCTGACTGTAGCAGGGAGCCGTTCTGAGACAGACACAGCCACATCAGCAAAGTGAAAGCTTCTATTTTCGCGGCTCTTTAATGCCTATTTATATGAGTTCAATTGCAAAACATTGTGACGAAATTCTTGCGCTAAAACTCTTAATTAAACGTGCCAAAACTCTGCTGAATTGAAAATCATTTGCCAAAACTTAGAACTTTCTCAGAAAGACAATTTTTACTAAATTGTTTTTCAAACTTTGCTAAAATCTTCTAGTTCTTAATTGGTGTAAATTCTTACATTTGTAAGTTAAATCTAGAAGTCTACTTAGGGTCAAATTAAGTTTGTAACTTAATCTTAGTAGTTGTTTTCGAAGCAAAAACAATTTCCAGAAAAACGATAAGTCCTTCGTTGTTTGAAGGCAATTTTAAGTCCTCGATTGTTTGAGGCAAAGTTTAAGTCCTTAAGTGATTAAGGCAAGCAAAGTCCTCGGTTGTGAGGCAAGTTTAAGTCCTTAATTAAGTTAAGGAAAGGAAAGTCCTCTAGTGTTGGAGGCAAGGAAAATCCACTTCGGGTTGTGAAGTGGTGAAAGTCCTTTACGAGTTAAAGACAGTGTTGTCTGAGAAGGCACGATAAGAAGAATATCTAAAGGAACTCTCAACTGAAGGTTGAGGACTGGAGTAGGTTAGTTAGAACCGAACCAGTATAAAAATTTCCTTGTGTTAAGCTTTTCTCCCTCAAACTCTTACTTTCGAGAAAATTAACTAACACGTTTTAATCTGTTCTTGAATCAAAAAATTCATTAAGTCAAACTTAGAAAGAGTTTAAGAAACATAAAATCCAAAACTTATTCTTAAACCACTCAGAAAGAATCTTTCTCAGAAAGTTAAAGTTCTCAGAACATTAACCTTCTCAGAAAGCTTGTTCCGCTGCTAACTCTAAAATCTTCCTTTTGAGTAAACAACTTTCTAAGAAAAGTTTTTAAGAGGCAATTTTTATAAACAAGCACGATTCAACCCCCCTTCTCGTGCACAAATACACCTTCAATTGGCATCAGAGCTCGGTCCTTAAGGGGTTGAGCACTTAACAGTGTCAAGGCAAAAGATCCAAGAAGGGACTATGGACTCACCAGCTGCGTTCATATCTGATGGGGCTTCAATCAACAGACCTCCAATGTTTCTTGGAGATAGCTTCGACTATTGGCGTGATAGGATGACGTTGTTCATCAAACACACCAGTCTTGATCTATGGGATAGGATTGAGAACGACGATTATCAACCTCTGCAAACAATAACAGAACAAGCTGTTGTTGCAGTAAATGCTGAACCTGGAGCAGCACCTCCAGCGCCCAGAACTTACACTAGACGAGTTCCCAAGGATGAATGGACTCAGGACATGAAGGAGAAAATTCAGCTGAATTTCAAGGCCAAGTACATTCTCCTGTGTGCATTACCCAAGGTAGAATACGACAAGATAGTGTCGTGTGATACAACACAGGAGATATGGGAAAGGCTTCACATGTTGCATGAAGGTAATGACGAAGTCAAGGAGACGAAGATATCCATGCTCGTACAAAAGTACGAATCCTTCAGCATGCAACAAGATGAAACCATTGACAGCATGTCAATACGGTTTCACCACATCATCAACCAGCTCAAAGTCTTGGGAAAGACTTACTCAAATGCTGAGATGGTGAGAAAAATTCTCAGAAGCCTCTCTTCAAGATGGCGTTCGAAGGTCACTGCAATCCAGGAAGCTAAGGATCTAAACCAGCTTGGTTTGGATGTATTATTCGGCTCTCTCAGAACACATGAGATTGAGCTGGAAGGATTGCTTGGAGGACCATCCTCTTCATCTAAGCCTCAGAAGGGTCTGGCTCTCAAAAGTCAAGTAAGAAGACCTTCCAAGGCTCTCAAGGCCGAAGAAGTTTCTGAATCAGAAGACGAAACAGAGGACGATGACATCTCCCTTCTGGTGAGAAAAATGAAGAAAGCTTGGAAGAGAAGACCAAGCAAAGGCAAAGAGATTACTCCTAAGAAAGGAAAGCTAAAGCCTTCTGAAGCCACGTGTTATGGCTGTGGAGAAAAGGGTCACTTCAGAACAGAGTGCCCTCAGAACAAAGGGAAAAAAAAGGCAATGGCTGCCACTTGGAGTGACTCAGAAGAGGAAGGTTCTGAGCCAGCAAGCGAAGAGGAAGCTAACGTCTGCTTCATGGCTGGTACTGACTATGTTCTGGAAACATAATCTGAGTCAGATGAGGTACCTAACTCCCCTCCTCTCTCATACTCATACGATGAGATCTCATAACTCTATGAAGAGCTTCTGAGAGACTCAAATGAATTAGCTAACAGTTTCAGCATTCTTAAAAAATCCTTCAAACAATTAGAAGCTGAAAATGCTAGACTAATTCCAGAAGTCAAGAATCTAAAACTTGAAAGAGATGATTTTAAAAACAGATATCTTGAAAGTCACAATCTCTATCAAGCTTTAGAAACAATGTCTTCTGTAACTGTCGAAAAGGCCGAACTAGCCTTGATAGAACTACAAAAGACTAATGAGCTTCTCACTTCTGATCTAGTTAAGATGGTCAATGGTGGGAAAATGATGACCCTTTTACTTGGAGGTCAAAGACCTTACAAAGATAAAAGTGGACTTGGATATGAAGAAGTTTTCGAACCCCATGACCTTGATCCATTGATAGAGCATAATTTTTAGTGATTAATCCCCTTTGTGCATGCCAATTAACCACTCTTGAGCCTAATTGACCACTTTTGCATCATATTTGACATTTGGAACTTAATTTGGAGCTTTGTGCATTTTTCCAGCATTTTGTTCTTTTCAACACTGTTCTGTAATTGGCTTATAACTTGAGTTCTAGAAACTGGAATTTTGTGTTCTTTGTTTTGTTGGAAAGCTTAGACATAGGTCTACAACCTTCATGAAGAACACGAAAGCTGATTCAAAGCATAAAGACTTCAAATTGGAGCTTCAAGTGGAGTCAAGCTTGCTGCAGAATTCTGGAGCAACATTCCTGAGCAGCCAGTGTTGCAGAGGCTGGAACGGGAGCTACAGATGTTGGCATCACTTGATTTTCGTGGCATTGTAAATCTAAGACACAAGACTTCATTTCATCTTCAGAGCTCGAAAGCAATTGAGGTCACTAAGAAGCTCATAAGTGGACTCAAAGTTAATGAAGCGTCTATGACAGTATTCTGGAGCAGCACTCAGTGTTTTTGCAATATCTCGAGCTACACTTGCTGGAATTAGATGATTTTTGTGGCTATGGAAAGCTGAGACATAGAGCCACAACTTAGCTTCAGAGCTCGAGGCCAAAAGAGTTCATTAAATTCTTCAAAAACTAGCTGCAACATTTCGGGCAGAAACTACACATTGCTGAGTTGTCTTAGTTATGACATTTTGTGCAAGTTCCAATTTACCCTTGTCTTATATGTTTGTAAAGGTTTAGTGCATAAGCTTTTTAGTAATTTCAATTTGCTTTTATGTCTATATAAATCCCATATCAGATTGGGGAATGGGACACACTTTCTTTTAGTCATTTTTATTAGGTTTTTAGATTAGAATTTTAGAGAGAGAAGTTGTCCCTTCTCTCTAAGTTCTCTTTACATTTCTCTCTACATATTTCATACACTTTACATACAACTCTCCAAGTTCAATTTAATTTCTATTTTCATTTTCATCTTTGCTATTGCTTTAATTTCTTGTTTCTTACTTGCTCTAATTATGGTTGAGTAGTTTCTTTGTTCTTGGTGTTGGGTAATGCTAAGATCATATTTTCTCTTGAAACCCATTACTTGTCTCTTGCTCTAGCTTCTTTATTTCTTGGTTCCAAATGCAATTGATGTGAGTTTGTGTGGATTCATATTTGCTAATTTTAATTGTATATCTTGAATGCATTTTAGTTTCTTGATTGAGAGATTATTGTGTAGTTGAGTGTTTTTGGGTGTTGAGTGAGGATTATCATTTGATGCTCATTAGCTAGGAGATTAGGAATAATTCTTGATTGAGAATTGTACTTGCATGTGTCTAAGTTAGTTTTGCTAATTTGGTTTGGATTCAAGTCTTTTTGGTAGAGCAATTTTTATACATGTGTAAGTTGCTTGCAAGGTGTTTGATAAAATGCTTAAGTGAGTTTAGGATAGGGAAAATATGATTTGTGCATGTCTCAACACCAAGGCTTTTCTTGCATTGTTGTTTCCTTTTAAATTCATAGTTTTATTTACTTCTTACACAATCCCAACATTACATATACTATACATATTAGATCAATGAGATAAGCCTCCTTGAGAGACGACTTGGGTTGACTAGCTATACTACTATAGTTATTCAATTCAATCCCTTTTTCTTGGGAAAACTCTTTTTGTTCTTTAAATTCTAAATTGACTTGTGAGTTAGAGGAATTAACGACGCCTCTAGCTCACATCATCCATCCTTAACTAAATCACATCGCATGTGCATCACATGATTCAAAGAGGGACACGGATCTGAGACGTGCCCTATGCTTAGTAAAGGAAAAACTTCTCTGCCCAAAAAGGCTAAGAAGAGTAAAACATCTCAGAAAACTAAGTCTTCTCAGAAAGCAAAAGCTTCTGAAAAGGGAAAAGAGAAAGTCTCTAAGTCTCAGAACCACAACCCTTCTAAAAAAAGAAGACAAAAGGCAAAGAAAGCTAACAAGCAAGGACCCAACAAAGCATGGGTACCTAAACCAGTGAACTTTGTGTCTATAGGTGCTTCATCAAGCACTGCTCTACCATCAAGATGAGCAGTGGTACCTGGACAGTGGCTGCTCAAGGCACATGACTAGAAGCAAGCACTGGTTCAGAAATCTCAAGCCTAAGAAAGGAGGAACTGTGCGATTCGGTGATGGTGCCAAAGGGAAAGTCACTGCTATAGGAGATGTTGGTAAGGATTCTTCTCACCAAATCTCTGATGTACTCTTAGTTGATGGCTTAACACACAATCTATTAAGCATTAGTCAATTTTGTGACAAAGGTTTAAAGGTTGAGTTTTATGCCAAATACTTCCATGTGATTAATCTCACTAACGGCAAGATCGTTCTGGAAGGAAAACGAGTTGGTAACATCTACGTTATCCATCTAGATGATCTAAAGGATCAAAATGTGAAGTGTCTTGTCTCTGTCCAAGAAGACAAGTGGCTTTGGCATAAGAAACTTGGTCACGCCCATATGAAGCTTCTTTCTGAACTCTCTCAGAAAGGACTTGTAAAGGGTCTTCCCAACATTAAGTATCAGAAGGATGCAACTTGCGACTTCTGTGAAAAGGGAAAACAAACCAAAGCCTCGTTTCCTAGCAAATGTGGAATCTCTACTTAGAAACCACTTGAGCTCCTTCACATGGATCTCTTTGGACCAACTAGAACGGCTTCCCTTTCTGGAAAACGCTATGGTCTTGTCATAGTGGATGATTATTCTAGATTCACTTGGGTATTCTTTCTAGCTTCTAAGGAAGAAACGTTTGAAAATTTTAAAGTTTTTGCGTAAAGAGTTTCCACTGAAAAAGACTCTCACATTCACACCATACGATCTGATCATGGAGGTGAATTTGAGAATCACGCTTTTGAAAAGTTTTGTGAAAATCTGGGCATTGCTCACGAATTCTCTTCTCCTATAACTCCTCAACAAAATGGAGTGGCTGAGAGAAAGAATCGAAGCCTTCAAGAGATGGCAAGAACAATGCTCTTAGAAAGTGGGCTTTCAAAATGATTTTGGGCTGAGGATGTGAACACCTCATGCTACATTCAGAATTGAGTCTTTCTGAGACAAATTCTGAAGAAAACACCTTACGAGATTTGGAAGAACAAAATACCCAACATATCCTACTTCCATGTTTTTGGTTCTTCATGCTCCATACTCAACACAAAGGACAAACTAGCTA
The DNA here is from genome assembly GCA_013621005.1 of Aeschynomene evenia. Taxonomy (NCBI): domain Eukaryota; kingdom Viridiplantae; phylum Streptophyta; class Magnoliopsida; order Fabales; family Fabaceae; genus Aeschynomene; species Aeschynomene evenia. The sequence goes on from CM024268.1 coordinate 23,803,040, forward strand.
AGTTTGATCCTAAATCCGACGATGGAGTATTCCTAGGATATTCCTCTGTCTCTAAAGCCTATAGAGTTTACAACAAGAGGAGCAAATGTGTTGAAGAGACAATTCATATTAAGTTCAAAGAACTTAGTAAGGATTTGCCTCAGAAGGTTGCTGACTTAGAAGATGAATTTGAGAAACTCAACATCTCTTATGAGAATGCGAAAAAGAAAATTCTTATGGATGACGAGAGTGATTTCCAACCTATGGAAAAATCATCTCCATCTAAAGAGAAATCCAAAAACATCATTGAAGCTCCAGAACCTGATGAATCTAATTCTCCAACAACAATGGAATTTAGATTCTCAGATGATCAAGCTTCTGATGACTCAGAACGAGAACCTTCTGTGTCACCTTCTCAGAACCCTATGCCTAAAGGGCATAGAGGCTCAAGAGACTTGAAAAATGTCTCTCAGAATAAAGTCTTGGGTGATCCCGAGCGTGGTGTAAGAACCAGAAGGAACTATACAAATCTTGCTATGGTTTCTGAACTTGAACCAGAATCCATACAAGAAGCGTTAGATGATCCTAGCTGGGTAAATGTCATGCAGGAAGAACTAGACCAATTCGAGAGAAATCAAGTTTGGAAACTAACTCAGAAACCCAAAGGCAAGAGTGTCATTGGGACTAAATGGGTGTTTCGAAACAAACTTGATGAAAACGGTCAAGTCGTGAGAAATAAGGCCAGATTGGTTGCTCAAGGGTACAACCAACAAGAAGGGATAGATTATGATGAAACCTTTGCTCCAGTCGCAAGATTGGAAGCTATTAGAATGTTGCTAGCTTTTGCTGCACACAAAGGGTTCAAACTCTATCAGATGGATGTGAAGTCTGCCTTCTTGAATGGATACTTTTCTGAGGAAGTTTACGTGAAATAACCTCCTGGTTTTGTGAATGATACATTCCCAGAACACGTATTTAAGCTTACAAAGGCTCTTTACGGTTTAAAACAAGCTCCCAGAGCTTGGTATTATAGATTGAGTTCCTTTTTGCTTAAAAACGGATTCTCAAGAGGGAAAGTTGACACTACACTATTTACCCTCTCAGAAGACTCTGGCTTCTTGATTGTCCAAATTTATGTTGATGACATAATTTTTGGTGCAACCAACGAATGCCTATGCAAAGAATTCTCCAAGCTTATGCAAGGTGAATTCGAGATGAGCATGATGGGAGAACTTAAATTCTTCCTAGGATTGCAAATCAAGCAAGAGTCAGAAGGGACGTTCATACATCAAGAGAAGTATACCAAAGAACTTCTGAGGAAGTTTCTGATGGATAAGGCCAATCCTATGAGCACTCCCATGCATCCTTCTCAAGTAATTGACTTGGATGAAGATGGTGAGAAAGTCTCAGAAAGCAACTATCATGACATGATTGGTTCTCTTCTCTATCTCACAGCTTCTAGACCAGATATTCAACTAAGTGTTGGCATCTGAGATTCCCCCTCCTCTGTTTGATCAACCTGGTCCAACCTTCTCCCTCACTGATTCTATGATTGGGTCAGGATTTCAACTAGGAAGAATGGTCCAAACTCCTCCCTCTGTGCAATTTGGGCCATTTATGGGTCCATCCGAGAAAGTGCGATTTATTGATGCACTCAACACACAACTTTCATCTTTCAATCTCTCAGATGCTGCACAATCTTCTGATGCTATAGAGCAACCCTCTGGATCGCAACCCGTTGTTCTTGAACTTGGTCCGGTTTCTGAGGATGCTCAGAGGCAGCCTTCCACTGAAGTTGTTGTTGTAAATGAAGAGGAAGTTCAAGAGGAAGCTCAAGAAGAAGCTCAAGAAGGAGCTGAAGAAGAAGCTCAAGAAGAAGAAGAACACATTCCTGAATATCAAAATATGGATACCGTGGATGCTGTACTTGAGGTTGAGGTCTCTCGTCCTCCACCACCATCCTCTTCGCAACAGCCTTCTACCTCTTCGAATGAGATACCTCCAGAATGCCCTCCAGGCGCGGGTCAAGCTGAGATTCAGATGGAGATGTGTAGGCTTCTCCGCTATATAGCTAGGAAGCAATAGTTCTAAGTCTGTGATGGCGTTTATGATTAGCCACCCTTTTTGATGTAACAAAGGGGGAGTAGAAATGGATAATAATTTGGCTATGTAAACACTAGGCTAGGACTTAGGGGGAGTAACAATTAAGGGGGAGCCAAAAATTTTTGTAACCTCATTGAAATAAATGAAATATCATTTGTGTTTTTGGCATCTCTTGTCTTATTAGCTTGGTATTTCTAAAACTTACATTTTACTCATCAAGAAATACATGCTATATATCTGATAATCCAAAACAGTATTCATACATTGCATATCTATCTGTTGATTATCAAAGCCTTCTAAGAAAATAACAAAGCCTTCTCTCAGAAAGCTACGTTAGTTTCTAAGAAAGCAAAAGTTCCTTCTGAGTAAGTTGCGAACTTAATCAGAAACACTTCAGAACTTAAGCAAAATTATTATCTTAAGACTTAAGTTGTTATCATAAAAAAGGGGGAGATTGTAAGCTCCAGAACCCTTCTGAGAGAAATTGAAGTATTTCTCTTGGAGATTTAAAATGTTTTAATGATAACAAAGTAAGCCATAAGTATAAAAATTTTACTTAAGGGATTACTAATATGTGTGCTAAGTGTCTTAGAAAGCTTAAAATTCTGCAATTCCATGAGTAAGATCAAGACAAACAACGAGTAACCTTATGGATTAAATGATGAAATCAAAGCGTTAAAGACATCAGAAAGGGTGACTAACAAACGCAAAAGGTGAAAGTGTTGTTCTGAGAGAAGAACACTGTTGCCTCAGAAAGGTCTCAGAAGACCTTGCGACTGGTGATTCTCAGAAGGGTCTTCCCTCAGAAGGTTCGCCTCAGAAGTCCGTACAACACTCAGAAAGTTGGACTCCGAAGCAACCAAGTATCAAGACTCAATGGATTCTGCATTCAACCTCAGAAAGCTCGTTACAAAAAGCCAAGGAAGTGGGAACACGCGCACTGTACAAGTCTGAAAAGTTCCTCATTTCGCGCTGACTGTAGCAGGGAGCTGTTTAGACAGACACAGCCACATCAGCAAAGTGAAAGCTTCTATTTTCGCGGCTCTTTAATGCCTATATATATGAGTTCAATTGCATAGCATTGTGACGAAATTCTTGCGCTAAAAATCTTAATTAAACGTGCCAAAACTCTGCTGAATTGAAAATCATTTGCGAAAACTTAGAACTTTCTCAGAAAGGCAATTTTTACTAAATTGTTCTTCAAACATTGCTAAAATCTTCTAGTTCTGAATTGGTGTAAATTCTTACATTTGTAAGTTAAATCTAGAAGTCTGCTAAGGGTCAAATTAAGTTTGTAACTTAATCCTAGTAGTTGTTTTCGAAGCAATAACAATTTCCAGAAAAACTATAAGTCCTTCGTTGTTTGAAGGCAGTTTTAAGTCCTCGATTGTTTGAGGCAATGTTTAAGTCCTTAATTAAGTTAAAGAAAGGAAAGTCCTCTAGTGTTGGAGGCAAGGAAAATCCACTTCGGGTTGTGAAGTGGTGAAAGTCCTTTACGAGGTAAAGGCAGTGTTGTCTGAGAAGGCACGATAAGAAAAATATCTAAAGGAACTCTCAGCTGAAGGTTGAGGACTGGAGTAGGTTAGTTAGAACCGAACCAGTATAAAAATTTCCTTGTGTTAAGCTTTTCTCCCTCAAACTCTTACTTTCGAGAAAATTAACTAACACGTTTTAATCTGTTCTTGAATCAAAAAATTCATTAAGTCAAACTTAGAAAGAGTTTAAGAAACATAAAATCCAAAACTTATTCTTAAACCACTCAGAAAGAATCTTTCTCAGAAAGTTAAAGTTCTCAGAACATTAACCTTCTCAGAAAGCTTGTTCCGCTGCTAACTCTAAAATCTTCCTTCTGAGTAAAACAACTTTCTAAGAAGAGTTTTTATGAGGCAATTTTTATAAACAAGCACGATTCAACCCCCCCTTCTCGTGCACAAATACACCTTCATTTTTTTTAAATCTCAAAGGTGCAGGTTAAATTGAAGTGGAACAATGTTACCATGGTCATTATGTGTTGTTGTTTGACCTGGTAGCGTGTCATTCATGAGGGACATAAATTTACGTGTTGTCCTAATGTATGGTGTGAAAAGGTTATTTGTTTCCTAACTATTGATTGTATTACTAAAAGTGATTTATTATTAAAAAATTAGGGTCTACATCAGTCATTTATTAAATTTAAAATTTCAATAGCCAAAATGACTGAAAAGTTCAATTTAATTAAAATTGTAGTTAATAATAGTTAAATAATTTTGGATCTTAGTATATAGTAGGATAAGGGTGCAACAATTAAATTTAAGAAATTAAACATATACAATTACGGTTTTATTGATGTAAAATTTTTTTTTTTCATATCCTAATAATTATCGATTAAGTTATATTTGTTTCAAAAACTTTTAAGGTTATATTTTCAGTGTCTATATTTATTTCATGCTAACCATTACAAATGTCCACTTCACATTTTGAGACAGTTTATTTATTTTATTTGAACAATTATCAAATTACTAATAGAAATTTAAAATATTAACAAAAAGAAAAGCATTTATTTAATGAAAATATTACGACACTTTGTATGTGTCAATGGGGAGGTTCGAATCCTGCAATTTACGTGGTTTAGCGAAGCATTTTAAAATGGCTAATCATGCTCTGGGTGAACTTTTAATTTAGTTTTTGTTCTTTTCACGTTTGCAAAGTTTTTTACCATTTATTTAATATAAATGTTTTTATATATATTTATTACTAAAAATAAAATTAAAAAAGCAAATATCATATTTTAATTTCATTACTTTTCAAATATTTTTACATGATGAAATTTATACAATGAGTAAATGAAATTAGCATGTTAATTATTGTTCAGGAATTCAACACTGAATACTTGATAAATTTTTTTTCGATATATGTAAGAGCTCTACATTTATATAGGTCATTGATAATTTACATACCATGTGTAGTAGGTGAGCAAGTGATGAGATATTGTCGTGATTTCGTGTTTTCATAGCCTATTCTATATGAACAATGATAGTTATCATTTCAAATGACAAATCAATGTCATATAACTATTTATATTATAATACGCATTTAACTCCAATATTACTTGCCTATTTTTTTTTATTTTAAAAATTTTCATGCGTTGATATGATTATATATAGACTATTTATGTCTTTGTAGTTCACATGTATTTCATTTATTAGATGTCAATGCATGGGAAATTAATTTCTATATGGAGTCATAATAGTGTATATACTGATTAATGGAAATTAAGGGAAAAGTTTTAAAATGTTGAAAATGAAATAAAGGCCTGGCCGTTTTTTCATTGTCTTGAAAATTAAAGCTGACTGTATTGAAAAGGGGCGTGCGCAGAGAGTCAGAATGGTCAAAATAATGGCCAGGCTGTTTTTTCCCTCTTCCTACAAAAAAAAGCTGATAACGTGGTTTTTGCCGATATTTTATGCCCTTAATTTGAGCAATTGTATGTAATTCTTTACTCTATTCTTAGCCTTTTGTTGTGTTTATTACAATTTGGATTTATTTGGAGATTAATGAAAATAAAGGCTAATTGAATATGTTTTATGGTGTTTTTACAATTCAAGAATGACCTTTGCACTTGATCTTTGATATTTGGTGTTTGTGGTGCAGGTCACAGCAATTATTTGAGCAATGGACATCAGAAACGGAGTAAGGAAGCGAAATAGTTGATTTCTGCTCAGGATCGGGCGCTCGAGCCCCCTACGGGCGCTCGGGCACGCGTAGCAGCATTTTGACAGCAAAGGCCAATCTGCAAAACCGCATTGGGGGCCCAATTGTTAGGGTTTTGAGGCTGCTTCCTCTATATAAAGCAGTGCTAATGCATCCAGAAAACACACTTCAACATATCTTTCATACTTCCAACCCTAGACTTTTATTTTCCTTTTTAGTTAGAGTTTTTCTCTCATTAGGATTCCACCCTTTTCCTAGTTTTTGTTCTCTAGCTTTCTCCACTCTTTTTCCATTGTTTACTTTCAACGTTATTCGTCAAGTCTTTGAGTTTTGTAAGTTACTCTTTTAATTAATCCAGTTATTCGTTTTTCCATTTGCTTTTAATTACTTTACTTTCTCTCTTTATTGTTCAAGTCATTTAATTCCAATTTATTTTCTGTCCTTTTATTTCCTCCATGAGTAATTAAGTCTCTTGGAGGTTTATGAGGGTGTGAACATCATTGGGGTAATTTGAGGCTTTGTTCTTAATCTTGCATAAGTTTTCATTATCAAACCTTGGCATATGATTTGAGATCTTAAATTGTGTGTTTAATCCTTTGTCTTGGCTTACTCGATTGAGTTAGGCTAATTCATTGGCATATGTTTATGTGTTAGTTGATTAATTGATGCATGACATATTAGGATTTGGTAATGAGTAATTAATTGGCTGATTAGTCTCTTTAATTAGATTAATGTGATTGGCTTTAACAATTGTTGAAAGTGGAACTAAAGGTGAGATCTCACTAATTAATCACATTCTAGGCAATTAATCATTAGAATCACAACAAAGGAGTTAGATCTAACTCCGGCGTAATTAATCAACTCATGCATTCTTTTGTAGCCAATGAGAACACCCTAATGAATGTTCCACCCCCATAAACCACTGTTTTTATTATCTTTATTTTTATTCCAACTTATTTCTCTTGCATACAAAAAAACTCCCCAATTGTGACAACCGTCATACAACTAGTCTTGTGCATTATTCTCTTAGCCATTCCTTGTGAGAGACGACCCTGGTTTCCACTAAACTATATTAGGGGAACTTGGTTTTATAAATAATTAAATTTGTGGCTGTCACGACAACAGCCACCAAAAGCCTTGGCCGATTTTTCCCCTATAAAACCACACTCCATCCCTCCATTCAACCCAGAAACTTAACGAGCAAAAAAACACAGAGCCTCCCACCTTCTTCTTTTCGTTCTTCTTCAACACATTAGCCAAAAATTGTTGTAGTCGTTTCTTCATTATTAAAATTTTGATCTCAACCCATTACAACTATCATTACCTATTTCTTTCTTCATTTTTTTGCATCACCAAGTTCAACAATGGTGGTAGATTCAACACTTGACACCAATTTACATATTTCTGAACACATTCGTCTTGATGGGGTAAACGTTTTTTTAGCCTTTCTTATTTTTACGTAGTAAAAGAAAATCTAAATTAGAAATAATTTTAGTAGTTTAAAAATGTTTTTTTGTTAGAATTTTTAATAATTTTCTTGATTTTTTGTATTATTCAGATCTATTTTCTAATGAAACCTAATGATATTTAAAGATATTTGAGGAAAAAATAAATTTTTTAAACTATTATACTATTACTTCCAATTTATTTTTTTATTTTTAGAAACCAACTTTTAAATTTTTAAAACTGAAAACTATTCTTTTAGGAAAATATTTAAGTTTTCAAAACTGAAATACATCTTTCTATAGTTTCCCAATTTTATTCATATTTCTTAAAACATTAAAACAAAGTTTTTAGGAAAGATCTCCTATTTTTAAAAAATCCGAAAATCTTTATAAAATTAATTTAAAAAAAAACTTAAAAGTTTAAAAAGTATATTTTATTTTTAAATATATATTATATGTTAAAATAATAATAAAAACTGAAATAATAATAATGTTGTTAAAAAATATAAGAATTCTTTTTTAGATGCAAAAATATAAACTTTTTAAAACTGAAATTATTTAGTTCCAGTGTTTTTTTCTTTTTTAGATTTTTTTTTCAAATTGTAATACTAGTTATTAGATATTTTTAGTTCCCTTTTTTAAGAATATTGAAAAAATGAAATAGTATATTTTATTTAAATACGTAATGTGTTAAAATAATAAAAACTGAAATAATAATAATAATAATAAAATTCCAATTTTTTAAGAAAATTTGAAAAATTAGTAAAAACCCGAATTTTTTAAAAAATTATTGAAAAAAAATTAAAAAGTATATTTTATTTAAATAGCTATTATGTGTTAAAATAATAATAACTAAAGTAATAATATTGTTGTTAAAAAGGATATGAATATTTTTTTAGAAACAAATATTCAAATTTTTAAATTTGAAATACTTTTTATTAGGATCATCAATTTTCAAGGATTCTGAAATTATAATTTTATTATTACAGATGGACAAATTGCGGATAATGCGGACACGACATTTAACAATGGGCCGACTAGTCGTAAATATTGATCAAGAATTATGGGAGTCAGGATCTTACCACTCCTCACGGTTAGTTGGCATGGAGGTGAATTGGTACATCATAACTGCACTAGTGGAGAGGTGGCGTCCTGAAACTCATACATTCTACCTTCCCGTCGGAGAGTGCACAATCACTCTTGAGGATGTTGCATGTTTGTCACGACCCAACTCGGATCGTGACCGGCACATGGGACACCGAGTCCCATGTCAGCCTTAACCTGTAATCCACACATCACTCCAGCTAAACAATAATTACCACAACTACTTTAACATGCATACATACATAAAATCCATACGCATAATGGGGTTCTCAAGGTATCACCCCTAAATCCATAATACATAATGTATGGTCATACGTCCTGCTTAATCCATAGACTAACATAATCCAACATAAGATCAACAAGTCTTAATTAGACTTACAACACATACATAACTTAGACATCCCTGTTTGTAAACCTATGGAGCATACTACTGACATAATAGAAAAATAACCTAGCGCCTCTAAACATCGAGGCTCACCAAAGCTAAGAGCTTGGAGGGACGGAAGGACTCGCCTCCTAATCTGCACCTGAATCTGAAAATGGTTTGTATGAATGGGTGAGTCATACGCTTAGTGAATAATAGATTAAAAACAGGTTATGCAACAATATCATGATCACATATACAACCATAACAATTCTTCACATAATCACCATACAACACATTTCGCAATTCATCTTACGTTTTGTTATTACAAGTGTATTTATTTTTAGAGATCCCGGGAGCCCAGCCCCCCCTCGGATCATTAGTCCCGGGAGCCCAGCCCCCCCTCAGACATTAGTCCCGGGAGCCCAGCCCCCCCTCAGACATTAGTCCCGGGAGCCTAGCTCCTCCTCAGACTTTATTAAAACTCGACCCCGTGAGCTATGCCCCCCTCAGGCTGAACCAACCAATCTTAATCATCTTTTAATTAATATCGTTTCGTATTCATATATCGCATCATATTCGCATCATCGTCATAATAACATCATAAACAACCCAATATCAAGTTTGGGGTAGTGGTGAACATATGGATTTGAAAACGTAACTTAAATGTATAAGGATTTTGAGTTTAAGTCTTAAAAATAGTGTTTTTGTACTGATGTAATCGATTACAGGCCTCTGTAATCGATTACCAGTTTCAAATTTCGTTTTGGAGAAAATTTTTATGAAAATTGGCCACTTGTAATCGATTACAATCCCGCAGTAATCGATTACAGTAATCGATTACAGGGTATTGGTAATTACCAATTCGCTGTAATCGATTACAGCCTGGGTCAGAGACGAAATTCTGCAGAAAATCACGCGAAATTCATCTCCAAATCCACATTTTCACCACATCCCATCCAAATCAAACACAACCAACATACAATATCAATTATATATCAATCATTCTCAGTCCCTATCAACTATCATAGCAAGAAATTCACAAAATCATTCAAAATCAAACATAAACCATAAATAACCCATTACTCACAAATTACTCCAAAGAGCTCCAAGACTCCACCCGGAGCTAGGATGAGTTCCCCGGAGCATCCCTAGATGGTTGAGACCCTAGAGGACACATCACAAATCTCAATCTCTCAACAAAATCAAAAACCCCAATTAGGAACCCTAAACCCCCAAATCCGAAAATTAGAGAAACTAGACATCAATGGAGAAAAAGAAATACTCTACACTTACCCTCAATATACTAGATGAGCAATGCTAACTTGGATCTTGAAGATTAAGAAGTGTGGGTGAGGGATTTTGAGAGAAAAGAGAGATGAGGAAGAAGATGGGGGAATGGGAAATGAGAGGGAGAGAGATACGAGAGAGTGAGGGAAGAAAAGAGAAAAAGAGAAAGGAAAAGAAGAAAAGGGGTGGGGAAGTGGGACCCACGTGGTTCTATCTCCCCGGTGCACCGTGATCTCATACTCAAACTAACTCAGAATACCCGAGGTATTACAATCTTCCCCCCTTAAAGAATTCGGACCCCGAATTCACACACAGAAGGGAAAGGAGATTACCTGAATCATGAAAGAGGTGCGGATACTTATCCCGCATGGCTTCCTCGGGCTCCCACGTAGCCTCTTGACCAGAGTGGTTTCGCCAAACCTGCTTCACTGTAGCCGCTTCCTCAGAACGGAGTTTCCCCACTTGCCGATCAACAATAGCCACCGGTTTCTCCTCGTATGCCAAATTCTCATCCAAGGGTAACACTTGATGTTCCATCACACGAGATGGATCAGACAGATATTTACTCAACATATACACATGAAAGACGGAATGGATTGAGCACATCTCAGGTGGAAGTGCCAAATGATAGGCCACTGGCCCAATCCGATCCAAGATCTCAAAAGGTCCAACATATCGAGGACTCAGCTTCCCTTTCTTACTGAACCTCAAGTATCCCGTCCAGAATGAGCCTCCTCAATTTACCCACATTCAGAACACACAAACGTTGCCCACAACGTAGCACTACCTCCGAGTCCAAAGAGAGCGTCGAGTTCTTCCCTTCACTAACCTCTGTTACCAGCTCCACTAACCTCAGATCTTCTCGCTGCACAGACTTGATCTGATCCACTAGGGTGGACTGAGCCCGCACATGAGCCAAGAGCACGCCCGACCTTCCCAGCTCAAAATGCATACCCTCAGCCTCCAAACGGTGAATCTCTTTCACCAACGGCCTCTTTACGGGAGCAATATGGGCCAAACTACCCATAGACTTCTTACTCAGTGCATCGGCAACAACATTCGCCTTCCCTAGGTGATACGGAATGGTGCAATCATGATCCTTAAGCAACTCCATCCACCTCCTCTGCCTCAGATCAAGATCCCTCTGCTGAAAAATATACTTCAAGCCCCTATGGTCGGTGTAACCTCACAGGCCTCCCTATAGAGGTAGTGTCTCCAGATCTTAAGAGCAACACAACCGCGGCCACCTCCAAATCATGAGTCGGGTAGTTCTGCTCGTGATTCTTCAACTTCCTTGATGCATAAGCGATAACTCTCCCATGTTGCATCAAAACCCAACCAAGCCCCATCCGAGAATCATCACAGTACACAGAATACCCTCCTGATCCCGAAGGCAAAACCAAAACAGGAGCGGTGGTCAAGGACTCCTTCAACCTCTGAAAACTCTCCTCACAAGCTTCCGACCACTGGAAAGGTACACTCTTCTAGGTCAACTGGGTGAGAGGGGCTGCTATCCTTGAGAAATCCTTAACAAACCTCCGATAGTAACCAGCAAGACCCAAGAAGCTACGGATCTCGGTCACCGTCGTAGGCCTCGGCCATTTCTGCACTGCCTCAACTTTCTTCGGATCTACCATGATCCCGTCCCTAGATACCACGTGTCCAAGAAAGGTCACTCGGTCGAGCCAAAACTCACACTTGGAGAACTTGGCATAAAGGCTATGATCCCTCAGTGTCTGCAACACAACTCTGAGATGATGTTCATGCTCCGCTGCATTCCTGGAATAGACCAAGATGTCGTCAATGAAGGCGATGACGAATCGGTCCAAGAACGGCTTAAACACCCGATTCATAAGATCCATGAAAGATGCCGGGGCATTGGTCAAACCAAAGGACATCACCAGAAACTCCAAATGTCCATACCGGGTGCGAAAGGCTGTCTTCGGAACGTCTCCCTCCTTAATATTCAATTGGTGGTAACCAGACCTCAAATCAATCTTCGAGAAGCAACAAGCACCTTGAAGATGATCAAACAGATCATCGATCCAGGGAATAGGGTACTTGTTACAGACCGTCATCTTATTGAGCTGCCGATAATCCACGCAAAGGCTCATAGACCCATCCTTCTTCTTAACAAAGAGAACCGGAGCACCCCAAGGTGAAGTGCTCGGACGGATAAATCCCTTATCCAAAAGGTCCCTCAACTGATCCTTCAGCTCATTCAACTCTTTCGAAGCCATACGGTAAGGGGAATAGAAACAGGTTGAGCTTCGGGGTTTAAGTCAATCCCGAACTCTATCTCCCTATCCGGAGGCATCCCTGGTAAGTCCTCTGGGAAGACATCTGGAAACTCGCTCACAATCGGAACTTGATCCAAATCCGGCACTCTAGCCTCCACATCCACCACTGACGCAAGAAAACCTTGGTTCTCATTATCCATCAACTTCATGGCACTCATAGCCGAGATCAAGGAAGCAGGGTTCATACAATGATCCCCTTGGAACTCGAAGGTTGAACCATCGGGGAGGACAAATTTCACCAACTTGGCATAGCAATCCACCGAGGCATGACGGGAAGCCAACCAATCCATGCCCAAGATGACATCAAAGTCCACCATATCAACAATCACTAGGTCGACCCAAGTGTCCATCCTGCCCACAGAAACCACACACGACTCGCACACGAGATGAACCATATAAGGTTCTCCGACCGGAGTGCTTACCCAAAAAGGGTCCTCCAAAGGCACCGGTTGCTTGCTAAAACGGGAAGCAAAGAACGGGGATACATAAGAATGTGTGGAGCCCGGATCAAACAACACATACGTTTCAGAAGAACAAACTTTTGTTATACCTGCTACCACAACATTGGACGCCTGAGCATCCTGACGGGTCAACGCAAAGACTCTAGGCTGAGCTCTTCCTCCACCACCTTGACCTCTACCTCTGTTTCCTCTAGCTGCACCTCGACCTCCTTGCCCGGAAGAACTACCCGGAGACATAGCTGAATGAGATGGTGCAGGAAAGATGGGTGCTTGATGCTCGGTAGCTCCCCCAGCAAGGCGAGGACACTCCCTGACGAAATGCCCTGCCTGCCCGCACCCAAAGCATACATTCTGATTCGGGCGGTACGCGCCATGGTGGTATCTTCTACACTGCTTGCAGTGAGGGCGCCGATGACCTTGGGGTCTAGAACGCTGTGTGTTTGACTGGGAAGCACTACTAGCTTGGGGCCTCATCCCAGACGTGGCCCTAGGGGTGGATCCTGAGGAGTTAGAACCACTCCCCAGAGCAAACCTCTGCTGCTGATAACCTTGGGACCCACCAGAACTGGATCCCCAGAGAACTGCCCTGTAGTCTTCTTTTTCTTCTCAAATCCTCTATTCGGCTTGTCTTCCTCCCTTGAGTTTTCAATGCCCACCGCGGTATCCATCACTTGAGAGAAGGACTTCCTCCCTATCTCATTATGCAGAATGGAACGCATCGGGTCCCTGAGCCCTTTCACAAACCTTCTCACTTTCCTATCCTCAGTAGTGATCTCATGCGGCGCATATCGACATAGTCGAGTAAATTGAGTAGCATACTCGACCACAGACATGCCCGGAGTCTGCTTCAGCTTGAGGAATTGCTCCACCAAAAGCTCCCTTCGGTTCCCAGAAAAGAATCTTGCTCTGAAAGCTTTAGTGAACTCCTCCCACACTGGTGGCGGCCTCCTCATATGAGCCCTTTCCATCAACCAAGTCTCATACCAATGAACAGCAGTTCCCTGAAGGGTGTAGGTCACCAGATCCACGGCCCTCACGTCGTGGCATCGAAGGGCACGCAGAACTCTAGTGGCCTGATCCAAGAAATCCTCCGGGTCTTCCTCCATGGACTCCCCCGAAAAAGTCGGTGGGTTCAGCCTCAGATATGCCTCCAGAGTCACTTCAAGGGTACCAAAAACCTGAGGTCCCGGCCTAGGTGATTCGTAGTCCATGTTCGGAGGAACCTCTTCCCTCCTCTGGTTCTGATCCTGATTCTGATTCTGATTCTGGTTCTGATTCTGGTTCTGCACCATCTGAATCAAGATGTTGAGGGCTTGGCGAACCCCTCGCATCTCCTCACCATAGTTAGGCTCCGCATCACCTCCAACGGGCTCATCATCCCCCTGCACAGGAGGGGGGGTCCCTGGGGTACGAGCCCCCCCCCCCCCCCCGTCTTCGGGGACCCTGCTTAGGCGGCATGGTCAACCAAGAGCAGCTACACAAACAACCAATCGTTTAGAGACATAGCGTAGGACACATCCCCGAGTCAAAAAGGGATTAGCAATTAAGGAATTAACTTGGACAACAACACCCTAAAATGTCTTCACTAGAATCACAATTTGTGAAAATGGGCCGGCAACCTTTTACACTATTGTCATCCTATTGAAGAACAATTGCTCCATAAGTTACAAAACTCAACCTAGTCTCTGATACCAACTTTGTCACGACCCAACTCGGATCGTGACCGGCACATGGGACACCGAGTCCCATGTCAGCCTTAACCTGTAATCCACACATCACTCCAGCTAAACAATAATTACCACAACTACTTTAACATGCATACATACATAAAATCCATACGCATAATGGGGTTCTCAAGGTATCACCCCTAAATCCATAATACATAATGTATGGTCATACGTCCTGCTTAATCCATAGACTAACATAATCCAACATAAGATCAACAAGTCTTAATTAGACTTACAACACATACATAACTTAGACATCCCTGTTTGTAAACCTATGGAGCATACTACTGACATAATAGAAAAATAACCTAGCGCCTCTAAACATCGAGGCTCACCAAAGCTAAGAGCTTGGAGGGACGGAAGGACTCGCCTCCTGATCTGCACCTGAATCTGAAAATGGTTTGTATGAATGGGTGAGTCATACGCTTAGTGAATAATAGATTAAAAACAGGTTATGCAACAATATCATGATCACATATACAACCATAACAATTCTTCACATAATCACCATACAACACATTTCGCAATTCGTCTTACGTTTTGTTATTACAAGTGTATTTATTTTTAGAGATCCCAGGAGCCCAGCCCCCTCTCGGATCATTAGTCCCGGGAGCCCAGCCCCCCCTCGGACTTTAGTCCCGGGAGCCTAGCTCCTCCTCAGACTTTATTAAAACTCGACCCCGTGAGCTATGCCCCCCCTTAGGCCGAACCAACCAATCTTAATCATCCTTTAATTAATATCGTTTCGTATTCATATATCGCATCATATTCGCATCATCGTCATATTAACATCATAAACAGCCCAATATCAAGTTTGGGGTAGTGGTGAACATATGGATTTGAAAACGTAACTTAAATGTATAAGGATTTTGAGTTTAAGTCTTAAAAATAGTGTTTTTGTACTGATGTAATCGATTACCAGTTTCAAATTTCGTTCTGGAGAAAATTTTTATGAAAACTGGCCACTTGTAATCGATTACAATCCCGCAGTAATCGATTACAGTAATCGATTACAGGGTATTGGTAATTACCAATTCGCTGTAATCGATTACAGCCTGGGTCAGAGACGAAATTCTGCAGAAAATCACGTGAAATTCATCACCAAATCCACATTTTCACCACATCCCATCCAAATCAAACACAACCAACATACAATATCAATTATATATCAATCATTCTCAGTCCCTATCAACTATCATAGCAAGAAATTCATAAAATCATTCAAAATCAAACATAAACCATAAATAACCCATTACTCACAAATTACTCCAAAGAGCTCCAAGACTCCACCCGGAGCTAGGATGAGTTCCCCGGAGCTTCCCTAGATTGTTGAGACCCTAGAGGGGACATCACAAATCTCAATCTCTCAACAAAATCAAAAACCCCAATTAGGAACCCTAAACCCCCAAATCCGAAAATTAGATAAACTAGACATCAATGGAGAAAAAGAAATACTCTACACTTACCCTCAATATACTAGATGAGCAATGCTAACTTGGATCTTGAAGATTAAGAAGTGTGGGTGAGGGATTTTGAGAGAAAAGAGAGATGAGGAAGAAGATGGAGGAATGGGAAATGAGAGGGAGAGAGATACGGGAGAGTGAGGGAAGAAAAGAGAAAAAGAGAAAGGAAAAGAAGAAAATGGGTGGGGAGGTGGGACCCACGTGGTTCTATCTCCCCGGTGCACCGTGATCTCATACTCAAACTAACTCAGAATACCCGAGGTATTACAATGTTTGACCGAACTTACTATTCACGGCTCACCGGTCACTTGAGGATGTGCCAATTTGGATTTGCTCATCCTATTCCCAATGAACCTCGCTCTCTAGGAAATTCGCACAATATTGATCTCAAGGGTAGAAGAAGGACATACAATTGGAGGGAAGTTCATGCAGAGTGGGTAGACTTATGCGAAGATCGTGATGCAAATGTTATTATAGATGGCATCCCAGTTCAAAACTATTTTGCATCAGAATAGTATATGCAGTGGTATCATGAACGTGCAGGTAACTGGTTATTCTTGACCCCAACAATGAACTTGGAACAACCTCAAGTTGGTATGGCTCAAGAAGAACAACATCAACCTGAGCCAAATATTGAGCAGGAACAGATCCCAGACCAGGCGCAAGTGTGACCAACTTGGACCAATCAAATGATGGACAGGTCAACTTGTCACGACACTAGCAGTAGTGATGTGTCATTTGGATGTAATTTTCACCACAATTCTAACTTTGACACAGCTCAATCGTCTAACCATCCTTTGATTGACCCGAGTGCATCCACAGGAGTATATCAGTCAAATATGTCGACTATTGAGGGCCACGAACATGGAGAACAAATAAGAAGGGGAGATCTTGATGGATATTAACGAGCTGCTGACCAGATTCATCCGCCTAATAGGCTAAGTTTTTCCCCATTTGGGAGGAGGCGGTGAAAGTTTAATTTGGATTTACGGTATCATGAATTGAGACTTATAATTTATGTTGGTTAATTAGTTTGTATTATAATTTGTGATGGTTAACTAGGTATATTATAGTTTGTGTTTGTTAATTAATTATGTACTTGTTTTAATTATTTTTCATGTTATGTCTGCGTTGGTTAATTAGTTAATATTATAGTTTGTGTGGTTAATTATGTACTTATTTTAATTTGTGTTTTAACTTTTTCATTTTTTAATCATGTATTAATTTAGACTATTTATAAATTATAATAGATACAATTAAATTTATAATAGAATAATTAAATGAAATTAAGAAACTCAAAATTAAATTATAATAATAAAAAACATTACATTAACATTACAATAACTCGTAACATAACAACATTACAATTAGTTCTAAACATAAAAATATTACAATTAGTTCTAAACATAAGACCATTACAATAATTCATAACAAACATTACAATATTTGATAACACATAACATTGGCGAACTAGGAACTAGGCCCACGAACATGAGGACATCGACTGCGTCTGTGTCCCTCACCTCGGCAGAGACCACATCGTCGTGAGCCTCGCATCTCACGACTATCCATTTCATTGAGGAAACGAGTTGATTTGGGTCGACCTTTGATTATGCGCTTCAATTCAAAATTGGGACAAATTCTCGGGCCAGTGTAGCGACGTCATGTGCTTTCATTCCCTACAACGCCAAACTCTTGTTTGTATACTTTGCAAACTTCATCTGTCCTGTAGACAGAATCGACATAAGATGTCCACGTAATATTCAAGCTATTACGACACGCAATCGCGTGACAACATGGATAGCGATATGCCTGAAAATTGCCACAATCACAAACTTTGTTGCTTAGATCAACTCTATACTCTTCCCCACTGGATATCCTCTTAACGTGGAAAGTCTGTTGTTCCCTTTCCATTTGACTAACAAATAGTTCTCTTGAAGGACCATCATTTTCCTGCATACGAGTCATGACAGCCTTAGTAAAAATATGACCAGCATTTTTTCGAGCACATGCCTCCCTACCTTTTATTACAAACAACTCTGCCAGTCGAAAGTATGTTACTCTAACTATAGAAGTAATAGGCAGACTGCGAACCCCTTTCAACACAGAGTTAATACATTCGACTAAGTTTGTAGTCATGTGACCCCATCGATAACCATTGTCGTATTCCAATACCCATTTATCTCGCGGAATATCATCGAGCCAAGTTGTATATATTTCTCCACGTTCCTTCATTCGCTCATAGTGAATATTAAACTCACGTTCAGTTCTTGAATATCCTACAAAAAATAAATAAATCAATTTATCTAAAGAATAAATAATTATTTATAATTTTACAATCTTAAATCTTACTCATGCTCGTGACAAGTTTATGCAAATAAGGTGCTTTGAATCTTCTATGAAAGTTAGATGCGATATGTCTGATTTAGAACCTGTGGAATGCTCTTGGAGGTTCCCATTGACCATTTCTTTTCCTTGTTGCTGCGATGATTGACTCATGCCTATAAAAAATTATTCCTACTCCATCTCTTGTTACCACATATCTTCGTAAGTTAGAGAGAAAAAAAGTGTCATGCATCTGTAGTCATCTCACCCTCAACAATGGCAAAAGCAATTGGTATAATTTTATCATTGTCGTCTTGTGTAACTGCCACCAATAGAACTCCTTTATATTTTCCATATAGATGTGTTCCATCTACTTGCACAAATGGTTTGCAATGTCTAAAGGCTTTGATGCATGGACCAAAACTCCAAAAGATCCTACGCATTATCTGAGCATTTGGAGCTATAGAACCATCATCATTGTAACCATCTACTAAATCCATCTCTGTAATACCTCAGGTTGTCCGAGTTAATATGAGTAAGAGATCACGGTGCACCCGGGGAGATTGAGCCAAGTGGGCCCCACCTCCCCACCCCTTTTCTTCTTTTTCCTTTCTTTTTCTTCCTTTTCTCCCTCACTTCCCGTAACCCTCTCTCCCTCTCTTTCCCTTTCTTCTTCTTCTTCCTCATCTCTTTTCTCCCTTCTCTAATCCCTCACCTAAACCTCCATCAATCTTCAACATTAGATTTCGATTTTGGGGTTTTTGATTTTGTTGAGAATCTGAGGATTTTGATGTATTCCTTAGGGTCTTAAGCAAATAGGGAAGCTCCGGGTAACTCATCCTAGCTTCGGGTGGTGTCTTGGTGTTAATTGGAGTAATTTGTGAGTAATGGACTATTTATGATTTATGATTAATTTTGATTGTTATTGTGAATTTTATGCTATGATAGTTGATAGGGACTGAGATTGGTTGATATATGATTGGTATTGCATATTGGTTGTGTTTGATTTAGATGGGTTGTGGTGAAAATATGGATTTGGAGCAAATTCCCGAGCTATTTTCTGCAGAATTTCGCTTCTAGTGCTGATTGTAATCGATTATCACGAATTGGTAATCAATTACAATGAGTCGATTTCATTGAAAAATCAAATTTTCAAAGGCTGAAATCGATTACACGAATTGGTAATCGATTACCAAGACTGTGTAATCGATTACCACGAATTGGTAATCGATTACAGGCTGTCAAATTTTGCGAAAACTTTCTTCCAGGATGAAATTTGATACTGGTAATCGATTACAGAAGTCTGTAATCGATTACAAAGGTTCTAAAACTCTATTTTTATTATTCTAACTCAAACTCTTCATGTTTTAAGTTATACATTCAAATCCTTTCGTTCACCACTACCCGAAACTCAATATCTGGATGTTTAGGATATTAAATAGTATCATCATGAATGTATATCGAAATGTGGTTATGAAATGATAAGAATTAAAACATGAACTATGGTTGTTGAGTCTGCCTGAGGAGGGGCGAGGCTCCCGGGGTCGAGGTTTAGTGAAGTCCGAGGAGGGGCTGGGCTCCCGGGACTAAAGATTTGAGGAGGGGCTTGGCTCCCGGGATTTATATCGTAATATACACATGTACTAATAATATAAATAATACGAATTGTGGAATATACTTTATGGTGATTGTGTGATGAGTTAACATATTTGTACATATGATTATGGTGTTGAATTATGAACTGTTTTTAATCTGTTATTCACTGAGCATATGACTCACCCATTCATACAAACCATTTTCAGATTCAGGTGCAGATTAGGGGGCGAGTCCTTCCGTTCCTCCCAGCTCTTAGCTTTGGTGAGCCTCACCGTTTAGAGGCGTTATGTAATAGTCTGTTAATTCCGTAGTGTGCTCCATAAGGTTACAAACAGGATTGTCTATGTTATGTGTATTTGATGTTGTCTAATTAAGACTTGTTGAACCTCTGTTGTTAGGTTAATTCCGAGACAAGCAGGATGTTATGTCAGGATTATATATGTTATGAATATAAGGATAATACTTTATGGACCCTACTATATGTATGGATTTTACGTAATGTTTGTTGTTTAAGTCGTTGTGGTTGTAGTTGATTGGTTTAGTTGTCATATGAAAAACAGGTTAATGCTGACATGGGACTTGGTGTCCTATGTGCCGGTCACGGATCCGTGTTGGGTCGTGACAATCTCAACCACTAATCCTTGTACAACATTTTACATGGCTATGCACCACTGAGGCAAAGCTGCATACGAGACATCTCATCCACCGTAAATTTTTTCAATTGCTTTTTTCTTTGCCATCCATGCCTTTCGGTATGTAACAGTGTAGCCGTATTGAGCCCTCACAGTTGCAATTACAGATTTTACCTTGAAGGATGGATCTGATTCTACCATTGACTTTATGCAATCTACAATTGTGTATGAATCTAACTTTGAATTATCTTGAGAAATTCTTGTTCCGACACAAGTATGTGGGCCATTGTATTTTCTAATTTTCCAATAGTTTTCATTTTTTCTATAACTGGGTCTAACAAGCCACTGACAATCTACACCATAGTTAGTACATTTTGCATAAAAAACCATTGATTCTGATTCTAAAACTTTATAATCCAAACCCTTGGATAAGTTGTAGTTCTTAATTGCTCGTATAGTACTCTCTCTATCATTAAATTGTATTCATTTACGTAATTCATCGTCTACATAAAAAAATTAACGAGTACAAAAAAATGATTCCAATTAAAATAATAATAATAATAAGAATAAGAATAAGAATAATTAGTATAATAATAAATATTTAATATAATATTAATTATTATAATGATTAAAATAACAATAATATACATGAACTACCCATTATAATAATTAGTATAATAATAAATTACAAATATAAGTTAATTATTACAATAATTAAAATAAAAATAATAAATAGTATGCATGAACACGTAGTGGGAAAAATAATAAGTATAATGATAAAAAAAAAATCTATCAAGAATAATGAGTAAATATATATCTGCATTTACACTTTAATTTCTGGGTAGTGAGTTGAACACATATATATTTTCAAGCTCCAATGCACGAAAAAAATAATGGCTGCTCAAATGGATGTTGAATAATGGCGGTGTTAGACACATGTTCTTCATCAATTGATTCCTGAATCAAATCAATTTCACATGCATCATCATCACTGCTCCCATATTCGTCTTCAACTTCTTCATCATCATTTTCACTATTTTCTTCCACTACATTGTTGCCTTGATGGTAGACATATGGGGGGAGTTCTTTGAAATCATCTTACACCTCTATTGTTGTGGCATGTTGAGTATGAGATATCTGAAACATTTGTTGAAGATGTGTCACGATCCAACTCGGATCGTGACCGGCTCATGGGACACCGAGTCCCATGTCAGCCTTAACCTGTAATCCACACGATAATCCAGCTAAACAACAACAACAACAACTACAATAACATACACACATACATAGATCCATACATCTAAATATAAATATGTCATCATACATATCCATAAGAAAGCCTAGCAACATCAACACAATAACAACTAGTCTTACATAGACTTATACAACATCAACCATCTACTCTAGTCCGAGGAATCCTGTCTATAACATAAGGAGCGTACACTAGATAAGAACTACATAATGCCTCTAACACATGAGGCTCACCAAGTCTAAGAACCCGGAGGAACGGATGAACTCGTCCCTTGATCTGCACCTTGATCTGAAAACATATTGTATGAATGGGTGAGTCATGCGCTCAGTGAATAAACAAGTTATAAGCAGTGTATGTAGCATACAACAGTGCAAAGCAGTTACAACATCAACCAATAATAAATATATGTCAATTTCATCGTTCTTATACAGTCTCTTTATCTTGGTAGCTTTTAACCTATGAACACCTGGAGCACGGCCCCGACTCATGTTCATAGGTAGTATGGATGTCCCGCGAGCTATGCCCCTCATCAGACACCATACTGGGAAACCCCGCAAGCTATGCCCCTCATCAGGTTTCCTATTTACGACCCCGCGAGTTATGCCCCTCCTCAGGTCGTTTTACCATCTCTTAATTCATTAAACTTTTATCTTATTTAGCGCTGTTAGTGGCACATATCATTCATAATCACAGCCTCAATAATTCATCATCATCATCACAACATTTCAGTATCGAGTTTGGGGTAGTGGTGAACGAATGGATTTGAATACATAACTTAAAAGTATAAGAATTTGAAGTTAAAGTCTTAAAAATAGAGTTTTTGTACTGATGTAATCGATTACAGGCCCCTGTAATCGATTACCAGCTTCAAATTTCGTTCTGAAGAAAATTTTTGCGAAAATAAGCTGTCTGTAATCGATTACAAACACGCAGTAATCGATTACAGTATTCGATTACAGCCTGGGTCAGAGACGAAATTCTGTAGAAAACTTCGCGAAAATCATCTCCAAATCCACATCTTCACCACAACCCATCCAAATCAAACACAACCAACATGCAATATAAATTATATATCAACCAATCTCAGTCCCTATCAACTATCATAACAAGAAATTCACAGATTCAATCAAAATAATACATAAACCACAAATAACCCATTACTCACAAATTACTCCAATGAGCTCCAAGACACCACCCAGAGCTAGGATGAGGTACCCGGAGCTTCCCTAGTTGGTTGAGACCCTAGAGAACACATCACAAACCTCAATCTCACAACAAATAAAAAATCCCAAACATAAACCCTAAACCCCCAAAACCGAGATTGGAGAGAAATAGACATCAATGGAGAAAAAGAAATACTCTACACTTACCCACAATATACTAGATGAGCAATGGCAACTTGAATCTTGACACATGAAAGACGGGGTGTATAGCAGATAACTCAGGAGGAAGTGCTAGATGATAGGCTACAGCTCCAATCCAATCAAGGATCTCAAAAGGTCTGATATAACGGGGACTCAACTTCCCTTTCTTCCCGAACCTCATAACTCCCTTCATCGGAGAAATGCGGAGAAACACATGATCACCAACTGAGAACTCCAAATCTCGTCTCCGGTTGTTGGCATAGGCCTTCTGCCTATTATGGGCCGTTTGCAGCCTTTCCCTTATCAACTTCACCTTCTCCATGGCATCTTGAACCAAGTCGGGTCCCAACAGAGCCGCTTCCCCACTCTCAAACCACCTAATGGGGGAACGACATCTCCTACCATACAGAGCCTCAAACGGTGCCATTCCAATACTGGCCTGATAACTGTTATTATAAGAGAATTCGATCAATGGAAGGTATGGATCCCAACCATCGCCGAAATCCATCACACAAGTTGGGAGCATGTCCTCCAAAATCTTAATAGTCCTCTCTGACTGCCCATCGGTCTGAGGGTGAAATGCCGTACTGAAATTAAGACGGGTCCCCAAAGCTTCTTGAAAGGATCGCCAAAACCGGGAGGTGAACTGAGTACCTCGGTCCGAGATGATGGAGACAGGATAACCATGGAGTCGCACAATCACCTCCAAGAACAACTGAGCGTAGCGAGGCGCTCCGTAAGCCGTCTTAACCGGAATGAAGTGGGCCGACTTGGTCAGTCGATCCACAATCACCCATATGGAGTCAAAGCCTCGGAAACTGCGGGGTAATCCCGTCACAAAATCCATGGTGATCATCTCCCACTTCCACGTGGGTATCTCCAACGGTTGCAACAACCCTGCGGGTCTTTGATGCTCTGCTTTCACTTGCTGACACACCAAGCACCGGGAAACAAAGTCTGCCACATCCCGCTTCATACCTTCCCACCAAAACAACTGTTTCAAATCCTGATACATCTTCGTGCTACCTGGATGGATGGAATACTTGGAGTTGTGAGCTTCCTCTAGAATGAGCCTCCTCAGATTACCCACATCGGGTACGCACAACCGTTGTCCACACCGTAAAACACCCTCTGAGTTTAGAGATAGCTCCACATTCTTCCCTTCACTAACCTCTGACACTAGCTTAGCAAGCCTTGGATCATCCCGCTGAACAGATTTAATCTGGTCCACCAAAGAGGACTGAGCCCGCACATGAGCTAAGAGTACTCCAGATCTCCCTAACTCGAAGTGCATGCCCTCCGACTCCAACCTATGGATCTCCTCAACCAACGGTCTCTTCACAACAGCAATGTGGGCCAGACTACCCATAGACTTCCTGCTTAAAGCATCAGCGACTACATTTGCTCTTCCGGGGTGATACAAGATGGTACAATCATAGTCCTTCAGCAACTCCATCCACCGCCTCTGTCTCAGATTGAGGTCTTTCTGCTGAAAGATGTACTTCAAGCTCTTGTGGTCGGTGTAGATCTCACACGTCTCTCCGTAGAGGTAGTGTCTCCAGATCTTGAGAGCAAACACCACCACCGCCATCTCTAAATCATGAGTAGGGTAGTTCTGCTCGTGATTCATCAACTTCCTTGAGGCATAAGCTATCACCCTCCCATTCTGCATCAAAACACAACCAAGCCCAATCCGAGAAGCATCACAATACACGGAGTAGCCTCCTGAACCGGCAGGCAAGGCCAAAACGGGAGCGTAATCAGAGCCTCCTTCAGCTTTTGAAAACTTGACTCACAAGCTTCCGACCAGAGAAAAGGTGCGTTCTTCTGAGTTAACTGGGTGAGAGGTGCTGTTATCAGGGAGAAATCTTTGACAAATCTCCGGTAGTAGCCTGCAAGACCCAAGAAACTGCGGATCTCCGTCACCGTTGTAGGTCTAGGCCACTTCTGAACTGCTTCTATCTTCTTCGGATCCACCATGATACCATCTTTAGACACTATATGCCCCCGAAAGGTTACTTGATCCAGCCAAAACTCGCACTTAGAGAACTTGGCATAAAGATTGTGGTCCCTCAGAGTCTGCAACACAACCATGAGATGATGCTCATGCTGCTCAGCACTTTTAGAGTACACCAAGATGTCATCAATGAAGACTATGACGAATCGATCCAAGAATGGTTTGAACACTCGGTTCATGAGATCCATAAAAGCTGCAGGGGCATTGGTTAACCCGAAGGAAATCACAAGAAACTGGAAATGCCCATATCGAGTACGGAAAGCCGTCTCCGGAACATCTCCTTCCTTAATCTTCAACTTGTGGTAACCCGATCTCAAATCAATCTTAGAAAAACAGCAAGCACCCTGAAGCTGATCAAACAAATCATCAATCCTCGGAAGAGGGTACTTGTTTCGGACCGTCATCTTGTTGAGCTGCCTGTAGTCCACGCAAAGCCTCATGGATCCATCCTTCTTCTTGACAAAAAGAACCGGAGCACCCCAAGGTGATGTGCTCGGTCGAATGAACCCTTTGTCCAAAAGATCCTTCAACTGATCCTTCAACTCGTTTAACTCTTTCGGAGCCATACGGTAAGGAGGAATGGAAACTGGTTGAGAATCAGGAGCTAGATCAATCCCGAACTCTATCTCCCGATCTTGTGGCATACCTGGTAACTCCTCCGGAAACACATCTGGGTACTCACATACCACTGGAACTTGACCAACATCTACAACACTAGCCTCCATGTTCGTCACTGACGCCAGAAAACCTTGACACCCGTGGTCCATCAACTTCATAGCACTCATAGCCGAGATCAAAGAAGCAGGGGTCATACAATGATCCCCTTCGAACTCGAAGGTTGAACCATCGGGGAGGACAAACTTCACCAACTTGGCATAGCAATCCACCGAGGCATGACAGGAAGCCAACCAATCCATGCCCAAGATGACATCAAAGTCCACCATATCAAGGATCACCAGGTCGGGCAAAGTGTCCATCCCGCCCACAGAAACCACACACGACTTGCACACAAGATGAACCATACGAGGTTCTCCGGCCGGAGTGCTAACCCAAAAAGGATCCTCCAAAGACACTGGTTGCTCGCCAAGACGGGAAGCAAAGAACGGGGACACATAAGAATGTGTGGAGCCCGGATCAAACAACACATAAGCTTCAGAAGAACAAACTTTTGTTATACCTGCCACCACAGCATTGGATGCCTGAGCATCCTGACGGGTCAACGCAAAGACTCTAGGCTGAGCTCTTCCTCCACCACCCTGACCACGACCTCTGTTTCCTCTAGCCGGTCCTCTACCCCCATGCCCAGAAGATCCACCCGGAGACATAGTTGAGAAAGATGGAGTGGGTCGAATCGGTGCCTGAGGCCTAGAAGCTCCACCAGAAAAGCCGGGACAATCCTTGATAAAGTGGCCTGTCTGACCACAACCATAACAGGTGTGAGGAACAGCACGACATGGTCCCTGATGATACCTTCCACAACTCTTGCAATGAGGGGCACGAGGATCTGGCCAATGCGTACTAGACTGAGAAGCACTGCTAGATTGGGACCTCGTCGGCACATCTCTAGGAGTGGATCCTGATGAGTTGGAACCACCCCCAAGTACAAACCTCTGATGTTGATAGCCATGAGATCCACCAGAACTGGATCCTCCAGAGAACTGCCCTGTAGTCTTCTTCTTCTTGTCAAACCCTCTACTAGGCTTGTCTTCCTCTAGGGAGCCTTCAATCCCCACTGCAGTATCCATGACTTGAGAAAAGTCTTCCGCCCAATTTCATTGTGCAAGATGGATCGCATCGGATCCCTGAGCCCCTTCACAAACCTTCTCACCTTCCGGTCCTCCGGAGTGATCTCATGAGGTGCATAACGGCATAATCGAGTAAACTGCGTAGCGTACTCGACTACGAACATGCCCTGTGTCTGCTTCAGCTTAAGGAACTGGTCCGCCAACAGCTCCCTTCGGTTCTCTGAAAAGAATCGTGCCCTGAAGGCATCTGTGAACTCTTCCCATACAGGTGGTGGTCTCCTCATGTTCGCCCTTTCAATCCTTAAGGTCTCATACTAGTGGGCTGCATAGCCCTGCAGAGTGTAGGTAACAAGGTCTACGGCCCTCACATCATGGCATTGGAAAGCGCGTAGAGCTCTCGTAGCCCTATCAAGAGACTCCTCGGGGTCTTCGTCCATGAAATCTCCAGAAAAGGTTGGCGGATTAAGCCTCAGATACGCCTCTAGCGACACCTCTGTAGGCCCAAAAACTTGCGGTCTTCTTCTAGGCGGCTCATATTAAGGGTTAGGGGGAACTTCTTTTCTTTCCTGATTCTGATTATTCTGATTCGCCATCATCTGCATCAAGGTGTTCAGAGTCTGACGAATATCCCGGATCTCCGCGTCGCGATCATAATCCGTATTGCCCCCTTGGGGTCCCACATCCTCTTGCTCAGGAAGAGGGTCCCTGTTGATACGAGGTCTACCTCGGGTGCTTCTCCTAGGAGGCATGGTCAGAACAAGATAACTACACAAACAAACAAGCGTTCAGAAAAACAACAGAAGAGGTGACCCTGAACAATAAGGGATCACCACACAGAACATCAAGACAAAACCATAAGACATCCTATAAAAGCTTTCACTAGAGTCACAATCTTGTGAAAATGTGCCGGCAACCATTTAGACTATTGTCACCCTATTGAAAACAGTTTGCTCCATAAGTTACAGGACTCAACCTAGGCTCTGATACCAACTTTGTCACGACCCAACTCGGATCGTGACCGGCTCATGGGACACCGAGTCCCATGTCAGCCTTAACCTGTAATCCACACGACAATCCAGCTAAACAACAACAACCACAACTACAATAACATACACACATACATAGATCCATACATGTAAATATAAATATGTCATCATACATATCCATAAGAAATCCTAGCAACATCAACACAATAACAACCAGTCTTATATAGATTTATACAACATCAACCATCTACTCTAGTCCGAGGAATCCTGTCTGTAACATAAGGAGCGTACACTAGATAAGAACTACATAATGCCTCTAACACATGAGGCTCACCAAGTCTAAGAACCCGGAGGAACGGATGAACTCGTCCCTTGATCTGCACCTTGATCTGAAGACATATTGTATGAATGGGTGAGTCATACGCTCAGTGAATAACCTGGTTATAAGCAGTGTATGTAGCATACAACAGTGCAAAGCAGTTACAACATCAACCAATAATAAATATATGTCAATTTCATCGTTCTTATACAGTCTCTTTATCTTGGTAGCTTTTAACCTTTGAACACCTGGAGCACGGCCCCGACTCATGTTCATAGGTAGAATGGATGTCCCGCGAGCTATGCCCCTCATCAGACACCATACTGGGAAACCGCACGAGCTATGCCCCTCATCAGGTTTCCTATTTACGACCCCGCGAGCTATGCCCCTCCTCAGGTCGTTTTACCATCTCTTAATTCATTAAATTTTTATCTTATTTAGCGCTGTTAGTGGCACATATCATTCATAATCACAGCCTCAATAATTCATCATCATCATCACAACATTTCAGTATCGAGTTTGGGGTAGTGGTGAACGAATGGATTTGAATACATAACTTAAAAGTATAAGAATTTGAAGTTAAAGTCTTAAAAATAGAGTTTTTGTACTGATGTAATCGATTACAGGCCTCTGTAATCGATTATCAGCTTCAAATTTCGTTCTGAAGAAAATTTTTGCGAAAATAAGCTGTCTGTAATCGATTACAAACCCGCAGTAATCGATTACAGAGTTTTGGTAATCGATTACAGTAATCGATTACCAATTCGCTGTAATCGATTACAGCCTGGGTCAGAGACGAAATTCTGTAGAAAACTTCGCGAAAATCATCTCCAAATCCACATTTTCACCACAACCCATCCAAATCAAACACAACCAACATGCAATATCAATTATATATCAACCAATCTCAGTCCCTATCAACTATCATAACAAGAAATTCACAGATTCAATCAAAATCATACATAAACCACAAATAACCCATTACTCACAAATTACTCCAATGAGCTCCAAGACACCACCCGGAGCTTCCCTAGTTGGTTGAGACCCTAGAGTACACATCACAAACCTCAATCTCACAACAAAATCAAAAATCCCAAACATAAACCCTAAACCCCCAAAACCGAGATTGGAGAGAAATAGACATCAATGGAGAAAAATAAATACTCTACACTTACCCACAATATACTTGATGAGCAATGGCAACTTGAATCTTGAAGATTGATGGAATTTTGGTTCAGGTTAGGGAGAGATTTGAGAGGGAGGAGGAAGAATAAGAGAAAGAATGAGGGGGAGAGAGAGATACGGGAAATGAGGGGGAGAAAGAAGGAAAAGGGAAGGAAAAAGAGAGGGGAGGTGGGGTCCACGTGGTCCTATCACCCCAGGTGTACCGTGATCTCTTACTCAAACAAACTCAGACTACCCCAGGTATTACAATCTTCCCCCCTTAAAGAATTCGGACCCCGAATTCAAACACATAAGGGAAAAGAGATTACCTGAAACATGAAAGAGGTGCAGATACTTATCCTGCATGGCTTCCTCGGGCTCCCATGTAGCCTCCGGACCTGAGTGGTTCCGCCAAACCACTTTCACTGTAGCAACTTCCTTAGATCGGAGCTTCCTAACCTGACGGTCCACAATCGCCACGGGTTCCTCTTCAAAAGCTAAGTTCTCATCCAGAGGCAACACTTGATGCTTAAGCACATGCGAGGGGTCAGATAGGTACTTTCTCAACATAGACACATGAAAGACGCGGTGTGTAGCAGATAACTCAGGAGGAAGTGCTAGATGATAGGCTACAGCTCCAATCCGATCCAGGATCTCAAAAGGTCCGATATAACGGGGACTCAACTTTCCTTTCTTCCCGAACCTCATAACTCCCTTCATCGGAGAAATGCGGAGAAACACATGATCACCAACCGAGAACTCCAAATCTTGTTGGCATAGGCCTTCTGCCTATTCTGGGCCGTTTGCAGGCTTTCCCTTTATAAAACTTCACCTCTCCATGGCATCTTGAACCAAGTCGGGTCCCAACAGAGCCGCTTCACCACTCTCAAACCACCCAATGGGGGAACGACATCTCCTACCATACAGAGCCTCAAACGGTGCCATTCCATTACTGGCCTGATAACTGTTATTATAAGAGAATTCGATCAATGGAAGGTATGGATCCCAACCATCGCCGAAATCCATCACACAAGCTCGGAGCATGTCCTCCAAAATCTGAGCAGTCCTCTCTGACTGCCCATCGGTCTGAGGGTGAAATACCGTACTGAAATTAAGACGGGTCCCCAAAGCTTCTTGAAAGGATCGCCAAAACCGGGAGGTGAACTGAGTACCTCGGTCCGAGATGATGGAGACATGAATACCATGGAGTCGCACAATCACCTCCAAGAACAACTGAGCGTAGCGAGGCGCTCCGTAAGCCGTCTTAACCGGAATGAAGTGGGCCGACTTGGTCAGTCGATCCACAATCACCCATATGGAGTCAAAGCCTCGGAAACTGCGGGGTAATCCCGTCACAAAATCCATGGTGATCATCTCCAACTTCCACGTGGGTATCTCCAACGGTTGCAACAACCCTGCGGGTCTTTGATGCTCTGCTTTCACTTGCTGACACACCAAGCACCGGGAAACAAAGTCTGCCACATCCCGCTTCATACCTTCCCACCAAAACAACTGTTTCAAATCCTGATACATCTTCGTGCTACCTGGATGGATGGAATACTTGGAGTTGTGAGCTTCCTCTAAAATGAGCCTCCTTAGATTACCCACATCGGGTACGCACAACCGCTGTCCACACCGTAAAACACCCTCTGAGTCTAGAGATAGCTCCACGTTCTTCCCTTCACTGACCTCTGACACTAGCTTAGCAAGCCTTGGATCATCCCGCTGAACAGATTTAATCTGGTCCACCAAAGAGGATTGAGCCCGCACATGAGCTAAGAGTACTCCAGATCTCCCTAACTCGAAGTGCATGCCCTCCGACTCCAACCTATGGATCTCCTCAAACAACGGTCTCTTCACAAGAGCAATGTGGGCCAGACTACCCATAGACTTCCTGCTTAAAGCATCAGCGACTACATTTGCTCTTCCGGGGTGATACAAGATGGTACAATCATAGTCCTTCAGCAACTCCATCCACCGCCTCTGTCTCAGATTGAAGTCTTTTTGCTGAAAGATGTACTTCAAGCTCTTGTGGTCGGTGTAGATCTCACACGTCTCTCCGTAGAGGTAGTGTCTCCAGATCTGAGAGCAAACACCACCGCCGCCATCTCTAAATCATGAGTGGGTAGTTCTGCTCGTGATTCTTCAACTTCCTTGAGGCATAAGCTATCACCCTCCCATTCTGCATCAAAACACAACCAAGCCCAATCCGGGAAGCATCACAATACACGGAGTAGCCTCCTGAACCGGCAGGGAAGGCCAAAACGGGAGCGGTAGTCAGAGCCTCCTTCAGCTTTTGAAAACTTGACTCACAAGCTTCCGACCACAGAAAAGGTGCGTTCTTCTGAGTTAACTGGGTGAGAGGTGCTGCTATCCGGGAGAAATCTTTGACAAATCTCCGGTAGTAGCCCGCAAGACCCAAGAAACTGCGGATCTCCGTCACCGTTGCAGGTCTAGGCCACTTCTGAACTGCTTCTATCTTCTCCGAATCCACCATGATACCATCTTTAGACACTATATGCCCCAGAAAGGTTACTTGATCCAGCCAAAACTCGCACTTAGAGAACTTGGCATAAAGATTGTGGTCCCTCAGAGTCTGCAGCACAACCCTGAGATGATGCTCATTGTAACACCCCGATCTTTATTAGGTCCTAATTAAAGGAAATTAAGGGTATTGGACTTTAATTAGAACTTAATTGGGTTTGAGTGAACATGTTTCCCCTCGTTTAAAGTATCTATGCTATGTGTTTTTATGAGTATTTATGTGTATTTATGCGTGCTTTGATGTTACATTAAGTCATTATGGGTATATGAATGTTAGTATGTGAGTTGGGACACTTTGGAAGTGTTTTGGGGCATTTTTCGTGCCCAGTAATCGATTACAGCTCCTCGGTAATCGATTACAGCAAGTCAAGTTTCAGATTTGGGCTTTTTCGAAGGCCTGTAATCGATTACACAGCGCGCAGAATGAGTTTTCAGATGTTTTAAGTGACGGGTGGGCCCCACGATGACTCTTAAACCCTATTAGCTCAGAATATAAAAAGATAAACCCTATTTTTCCAGCTCATTTGGTCAGAAACACTCTCTTTTACCATCCCAGAGCCTCCATAGTTTTCTCTCTCAAGAACCCTCATAGCCATAGCCATTCCACGTCAAGAAACACCCACAGATACTCACCCAATCCCAAAGATAATTACATATTCTTGATCCTCTCACCAAGCTGGACGTTTCTACCGGTTGTTTTCTCCGGAAAGGGTCATCGTTGGAGCCGGGCCGTTCGTGAAACTAGGATTCCGTCTAGAACAAGGATTTGTCATCAAGAGGTAGGGGTTAGGCATTCTAAACGTTATGTATTTGCATGATTGTTGATAAATTAATGGAGTATTGAATGTTGTACGTTGTTTTTCCCATTAGGGTTCATGAAAGGGTTAATTTATGAAATTGGCTTTGAGAAAGAAAGGGGTTTTATGAATTGAGAAGCGTTTTAAAAGTACTTTTATGATTATTAATGGTATGGCTATGTTTTCTATCGATTGGGAAGATGTTGGGTTCATATTTTGGCCATTGGCTATTGAAAATCGTGTTTTTGGAACTCCAAAATCGTGTTTCACGACGTTGTAATCGATTACACGGGTTCGTAATCGATTACGATGTCCGAATTTCCAATCGCGAGAAAACGCTGCTCTCTGTTAATCGATTACAGAGCTGCGTAATCAATTACCAGTTCGTGTAATCGATTACAGTAATCGATTACCAGCCCGTGTAATCGATTACAACAGTGTTGTTTTTGCGAAAATGAATCGTTTTGACCCTTTATGTACCCTAATGCGTTCTACAACTAGTATGGATGATATATATGAGTTAATTATGATTTGTATGCAAGTTTAAATGCTGATTGGATGATGTTGTGTTGATATGTTATGTTTGCATGAGATAAATGATGATCATAAATGTTTATGTGAATTATGTGATACATGTATGTGTTATGTGTTGTGAACTGAGACGTCACGGGGTGGTGCACGTATGATGTTAAGACGTCACTGGGTGGCGCGTGGTTAATAAAGACGTCACTTGGTGGCGCAAAGATTACAGAGTAGCCTTCGGCTTGTGATTGAGAGGCTGTAGGAGGGGGTTGGCATCCTCGGCGCTACAGGTCCTTCACTTGCAGTTGGTGAATATCCCCCTTTTCCCCATTTCGTTAGGATGAGCTCATGCATAGGGGTCGGTGCAGCGGAGGTTACAAGAGGGTGGATAGGCCATAAGACATAATAAGAGATAAAGTGATATGAGTTACAATTCAGTAAAGTGTCAGAGAACATAGCATGATATTTGATTAAGCTTCCCTATATGATTAGATGGCACGTAGAGCACACACACGAAAGACAAATTTATGAATGATGTATGTAGGATGTAAAATGAACAAGAGGCACTTAGGTAGGTCGTTCCGGGAAAGATAATTTTAGAACTTATAACTGAAAATGAATCCATTCATGCTACACCGATTTTATTAATAAACCCGGAGCGGCTCCCCTACTGAGTTACTTCCTAGTACTCACCCCTCGTTTTTCCCCCATGTTAGATGATGAGGTTCTACAGGACACAGGAGCGAATAAGGAGCCCGCGCAGCTTTAGTCCTTTGCAGTTTATTTATTCATTCTAGACTTATCAGTTTTTGCTTTTACGTTATGGATTATGTTTACTACGGATATTAGCTTTTATTTGCATTTACCTTGAGTCCGGACATATGTTAGCCGGTATTTACTTTTCAGTTATGGTTTGTATTCGTGGAGTCTTATGCGTCTCAGTTTTAGGCTCATGAGATGACACCTACTATTACTATTTACTTTCTTGATTGTATGTTTGGGGAGACTATGTTTGTTTATTTCTATTTATTTTACGAGGTATTATTCAGACTACGTCATGTGTCATATATTATCGTTATATTATACGCAATGCCCTTATGTTTATATTCCGCAAAAGATTTTTGAAAAATTCTCCCATGTATTTTCCGCGTAGAAGTATTTTAAAAACCAGTATAAGTATGATAACAAGAGGTAACCCTTATGAAATGGCCCTAAATGACTATAGCACTAGGGGCTATCTAGTAGGGTGTTACATTTTGGTATCAGAGCGGGTCCTTCCTTACAGGGCTTGGGGTAATGGACCTGTTATGCTTTTGTTGCATGCAACGTTAGTTATCACGCGCATACCTCTTATGCGTCTTAGTTAGTGTTGAGGTGCGTGAACGTACTGTTTGGCTGTCATTGTAACTGTGCATACATAACTGTAATGTGGAGCCTGATCAACTCGATATTTCTTGTTTGTGTGCACAGGGACATGGCACCTCACAGGCGTACTAGAGACGATTCAGAGACGGAGCACCCTGAGATGAACGGGCAGGATAACGGGGTTTCAGCTGAGGCGTTCATGGAGATGGCTAGGGCCATGAACCGCATGGTGGACCACATGACTCAGCAGCAGCGCGCAGCGCCGCCGCCAGCGGGTAACGGTGCAGGCCACACCTATTTTGCTGATTTCGGGAGGGCTAACCCTTCACCCTTTCACGGCACTACAAATCCTTCTGAGGCCGAGAATTGGTTGAGGGGCATTGAGGACATCTTCACGGTGGTTTCATGCACAGAGATCCAGAAGACACAGCTGGCCACCTTCATGCTTCAGATGGAGGCACGCTCTTGGTGGGCTGACGCTCGTCGTGCTTCTAATGCGGCGGGTATTCGCATCACATGGGATATGTTCAAGGACATGTTCTATTAGAAGTATTTTCCTGAGTCAGTCCGTCAGGACAAGGAGCTGGAGTTTCTGAGCCTTCGCCAGGGCACTATGACCATACCGGAGTACACTGCCAAGTTCGAGGAGCTCATCAAGTTCTCAGAGATCTACTAGGAGAACCCCAAGCAGACTTGGAAGTGCATGAAATACTGCTCCGGGCTGAACCAGAACATTATGAGGATGGTGAAGCACATGAAGATAAAGGACTACAGCGAGATGGTGGACACGTGCAGGATAGTGGAGGAGACGAGCCGTCCAGTGGCTCCCCTCAGGGTTGAGGTTCCTGGGAAGGGCACGGCGTCACAGCAGTCTAACCGCCCTGCTCACTTCCAGCCTTACGGACAGCCCCGTAAGCCTCAGCCTCAGCCTCGCCCACTACAGCAGCAGAGGCCGCAGCAGCAGCAGCAGCCAGCAGCGGCACCCAGAGCACTGCCCGCTCCACCTCCATGTGCCACTTGTGGCAAACCTCATGGCGGTCAGTGCAGAGCTGGTCAGAGTGTGTGCTTCCGATGTGGCGTGCTAGGCCACTATGCTAGGGAGTGCCCAGCTGGAGGATCTCAGCCTTCTTCCTCTCACAGGCCACAGCACCAGGGCAGGGTTTTCACGGTTACAGCGGAGGGCGCAGAGCGGTCGGATGATCTCATTCTGGGTATGTGTTTGATTTTTGGAAAATCCTTAGTTGTACTCTATGATTCCGGTGCCACGCATTCATTAATATCACATGATCATGCTAGGAGCCTAGGGTTGCATATGTCAGAGTTACCATATGACCTGTTAGTATCTACCCCTATAGCTGCACCCTTTAGGACATGTTTAGTTTGCATGAGATGTAGGTTTCATATAGATAATAGAGCATTCATCTTTGATCTCATATGCTTGCCCATGACAGGTCTATGCATTATCTTAGGCATGGATTGGTTGTCCGCCAATCGAGTCTTGCTTGATTGCCATGCAAAGTCTGTGATATTTCCTTCTATTCCTTCTGCATTAGTCACACCCGTAGAGCTGTATGTTAGTGCCATTAGGCTTAACTGTTGTGGGGTTTCGAGTGATGCTTACATGTTTCTCGCCGCTAGTGAGGTTGTTAAGGGTCAGGTGTTGAGTGAGCTTCCCGTAGTGAGAGATTACCCGGAGGTTTTCCCTGAGGACATACCTGAGTTTCCCCCAGCTAGAGAGGTTGAGTTTGCCATAGACCTAGTACCCGGGACGGGACCCATATCCATAGCACCCTATAGGATGGCCCCCGCAGAGTTGGCGGAGCTTAAGACTCAATTGGAGGAGCTGTTGGAGAAGAGGTTTGTTAGACCGAGTGTATCACCTTGGGGAGCGCCGGTGTTGTTCGTGAAGAAGAAGAACGGGAGCATGCGGTTGTGCATAGACTACAGGCAGCTGAACAAAGTGACCATCAAGAACAAGTACCCGCTGCCTAGGATAGACGATTTGATGGACCAGCTGAGAGGTGCTCAGGTGTTTTCGAAGATAGACTTGAGGTCGGGGTACCATCAGATTCGTGTGAGGGACGAGGACATCCCGAAGACGGCTTTCAGGACTCGTTATGGTCACTACGAGTTCACGGTCATGTCCTTTGGGCTGACCAATGCTCCTGCGGTGTTCATGGACTACATGAACAGGATCTTTAGACCCTATTTGGATAGGTTCGTTGTTGTCTTCATTGACGACATTCTGATCTATTCGAAGACGCAAGAGGAGCAATAGAGCCATGTGAAGGTGGTGCTGGAGGTGCTGAAGGAGAAGAAGTTGTTCGCGAAGTTGTCGAAGTGCGAATTCTGGATAGAGGAGATGAAGTTCTTGGGGCACGTTGTGTCGAAGGGAGGCATCTCCGTGGACCCTAGTAAGATAGAGGCTGTGATGAGCTGGGAGCGACTGACAGAGCACCGGAGCGTCGTTATTTCTCCGGTACTCTGGAGCAATTTAGAAGAATGGTTTTGAAAAAGGGGTTGTTGCTGAATTAATCTCAATACAAGCTTGGAGCAAGTAGTAAGACTCACTCAGGTCGTCTCTCAAGGAATCTGTGTGGCAATCGTTGATTCAAACTTAGCAATAAGTAAAAAGGGGGGTTTTGGTTTTGTTGTGCAAGGAAATTAAATTAGAAAAAGTAAAGACGATTGAAATAAAGAAATTAAGTGCAATTGCAAAATAAGTAAATTGGCATAAATTGAAAGTGACTCGAATGTAAAGAAAACAAGATTAAAGACTTGAATTGAAATAAACTCAGGAAGTAAAGAGATTGCTGAATAAAAACTTTATATTAATGAAAACGAGGGAGAGATTCAAGGTGAACTCTCCCTAAGAACAAGGGTTAATGTAAAAGCAATGACTGAAAATAAGAAGGAGTAAAGACAACGAATTAAAACTGGTGTTCAGAACAATATGTAAAAGCTGGAAGTAAAGAGTGCCCAGAACGAAGACGGTGAACGAAGAACTGAAAGCTTTGGAAAAGTAAATCCTAAAAATGTCAGAGTACCAGCACCAGAGTTCATACAAGAACCAGAGAACTGAAAACTAGATCGTAGACCTAAACACAAAGGAGCTATATATAAAATCCCGACTGCTGCTGTCTTGGGCTGCTGACGCGCTAGGTTTACTTGCACACGACCGCCTGGGCGGTCGTTACCACCGCCTGGGCGGTAGGTCAAAATTAAGCGCATCCAGACGTGGAAGTTACGCGCGCATGACTGCTGGGGCGATGTGTACATCCGCCTGGGCGATTGGTACGCTGCTGTGGGCAGTGAATCAGCTTTCCTTGGTTTCCAGACGCAATTTCCAACACATTTTTATGATTACATGTTCCTGAGAAGCCACAACACTAACAAAAATATATCAAACGCACCAGTGGCATTAATTAGAGTAATTAATACGCAAAATGCTACTAATATTCGAAACGGTAATGCAAATCAAATATTGTGTAAGAAACCAATTTAAGCATAATTGAGAGCATACAATCACTCAAGTTATGAGGAGAAATTAGCATGAAAGTACGGTTTATCAAACCTCCCCACACTTGAACAATTGCATGTCCTCATGCAACATAGAACCAAGCAACAGATACAGGATTCCAGCACAGCAGACAAACAAGATAGAAAAGAGGGAACTATAACTAGAACTCACAGACATGGTTAGCAACAGTCGATGGTAGTAGTAAACTAGTAAGATAATACAAGTTTCCGATTAACATCCACAAACATGTTGGCAATTTCATCAAAAGTAAGCAATGAGCAGGAGAATCAGGTATGAATGCATGATTAGAACGATGCTAAGCCTCACACAGATATAAATCACTCAATGACACTCAAGTGTATAGGCTAGTCCCTAGACCACACAACACTAACACTCTTCCACAGACTTGCCAAAGATGAAAATAGCCTCTCAATTCAAACTCGATGCATTAAGAAACATGCCACAGGGTTGTAATGGGGCCAAGGTACAGGTGGGGAAATATGAGAATGTGGACTGAGGTGGAAATTAAGATCTCATGGTTCGCCTAGTCTAGAAAATAATATATTATATAAGCACAAGGACTGAGAACCAAACATTAAATGCCACAAAACCCATACTTAGCATTGGTGGCTCCAACTATATACAAGAGCCACAAAGAAGAACTATATAAAAAGAAGCAAAATAAATGGGCGAATTCTGAAATTTATTTATTTATTTTCATTTTTTAGATTTTTTTTTACTTTATTTAATTTAAATTCAGAATCTGCCCTTTCATGATAAAATAAAATATAGATGAGAAAAACAATATTTTTTTTATACAAGATCACTTGTACCCCCAATTCCTCTACACAAACCTTTCACCCCCAACCAATTACCCAATTTCTTCCTTTACAAGCATGTAAGACCCTTCAATATCCCAATCAAGCCTGCATAACCCCAAATATAATACAAAACAAACCATGTTTAGTTAATTTCCACAGGGTAATCATTGTTTTTCACTTTTTTTGGCTTGTAATGTGGCTAATATGAACAAAGGGGAATAAGGCTCAAATGGGCTAAACAAGGGTAATTACAAGGGTAGGTCTATATGGCAGTGGGCTGAACAAGAAAATGCGTGAGTCTATCATCTACATCAAGTGCAGAAGAGCTGGCTATTTGGCAAGTCTAGGATCGGTGTACTTGTGTGTGTGTGCAATAAATAGTGTTGTTGAAGGCTCAAAACTAAGGGTACACAAGCATCATACATGCATCCAACCAAATTCAAATTGCTCATAAACTAAGAACATATATACCACAATTGCCAACAGTTCAAAATTTTAATTAAAACACAGGAAACCAGTATCAACTACCTAGTTCACCATCAAAACAAAACCAGTACTAGCAGCTAACCAGTCTCAGCAGATAGAATACTAACTAATAAAAAGTATCAACTAATGAGAAGATAGAGACAAAAAAAATAAAACAAGAGTTAAGGAAAAAGGAAAGAAAGTGTTACCCCTCCCCACACTTGGGTTTGTCACTGTCCTCGGTGGCATTGTCGGGCTCAATGGAGAGTGGTACGCACACCCTGAGTTCTCAGATCCAACCAACTTAGGTGTGCCCCTTCGACCTGCTGCTGCAGGCTACTCATCCTCATCATCATCGTCAAAGCGGTGCTGCGGGTCAAGCATCAGAGCCTGCATCTGTCGGATGGTCTCTCTTTGGGATGCTCGCAGTTGCACCGCGAGCTCGCCTTGCATCCGCTCAAACCTGGTATCTATATGGGTCATGAGTGTAGAGCACATACCATCGAATGAAGAAGGGCCAGGGGCGTCAGCAGGTGGGCCAGCAATATCAGGGACCTCGCGGGCAGCTGCGGCGGCGGTTGCGCGCTCCCTAGTTCTCCGCTATGTAGTATCTCTCTGAACCAGACCAGTAACTCCCACTTTTGGGATGTCTCCCTGCCAATCATCAGTATCTTCTTCTGCCACTCCTGCCCGCTCAGCCATGGTGGAGATCAAAGCAGGATAGGGAAGGCTATGGAAGCGAGCACCGTCATGCACCTTACTCATGGTAGTGTATATCATTTTTGGCATATTTATCCAAGAGTTCCCCAAAATCAGGTAGACAAGAATGGCATCGTCGATGGTGATATCTGAATGGTGAGAGTTAGGCCGTATGTGACTGAAAACGGCCCGAGTCCATGCTCTGGTCTCTAAAGTGATGTGCTTTGAGGGGAGATGGGTTGGCAGACCATTTGCATTTCTATGCCAGTCCCCCCTCTACACAGAGTCTGGCTCGCACCCTCTCCAAGAGATCCGCAGTAGGCTGGCGGTGGAGCTGGGTGAACTCATCATCATCCTGCCACGTTTTGCGAGTGGACAGAGGAATGCACAGAATCTCAGCTATGGCCTCTAGGGATACCGGAACCTGTTGACCGCGGAGATGAACATGCGTGGCTTCTATGGTGTGGTAGTTCGCATAGAACTCCCTTACCAGAGTCCAGTTGGCTTCCTTTGGCTCTGCGAGCAGGAAGTTCCATCGACGCGTCTGAATCCCTGCCACCACAGCTCCAATAGATGGATTTGAGCCCCCGTAGCAGAGGTGGTGCTCATGGAGGATGGAACGCTTCTGAAAATCTTCATAGTAGCGCTCCTCAGCCACCAAGCAGTCAAAGAAATAACTGTCAGATGCTTCCACCTCGCGGAAGTCTCGGGAGGACTCTTCCTGAGTTTGTTGTGACTGGCGGGCTCTCTTGGGTGCCATCGATCTGCAAGAAATAAGAACAACAACACAGATACACATGGACAATAAAGGGTTAGGCGTCAGTAGCAACAACACCAACTATCAATAAACTCAGTATTCTGGACGATTCAATGCAGTCTCGGCACGACCGCCTGGGCGGTTCGAGACGGTCACAACAGTGCACAGCGACAAAAACGCTGGTTTCCGCCATTTTTGTACCATCCAAGCTTTTTCAAACACCAAAAATCATGATATAACCGGACTAGGAAGGGGTAAACACCAACAATCCACAACTAATCTCCATATTTGACCCAAATCTAAATAGAAAAGAGAGAAAAACGGGATTTAATGATGAACTCTACATACAAGCTTACTTGAGAGGTGCAAAAATGGAGGTGAGGGAGCTGAGGTGCGGCGGACAGCGGCGGCGGGTGGCGGCGAACGGCGGAGGGGTTTCTCTTTAGCTTTGCTAGGGTTTGAGCAAGAAAGAAGAGAATGATGAAATGCCCCCAAATGCCGCTCGGCCTCCGCTTTAAGTTTCAGAGCGGTCGAACCGCTTGGGCGGTTGAGGGACCGCCGGGGCGCTATGTGCCAAACGCACCGTTTTGCTTATGCGGAACGCAGCGTTTTGAATGCCGCGACCGCTGGGGCGGTTAAGGGGCCGCCTAGGCGGTCTGTCCGCGCTAAACGATTGCAGTTACGCCATTTTCCTCCCTCACCACTATACTTGCTCTCTTATACCCACAAATATGCTTTTTAGTTCAGAGTGAAGCTTGTATGCAAAATAAAAATAAAAATAAGAAAAGAAAAAAATAAAAATAAACGAAACAAATGAAACTATGAGTTAAAGGAAGGAAAGAAATAGCAGTGGGTTGTCTCCCACCAAGCACTTTGATTTAACGTCCCTAAGTTGGACGTGTGGCCACCTAATTCGGTGGCTTCACTCCCTCAAAAAGGAGGACTTCAGTCTGATTTATTTCTTTGTTGGGGCTTTGATGAAACACTTTTAGTCTGTGTCCATTGACCTTGGAGGTAAAGTTGGTCTTTTTGCAGTGTATCTCAATCATTCCAAAAGGGTAGACCTTCTTCACCACATAGGGCCCTTCCCACCTTGATTTCAGTTTTCCGGCCATGAGTTGGAGCCTGGAGTTGTAAAGGAGCACTTCCTGACCCTCATGAAATTCTTTCCTCAGAATGAGTTGGTCATGGAAGGCCTTAGTTTTCTCTTTGTAGATCTTTGAGCTCTCATAGGCATCCCGCCTGAGTTCATCGAGTTCCTGCAGTTGTAATTTTCTCTCTTTACCGGCATTCCCTAGGTCCATGTTACATTGCTTAACCACCCAGTATGCACGGTGTTCAATTTCCACCGGCAAATGACAGGATTTTCCAAATACCAACTGAAAGGGGCTCATCCCAATCGGGGTTTTATAAGCAGTACGGTAAGCCCACAGAGCATCAGATAACTTAGCACTCCAATCCTTTCTTGAGGGTCCAACCATTTTTTCTAAAATCTTTTTAATTTCTCGATTGGACACCTCAGCCTGCCCGTTAGTTTGAGGGTGATAAGGTGTTGCCACCTTATGAACAACCCCATACCTGCGGAGCAAGGCATCAAAAGTTTTGTTACAGAAGTTGGTGCCTTGGTCACTGATGATGGCCTTAGGAATGCCAAATCTAGAGATTATGTTACCTTTTACAAAGTTACAAACCACAACAGAGTCATTAGTACGAGTGGGGATTGCCTCAACCCACTTAGACACATAATCAACAGCCAAGAGAATATAATTTAAGCCAGCAGAAGTAGGGAAAGGT
Source organism: Aeschynomene evenia (assembly GCA_013621005.1). NCBI lineage: Eukaryota > Viridiplantae > Streptophyta > Magnoliopsida > Fabales > Fabaceae > Aeschynomene > Aeschynomene evenia. Next base: position 23,845,650 of record CM024268.1, read on the forward strand.
CCCATGAAGTCAATACCCCAAACATCAAAAATTTCACAAAACAGTAATGGTTGTTGAGGCATTTCATTCCTCCTAGAATTATTTCCCATCTTTTGACACCTAGCACAGGATTTGCAGTATTCATAACAATCTTTGAAAATAGATGGCCAAAATAGACCGCATTCAAGAATTTTACGACCAGTGCGCTGCGGTCCGAAATGGCCACCACAAGCCTGTGCATGGCAAAAGTCAAGTATGGAGTGGTGCTCATGGTCAGGAACGCACCTGCGAATGATTTGAGCAGCACAAAACCTCCATAAATAGGGGTCATCCCACACATAATATTTTGCATCAGAAATAAGTTTGTCCCTTTGGGCCTTTGAAAAATATGTGGGGACGGTTTTGGCAACCAAATAATTCGCAATGTCTGCGAACCAAGGCATAGAAGTCTGCACACTCATGATTCGTTCATCTGGGAACTGATCATCCAGCGGAATTGGGTCATCTGGAATATGCTCAACTCTGCTCAGATGGTCAGCTACCAGATTGTGGCAACCACTCCTGTCTTTTATATCCAAATCAAATTCTTGCAAGAGCAACATCCACCTGAGAAGGCGGGGCTTTGCATCTGGTTTCTTTAACAAGTACTTTAGATCTGCATGGTCTGTGTACACCACCACATGAGAGCCAAGGAGATAAGATCTAAATTTTTCAAGAGCAAAAACAATTGCCAAAAGCTCCTTCTCAGTGGTGGTATAGTTAGCCTGAGCAGAATCTAAAGTACGAGAAGCATAAGAAATTACAAAGGATTCCTTACCTTCGCGCTGAGTTAGCGCGGTACCCACAGCATAGTTAGATGCATCACACATGATCTCAAAGGGGAGGTCCCACTTCGGAGGTTTCACGATCGGTGCGGAAACTAGTATGGTTTTTAGTAGCTCAAATGCCTCTTGGCAGTCCTTATTGAAGTCAAATTCGGCATCTTTCTGCAGCAAGTCGGTCAGCGGCTTTGCAATTTTGCTGAAATCCTTTATGAAATGCCTGTAAAAACCTGCATGACCCAGAAAAGAGCGAATTTCCCGCACAGAGACGGGGTGAGGTAGAAAGGAAATTACTTCGACTTTTGCAGGATCAACTGCAATACCCTCTTTAGAGACAATGTGCCCGAGGACCACACCTTTATCAACCATAAAGTGACATTTTTCAAAATTTAACACCAGGTTGGTCCTGATGCACTGTTTTAAAACAAGGGAGAGGTGTTGCAAGCTGGAGTCGAAGGAATCTCCATACACAGTAAAGTCGTCCATGAACACTTCCAAAAATTCACCAATAAAGTCAGAGAAGATGCTCATCATACACCTTTGGAAAGTACCAGGAGCATTGCATAACCCAAATGGCATCCTACGATAGGCATAGGTACCAAAGGGACAAGTGAAAGTAGTTTTCTCCTGGTCCTCCGGTGCTATTTGTATTTGAAAATACCCAGAGAATCCATCAAGGAAGCAGTAGTGTGATTGACCCGCAAGTTTTTCAAGCATTTGATCGACGAACGACAAAGGAAAGTGATCCTTGCGCGTTACTTCATTCAGTCTGCGGTAATCAATACACACCCGCCAAGAATTCTGTATTCTAGTGGGTATAAGTTCATCTCTCTCATTCTTGATGACAGTGATTCCAGACTTTTTAGGAACAACTTGCACGGGGCTCACCCATTCACTATCAGAGATAGGATAGATGGTCCTGTAAGCTCCAGAACCCTTCTGATAGAATTAGGCACAATTCTCTTAGAGTTATGAAAGTTTTAATGATAACAAGGTAAGCCATAAGTATAAAATTTTACTTAAGGTTTTGCTAATATGTGCGCTAAGTGTCTCATAAAGCTTTAAATTATTGCAATACCATGAGTAAAGACCAAGACAAAACATCAAGTAGCCTCGAGATCAATTGATAAAATCATAGCGCCAAAGATATCAGAAAGGATGTCTCAGAAGCGCAGAAGGTGAAAACATGTTTCTGAGGAAAGAAGACTGTCGCCTCAGAAGGGTCTCAGAAGACCTCGCGACTAGTAGTTCTCAGAAGGGTCTTCCCTCAGAAAGTTCGCCTCAGAAGTCCGTACAACTCTCAGAAAGTTGGACTCAGAAGCAACCAAGTGTCTGGACTCAAGGGAGCGCAAGCAGTCTCAGAAAGCTCGCTACAACTAGCCAAGGAAGTGGGAACACGCGCACTGTGCAGTTCTGAAAAGTTCCTCATTTCGCGCTGACTGTAGCAGGGAGCCTTTCTGAAAAGGACACAGCCACATAAGCAAAGTGAAAGCTTCTAATTTCGCGGCTCTTTGATGCCTATATATATGAGTTCAATTCCAGAGCTATGTGACGAAATTCTTGCGCTAAAAACTCTTGATTAAAAGTGCAAAAACTCTGCTGAATTGAAAATCATCTGCGAAAACTTAGAACTTTCTCAGAAAGACAATTTTACGGAATTGTTCTTTCAACTTTGCGAAAATCTTCTAGTTCTGTATTGGTGTAAATTCTTACAATTGTAAGTTAAATCTAGAAGTCTACTAAGGGTCAAATTAAGTTTGTAACTTAATCTTAGTAGTTGGTTTTCAAAGCAAAAACAACTTTCCGAAAAACGCTAAGTCCTTCTTTGAGTGAAGGCAGGTTTAAGTCCTCTGGTGTTTGAGGCAAAGTTCAAAGTCCTTAATTGATTAAGGCAAGGAAGTCCTCGGTTGTGAGGCAAGGAAGTCCTTAAGTGATTAAGGCAAAGAAGTCCTCTAGTGTTGGAGGCAAGGAAGTCCTCTAGTGTGAGGCAAGGAAATCCACTTCGGGTTGTGAAGTGGTGGAAGTCCTTTACTTGGTAAAGGCAGTGTTGTCTGGGAAGGCACTTTAAGAAGAATATCCAAGAACTCTCAACTGAAGGTTGAGGACTGGAGTAGGTTGGTTATAACCGAACCAGTATAAAATTCTTTGTGTTAAGCTTTTCTCCCTTACTCTTTACTTGCATAAATCTTTGAGGAAAACTTTGCCACAATTTTAATTAAGAAGTCTCGTGAAAACTTTATTGATTAAAATCAGAAAGCGTTTAAGAAATTCTAACGTAAAGTAATTTTCTTAAAATTGCTCAGAAAGGAACTTTCTCAGAAAGACTAAGTTCTCAGAAACTTAATCTTCTCAGAAAGCAATTTCCGCTGCAAACTCTTAATTCTACCTTCTGAGTAAAAACAGTTTTCTAAGTAAAAGTTTTAAGAAGTAATTTTTAAAACTTGCACGATTCAACCCCCCTTCTCGTGCACACATACACTTTCAGGTCCCGGCCTGAAGGAGTTTTGAAATCTCTTTCTTCACCACATCAAGAATAAGAGGATTCGTTCTCCTCTGAGGTTGCCTTATGGCTTTAGCACCTTCCTCCAGAAAAATTCTATGAGTGCAAATGGAAGAGCTAATGCCAACCAAATCTGATAACTCCCAACCAATGGCTTTTTTATTTGTTTTTAAAACTTCCAAAAGCTTATTTTCATTTTCAATAGAAAGACCATTGGCTATAATTACCGGAAAGGTGTTTTCTTCCCCCAAGTAAGCATATTTCAAGTGGGGGGGGAAGTATTTTCAGCTCAGAATTTTTTTCTTTTGGACAGACAGGGGAAGAAACTGAAGCAGAAATCACCGCGACCGCCGGGGCGGATGTCGATTCCGCTAGGGCAGTAGACATCTCCACTGAGGCGGTGGGTGCCGCTGGAGCAGAAGTCGCCATTGTTGGGGCGGTCAAGACCGCTGAGGCGGTCGAGACCACTGCCAGAGCGGTTTTTTCGGCGTCAGAAACAAAAAAAGACGTAAATGATGCTGTTTTCATGGGTTTTTCACAATTTTGCTCAATCGGAGAGGTATTTTCACTATCAGAAACATGGGATTGATCCCCAAAGAGTTCAAAATCGTCCCCCTCACACAATTGGCATAACAAATCAAGTTTTTCATACCCATTACACGCAGCATCACTGCTTTTATTTTTAAAATTTTGATTACCAAGCTCAAGGAGCCAATGACCCACCTCATCATCAACCAACTCATCAATGATGTCAAGAGAAAAAATAGCATGAGTGTCAGATGGGTGTTTCATTGCACTTCTCAAGCAGAATCTTGCCTTAATGTCCGCACACTCTATATCCAAAGTTCCGGCGAACACATCAACCTTGGCTTTTGCAGTTTCTAAGAAAGGGCGGCCAAGGATGAGTGTTTGCTGGTCTAGAGGAATAGAGGCATTTGTATCCAACACATAAAAATCTACGGGGAATATTAAATCATTTACCTTAACTAGGACATCTTCCAGCAGTCCCTCTGGTTTTTGCACACTCCTGTTGGCAAACTGAAGGAGGAGTCCTGTAGGCTTGAGTTCCCCGAAGTTCAGAGCTTGGTAAATTTCCTTTGGCATGACATTGATGGCAGCTCCCAGGTCAGCCAAGGCATCCTTGATAATCAGCTCCCTAATAAGACACGGAATAGAGAAAGATCCCGGGTCTTGGAATTTTTTAGGGAGAGCAGGGGTTAGACCAGCAGCATTTACTTGAACCTTCTCTCCCTTTGTTCTTCTCTTTTGAGTGCACAATTCTTTGAGTAATTTGGCATATCTTGGCACTTGCTTTATAGCTTATAGGAGAGGAATGTTTACCTCAACTTCTTTGAATGTTTCCAAGACCTCTTCATCTATTTCCGTCTTTTTCTTTCCCCTTGTAACAACTTGAGGGAAAGGTAATTTTGGTAGTGGTGCAGCTGGTTCAGCTCCTCTTTCTTCCACAGCCACCTTCCCTGTACCCTTCTGTGAGATTTTCACCTGTATCTCCTCCTCTGTTTGCTCCTCCCCATGTACCTGTGTTTCTTCTTCAGGTGTGATGATTTTGGGTTTCACACTAGGTTTCAGGGTCTCAACTGCAGGAAGCATTGTCCCTAACCTCAGAGCTATGACACTTACATTTCCCTTTGGGTTTGGAATTGTTTGGGAGGGAATATGAGTACCATTATTTAAAGAAGCATTGCGATCCTCCATCAGCTGAGCAACGTCTTTCCGCATCTGCTCATTTTTAACTTTCTCTTCCATCATCAACTTCAAAAGTTGCTGTAGATCTGACTCAGCAGAAGATGGGGTAGGTTGAGGTGGGGTATATTGAGGTGGTTTGGGAGGTCGAGGTGTATGTGCCCTCTGATGAGGGGGTTGATATTTCTATTGACTCGGAAAGGGAGGTGTATTTTGGGATTGGAACTGTGGTGGTGGTTGTTGTGTTTGGTTCTGGTGTAGTGGTTGGCTCTGGTTACTCCACCTAAAATTTGGATGATTTTTCCAGGAAGGGTTATAGGTGTTACCAAATTGGGATTGCCCTTGATTAGGAAAATTTGTGGCTGCCACTGTTGCATATTCTTCATTCAACTGAGGGCACATATCTGTAGGATGGTCACTAGCACAAATCCCGCATACCTGGACTACTGGTGGTGGTGTTGGAATGGAAGCAGATGCTACCATCTTCTGTTGACTTATCAGAGCGAGTTCTTTAATGGCAGTTGTCATCTCTGCCAATTGCTTCTCTAGTGATTTCTGATCATAAGGGCCAACTTCATGCACCCCTCTTGCATTGGGAGTGTCACGGGTTCCGAACTGCTGATTGTTGGAAGCTATGGTTTCTATCAGCTCCATAGCCTCTGCCAACATCTTGTTCATCAATGCTCCCCCACTTGAGCAGTCAATAGTACGCCTATCTGCAATGCACAACCCCTCATAGAAGAATTGGATGAGGTTGGCGTCAGATATCTTATGGGAAGGGCAGCTTGAGACCAATCTATTGAAACGCTCCCAATATTCATAGAGCGTTTCCCCTTGTAGTTGTTGTATGCTGCAGATGGCTTTCCTAATTGCCCCCGCTCTTGAAGCAGGGAAGTATTTTTCCAAAAACCTTCTTTTGAGATCAGCCCACGAGTTCACCGCCCCATTGGGTAGATTCATGAGCCATGTTTTAGCTGCACCCTCCAAAGATAATGTGAAGGCACGGAGTTTTACAGCATCAACACCAGCCCCGTGTGGCCCTAGTGTATCACACACATAATGAAATTCTTTGAGATGTTGGTGGGGGTCCTCACCAGAAAGCCCATGGAATTTTGGGAGCCGATGGAAGAGTTCCCCTTTTATTTCAAAATCCCCATCGACATCTGGGTATATAATGCCTAGGGGTGGTTGATTCAGATCAGAAGCAATGAGCTCCCTCAAAGTAGGATTTCTTCTCGCAGCCATAGGCGTAACAGTAAGAGGATCAGTTGGTGTGTCGGTGGGTGTTGCAAAAACACTCTCAGGAAACACACGGGTATGACCACTAACCTCCGGCGCCAAAATTGATAGAGCACCGGAGTGTCGTTATTTCTCCGGTACTCTGGAGCAATTTAGAAGAATGGTTTTGAAAAAGGGGTTGTTGCTGAATTAATCTCAATACAAGCTTGGTAGCAAGTAATAAGACTAACTCAGGTCGTCTCTCAAGGAATCTGTGTGGCAATCGTTGATTCAAACTTAGCAATAAGTAAAAAGGGGGTTTTGGTTTTGTTATGCAAGGAAATTAAAATAGAAAAAGTAAAGACGATTGAAATAAAGAAATTAAGTGCAATTGCAAAATAAGTAAATTGGCATAAATTGAAAGTGACTCGAATGTAAAGAAAACAGGATTAAAGACTTGAATTGAAATAAACTCAGGAAGTAAAGAGATTGCTGAATAAAAACTTTATATTAATGAAAACGAGGGAGAGATTCAAGGTGAACTCTCCCTAAGAACAAGGGTTAATGTAAAAGCAATGACTGAAAATAAGAAGGAGTAAAGACAACGAATTAAAACTGGTGTTCAGAACAATATGTAAAAGCTGGAAGTAAAGAGTGCCCAGAACGAAGACGGTGAACGAAGAACTGAAAGCTTTGGAAAAGTATATCTTAAAAATGTCAGAGTACCAGCACCAGAGTGCATACAAGAACCAGAGAACTGAAAACTAGATCATAGACCTAAACACAAAGGAGCTATATATAAAATCCCGACTGCTGCTGTCTTGGGCTGCTGACGCGCTAGGTTTACTCGCACACGACCGCCTGGGCGGTCGTTACCACCGCCTGGGCGGTAGGTCAAAATTAAGTGCATCTAGACGTGGAAGTTACGCGCGCATGACTGCTGGGGCGATGTGTACATCCGCCTGGGCGATTGGTACGCTGCTGTGGGCAGTGAATCAGCTTTCCTTGGTTTCCAGACGCAATTTCCAACACATTTTTATGATTACATGTTCCTGAGAAGCCACAACACTAACAAAAATATATCAAACGCACCAGTGGCAACAATTAGAGTAATTAATACGCAAAATGGTACTAATACTCGAAACGGTAATGCAAATCAAATATTGTGTAAGAAACCAATTTAAGCATACTTGAGAGCATACAAACACTCAAGTTATGAGGAGAAATTAGCATGAAAATACGGTTTATCAGCGACCTACTACGGTGACTGAGATTCGGAGTTTCCTTGGGTTAGCCGGATATTACCGTAGGTTCATTTCGAACTTCTCCCAGATAGCATTACCCTTGACGAAGCTTACTAGGAAGAATGCTGCTTTCGTTTGGTCGGAGGAGTGCGAGAGTAGCTTCACGGAGTTGAAGAGAAGGTTGACCTCGACTCCAGTGCTTACACTACCGGACCCTAGTGAGCCCTTTGAGGTTTACTGTGATGCTTCAGGGAAGGGGTTGGGATGCGTGCTAATGCAGCATCGCAGCGTTGTGGCATATGCTTCACGGCAGTTGAAGCCACACGAGCTCAATTACCCGACTCATGACTTGGAGCTTGCGGCAGTGGTGTTTGCTCTGAAGATGTGGAGACATTACCTGTATTGGGTCAGGTTTGAGGTGTTCTCTGATCACAAGAGTCTCAGGTATCTGTTTGATCAGAAGGAGTTGAACATGAGGCAGAGGCGCTGGATGGAGTTCCTAAAGGATTATGATTTTGAGCTGAACTACCATCCAGGGAAGGCGAATGTGGTTGCAGACGCGTTGAGTCGTAGGACGGTGAGCGTAGCCCACATGATGGTCAGAGAGGCCCAGCTGATAGAGCAGTTTAGGAACCTGGACCTAGGAGTTACCCTTACCCCCACCAGTGTGAGAGTGAGCCATCTTCAGGTGTCGAGTGTTTTTCTGAGGGAGATAGCGAGAGCGCAGCAAGAGGACGAGGAGTTTGGGAAGGTGTTGAAGGCTGTCTGCGAGGGAAGGTTGCAGGGTTTTGCGGTGGATGGAAACGACCTATGGAGGTTTGAGGGGCGAGTGTGCGTTCCTGCGAGTGGTGACCTCTGGAGGAGGCTCACAAGAGCCATTTCACCATTGATCCTGGGATAGATAAGATGTACCAGGATTTGAGGAAGATGTTCTAGTGGTAGGGACTGAAGAGGGACGTAGCTGCTTGGGTTAGTAAGTGTCTGGTGTGTCAAAAGGTGAAGGCGGAGCACAGGAAGATGCCGGGACTGCTATAGCCGCTGAGTGTGCCGCAGTGGAAGTGGGAGAGCATATCCATGGACTTCGTGTCTGGGTTGCCGAGGACTCAGGCGGGGCACGACGCGGTGTCGGTTATTGTTGATCGACTGACTAAGTCGGTTCGCTATCAGGCGATCAGGATGACCTACCGTCTTGAGAGGTTAGCAGAGACCTATATTCGGGAGGTAGTGAAGCTGCAAGGTGTGCCGAAGACGATAGCCTCGGATCGTGATCCGAGGTTCGCGTCTCGCTTCTGGAGAGCTTTCCAGAAGGCGCTCGGTTCAGAGTTGAGCATGAGCACGACATATCACCCACAGATGGATGGTCAGTCTGAGAGGACTATTCAGACTCTGGAGGACATGTTGAGGGCATGTGTGCTAGATGGTCTTGGAAGTTGGGATAAGTTGCTGCCCTTGATAGAGTTCTCCTACAACAACAGCTACCAGGCGAGTATAGGGATGGCGCCTTTCGAGGCATTGTATGGGAGGAAGTGCAGATCACCCCTATGTTGGCATGACCTAGGTGAGGCGAGTGTTCTAGGACCCGACCTTGTGAGGGAGACGGCTGAGCAGGTGAAGAGGATTAGAGAAAGGATGCTCGCGGCCCAGAGCCGCCAGAAGAGCTATGCCGATCAGAGGAGACGACCCTTAGAGATCTCAGTAGGCGAGCATGTTTTTCTGCGAGTTACCCCTACGACAGGTATAGGACGAGCCATGAAAGTTAGGAAGCTTAGCCCTAGGTACCTTGGTCCATTCGAGGTCTTGAGTCGTGTCGGGTCAGTCGCTTACCTAGTGGCCTTACCTCCTAGTCTTTCAAACTTGCATGATGTCTTCCATGTTTCTCAGTTGAGGAAGTACATCTCCGATCCTAGTCATGTCTTAGAGCCGGAAAGTGTACAACTAAGGGATGATTTGTGTTTTGAGTTGCCCCCTATGAGTATCGTTGACCGCAGCGTAAAGAGGTTAAGACGGAAGGATGTGCCTTTGGTCAAGGTGGCTTGGGGCGGAGGTCGGTTAGGAGACTTCACATGGGAATTGGAGGACGAGATGCGTCGCCAGTTTCCATCCTTGTTTGCAGGTACGACTTTCGGGGACGAAATTCTTTTTAGGGGGGAGAAATGTAACACCCCGATCTTTATTAGGTCCTAATTAAAGGAAATTAAGGGTAATGGACTTTAATTGGAACTTAATTGGGTTTAAGTGAACATGTTTCCCCTGGTTTAAAGTATCTATGCTATGTGTTTTTATGAGTATTTATGTGTATTTATGTGTGCTTTGATGTTACATTAAGTCATTATGGGTATATGAATGTTAGTATGTGAGTTGGGACACTTTGGAAGTGTTTTGAGGCATTTTTCGTGCCCAGTAATCGATTACAGCTCCTTGGTAATCGATTACAGCAAGTCAAGTTTTAGATTTGGGCTTTTTCGAAGGCCTGTAATTGATTACAAGTCCGATGTAATCGATTACACAGCGCGCAGAATGAGTTTTCGGATGTTTTAAGTGACGGGTGGGCCCCACGATGACTCTTAAACCCTATTAGCTCATAATATAAAAAGATAAACCCTATTTTTCCAGCTCATTTGGTCAGAAACACTCTCTCTCACCATCCTAGAGCCTCCATAGTTTTCTCTCTCAAGAACCCTCATAGCCATAGTCATTCCACGTCAAGAAACACCCACAGATACTCACCCAACCCCAAAGATAATTACATATTCTTGATCCTCTCACCAAGCCGGACGTTTCTACCGGTTGTTTTCTCCGGAAAGGGTCATCGTTGGAGCCGGGCCGTTCGTGAAACTAGGATTCCGTCTAGAACAAGGATTTGTCATCAAGAGGTAGGGGTTAGGCATTCTAAACGTTATGTATTTGCATGATTGTTGTTAAATTAATGGAGTATTGAATGTTGTACGTTGCTTTTCCCATTAGGGTTCATGAAAGGGTTGATTTATTAAATTGGCTTTGAGAAAGAAAGGGGTTTTATGAATTGAGAAGCGTTTTAAAAGTATTTTTATGATTGTTAATGGTATGGCTATGTTTTCTATCGATTGGGACGATGTTGGGTTCATATTTTGGCCATTGGCTATTGAAAATCGTGTTTTTGGAACTCCAAAATCGTGTTTCACGACGTCGTAATCGATTACACGGGTTCGTAATCGATTACGATGTCCGAATTTCCAATCGCGAGAAAACGCTGCTCTCCGTTAATCGATTACAGAGCTGCGTAATTGATTATAGTAATCGATTACCAGTTCGTGTAATTGATTACAATAATCGATTACCAGCCCGTGTAATCGATTACAACAGTGCTGTTTTTGCGAAAATGAACCGTTTTGACCCTTTATGTACCCTAATGCGTTCTACAACTAGTATGGATGATATATATGAGTTAATTATGATTGGCATGCAAGTTTAAATGCTGATTGGATGATGTTGTGTTGATATGTTATGTTTGCATGAGATAAATGATGATCATAAATGTTTATGTGAATTATGTGATACATGTATGTGTTATGTGTTGTGAACTGAGACGTCACGGGGTGGCGCACGTATGATGTTAAGACGTCACCGGGTGGCGCGTGGTTAATAAAGACGTCACTGGGTGGCGCAAACATTACAGAGTAGCCTTCGGCTTGTGATTGAGAGGCTGTAGGAGGGGGTTGGCATCCTCGGCGCTACAGGTCCTTCACTTGCAGTTGGTGAATATCCCCCTTTTCCCCATTTCGTTAGGATGAGCTCATGCCTAGGGGTCGGTGCAGCGGAGGTTACAGGAGGGTGGATAGGCCATAAGACATAATAAGAGATAAAGTGATATGAGTTACAATTCAGTAAAGTGTCAGAGAACATAACATGATATTTGATTAAGCTTCCCTATATGATTAGATGGCACGTAGAGCACACACATGAAAGACATATTTATGAATGATGTATGTAGGATGTAAAATGAACAAGAGGCACTTAGGTAGGTCGTTCCGAGAAAGATAATTTTAGAACTTATAACTGAAAATGAATCCATTCATGCTACACCGATTTTATTAATAAACCCGGAGCGGCTCCCTTACTGAGTTACTTCCCAATACTCACCCCTCGTTTTCCCCCCATGTTAGATGATGAGGTTCTACAGGACACAGGAGCGGATGAGGAGCCCGCGCAGCTTGAGTCCTTTGCAGTTTATTTATTCATTCTAGACTTATCAGTTTCTGCTTTTACATTATGGATTATGTTTACTACGGATATTAGCTTTTATTTGCATTTACCTTGAGTCCGGACATATGTTAGCCGGTATTTACTTTTCAGTTATGGTTTGTATTCGTGGAGTCTTATGGGTCTCGGTTTTAGGCTCATGAGATGACACCTACTATTACTATTTACTTTCTTGATTGTATCTTTGGGGAGACTATGTTTGTTTATTTCTATTTATTTTACGAGGTATTATTCAGACTACGTCATGTGTCAGATATTATCGTTATATTATACGCAATGCCCTTATGTTTATATTCTGCAAAAGATTTTCGAAAAATTCTCCCATGTATTTTCCGCGTACAAGTATTTTAAAAACCAGTATAAGTATGATAACAGGAGGTAATCCTTATGAAATGGCCCTAAATGACTATAGCACTAGGGGCTATCTAGTAGGGTGTTACACTCATGCTCCTCGACACTCTTAGAGTACACCAAGACGTCATCAATGAAGACTATGACGAATCGATCCAAGAATGGTTTGAACACTCGGTTTATGAGATCCATAAAAGCTGCAGGGGCATTCGTTAACCCGAAGGACATCACAAGAAACTCGAAATGCCCATATCGAGTACGGAAAGCCGTCTCCGGAGCATCTCCTTCCTTAATCTTCAACTGATGGTAACCCGATCTCATATCAATCTTAGAAAAACAGCAAGCACCCTAAAGCTGATCAAACAAATCATCAATCCTCAGAAGAGGGTACTTGTTTCGGACCGTCATCTTGTTGAGCTGCCTGTAGTCCACGCAAAGCCTCATGGATCCATCCTTCTTCTTGACAAAAAGAACCGGAGCACCCCAAGGTGATGTGCTCGGTCGAATGAACCCTTTGTCCAAAAGATCCTTCAGCTGATCCTTCAACTCGTTTAACTCTTTCGGAGCCATACGGTAAGGAGGAATGGAAACTGGTTGAGCATTAGGAGCTAGATCAATCACGAACTCTATCTCCCGATCTGGTGGCATACCCGGTAACTCCTCCGGAAACACATCTGGGTACTCACATACCACTGGAACTTGACCAACATCTAGAACACTAGCCTCCATGTTCGTCACTGACGCCAGAAAACCTTGACACCCGTGGTCCATCAACTTCATAGCACTCATAGCCGAGATCAAAGAAGCAGGGGTCATACAATGATCCCCTTGGAACTCGAAGGTTGAACCATCGGGGAGGACAAACTTCACCAACTTGGCATAACAATCCACCGAGGCATGACAGGAAGCCAACCAATCCATGCCCAAGATGACATAAAAGTCCACCATATCAAGGATCACCAGGTCGGCCAAAGTGTCAATCCCGCCCACAGAACCCACACACGACTTGCACACAAGATGAACCATACGAGGTTCTCCGACCGGAGTGCTAACCCAAAAAGGATCCTCCAAAGACACTGGTTGCTGGCCAAGACGGGAAGCAAAGAATGGGGACACATAAGAATGTGTGGAGCCCGGATCAAACAACACATAAGCTTCAGAAGAACAAACTTTTGTTATACCTGCCACCACAGCATTGGATGCCTGAGCATCCAGACGGGTCAACGCAAAGACTCTAGGCTGAGCTCTTCCTCCACCATCCTGACCACGACCTCTGTTTCCTCTAGCCGGTCCTCTACCCCCATGCCCAGAAGATCCACCCGGAGACATAGCTGAGAAAGATGGAGTGGGTAGAATTGGTGCCTGAGGCCTAGAAGCTCGACCAGAAAAGCGGGGACAATCCTTGATAAAGTGGCCTGTCTGACCATAACCATAACAGGTGTGAGGAACAACACGACATGGTCCCTGATGATACCTTCCACAACTCTTGCAATGAGGGGCACGAGGATCTGGCCAATGCGTACTAGACTGAGAAGCTTTGCTAGATTGGGACCTCGTCGACACATCTCTAGGAGTGGATCCTGATGAGTTGGAACCACCCCCAGGTACAAACCTCTGATGTTGATAGCCATGAGATCCACCAGAACTGGATCCTCCAGAGAACTGCCCTGTAGTCTTCTTCTTCTTGTCAAACCCTCTACTAGGCTTGTCTTCCTCTAGGGAGCCTTCAATCCCCACTGTAGTATCCATGACTTGAGAAAAAGTCTTCCGCCCAATCTCATTGTGCAAGATGGATCGCATCGGATCCCTGAGCCCCTTCACAAACCTTCTCACCTTCCGGTCCTCCGGAGTGATCTCATGAGGTGCATAACGACATAATCGAGTAAACTGCGTAGCGTACTCGACTACGGACATGCCCTGTGTCTGCTTCAGCTTAAGGAACTGCTCCGCCAACAGCTCCCTTCGGTTCTCTGAAAAGAATCGTGCCCTGAAGGCATCTGTGAACTTTTCCCATATAGGTGGTGGTCTCCTCATGTTCGCCCTTTCAATCCTTAAGGTCTCATACTAGTGGGCTGCATAGCCCTGCAGAGTGTAGGTAACAAGGTCTACGGCCCTCACATCATGGCATTGGAGAGCGCGTAGAGCTCTTGTAGCCCTATTAAGAAACTCCTCGGGGTCTTCGTCCATGGAATCTCCAGAAAAGGTTGGCGGATTAAGCCTCAGATACGCCTCTAGGGACACCTCTGTAGGCCGAAAAACTTGCGGTCTTCTTCTAGGCGGCTCATATTCAGGGTTAGGGGGAACTTCTCTTTCCTGATTCTGATTATTCTTATTATTCTGATTCGCCATCATCTGCATCAAGGTGTTCAGAGTTTGACGAATATCCCGGATCTCCGCGTCACGGTCATAATCCGTATTGCCCCCTTGGGGTCCCACATCCTCTTGCTCAAAAGGAGGGTCCCTGTTGATACGAGGTCTACCTCGGGTGCTTCTCCTAGGAGGCATGGTCAGAACAAGATAGCTACACAAACAAACAAGCGTTCAGAAAAACAGCAGAAGAGGTGACCCTGAACAATAAGGGATCACCACACAAAACATCAAGACAAAACCATAAGACATCCTATAAAAGCTTTCACTAGAGTCACAATCTTGTGAAAATGGGCCGGAAACCATTTACACTATTGTCACCCTATTGAAAACAGTTTGCTCCATAAGTTACAGGACTCAACCTAGGCTCTGATACCAACTTTGTCACGACCCAACTCGGATCGTGACCGGCTCATAGGACACCGAGTCCCATGTCAGCCTTAACCTGTAATCCACACGACAATCCAACTAAACAACAACAACCACAACTACAATAACATACACACATCCATAGATCCATACATCTAAATATAAATATGTCATCATACATATCCATAAGAAATCCTAGCAACATCAACACAATAACAACCAGTCTTACATAGACTTATACAACATCAACCATCTACTCTAGTCCGAGGAATCCTGTCTGTAACATAAGGAGCGTACACTAGATAAGAACTACATAATGCCTCTAACACATGAGGCTCACCAAGTCTAAGAACCCGGAGGAACGGATGAACTCGTCCCTTGATCTGCACCTTGATCTAAAAACATATTGTATGAATGGGTGAGTCATACGCTCAGTGAATAAACATGTTATAAGCAGTGTATGTAGCATACAACAGTGCAAAGCAGTTACAACATCAACCAATAATAAATATATGTCAATTTCATCGTTCTTATACAGTCTCTTTATCATGGTAGCTTTTAACCTATGAACACCTGGAGCACAGCCCCGACTCATGTTCATAGGTAGAATGGATGTCCCGCGAGCTATGCCCCTCATCAGACACCATACTGGGAAACCCCACGAGCTATGCCCCTCATCAGGTTTCCTAATTACGACCCCGCGAGCTATGCCCCTCCTCAGGTCGTTTTACCATCTCTTAATTCATTAAATTTTTATCTTATTTAGCGCTGTTAGTGGCACATATCATTCATAATCACAGCCTCAATAATTCATCATCATCATCACAACATTTCAGTATCGAGTTTGGGGTAGTGGTGAACGAATGAATTTGAATACATAACTTAAAAGTATAAGAATTTGAAGTTAAAGTCTTAAAAATAGAGTTTTTGTACTGATGTAATCGATTACAGGCCTCTGTAATCGATTACTAGCTTCAAATTTCGTTCTGAAGAAAATTTTTGCGAAAATAAGTTGTCTGTAATCGATTACAAACCCGCAGTAATCGATTACAGTAATCGATTACAGAGTTTTGGTAATCGATTACAGCCTGGGTCAGAGATGAAATTCTGTAGAAAACTTCGCGAAAATCATCTCCAAATCCACATTTTCACCACAACCCATCCAAATCAAACACAACCAACATGAAATATCAATTATATATCAACCAATCTCAGTCCCTATCAACTATCATAACAAGAAATTCACAGATTCAATCAAAATCATACATAAACCACAAATAACCCATTACTCACAAATTACTCCAATGAGCTCCAAGACACCACCCGGAGCTAGGATGAGGTACCCGGAGCTTCCCTAGTTGGTTGAGACCCTAGAGAACACATCACAAACCTCAATCTCACAACAAAATAAAAAATCCCAAACATAAACCCTAAACCCCCAAAACCGAGATTGGAGAGAAATAGACGTCAATGGAGAAAAAGAAATACTCTACACTTACCCACAATATACTAGATGAGCAATGGCAACTTGAATCTTGAAGATTGATGGAATTTTGGTTGAGATTAGGGAGAGATTTGAGAGGGAGGAGGAAGAAGAAGAGAAACAATGAGGGGGGAGAGAGATACGGGAAATGAGGGGGAGAAAGAAGGAAAAGGGAAGGAAAAAGAAAGGGGAGATGGGGCCCACGTGGTCCTATCTCCTCGGGTGTACCGTGATCTCTTACTCAAACAAACTCAGACTACCCCAGGTATTACAAGATGAGCGTCACAATTTATTATAAATGGTACATACTTCATAACTCCTTCAATACAAAAAATCAGACACCGATATGTTATTTTTTCCACTAACTATGGAGTGTTGGGATTTATCCACCAACAAAGAGCACTTTGTAACTCAGCAAACGACATTGTAAATAGAATAGAAAAAGTTAAAGGATTTTCACACAAAAATTTCACACCATCACTTATATTAGTGATAATACTACCGTTAAAATAAACTATAATATTTGTTTCCATTTTTCACACTCAAAGAAATAACACTCTTAAAATATAGAAGAAATGTAAAGAACAAACAACATCAACTCTCTGGCCGGATGTGGTGTGGCACCAGCAATGGGTGATTATATAGGGCGCTTGAAACAATGGTTAGGCCGATTTTTCATGAAACAATGGCCAGGCCGATTTTTTAGAGCCTTGTCCCATCAATTCAGGTGTTGCGTGAAAATCTGCATAAGCGAAAAAGTGCCCTGGCCGATTTTTCAGAGCCTTGTCCCATCCATGCAGGCTTTTTCTGATGAAGTCTGTGCCAAGTGAAAAATCGGCTAAGACAATTTTTGAGGAAAAAATGCCTTAGCCAATTTTTCTCATTATTTCCACACAACCGAACATTCTCCCCAATATCCATAACAATGTATTTTGAATCATTCTTTTCCATATATAAAAAATGGAGGTGAAAATCATATCTTACTTCATCCTTATATCTTGATTTTCTTACTCGAATATGAATATTATTATTGATTTTTTTCTTTTGGATTTCTTTATTGAGTGATTATCGTTTTGTATCCACGATTTTAAATTTCTTAAGTTAAAACTAATATGAAATAGCATTTATTTCTCAATTAACACTTTTTCAACCGTGTATTATGATTTCCTTTCATTTTTGTATACTCATTTGTATTGTATATAATTTGATTTTAATTTCATGAAATTTAAAATGATTTATGTAATAATATATTTAATTTCATTATCAACATAATAATCATTTTGTAAAGTCATGTGCAGATTATAAAACTGTAAGTTTATGTTATTACATTTGATGATTATTATTTGTTTAAAGATTTAATATATTTTCATTATTTTCTTAATTAATTTAATCCTTTTATTCATGAATGTATAGTCATATTTGGAGGATAGAAGAAATTCACTGTTTCATGACTACGGCCCATTATCAGATTTGGGTTCTCTAAAGGAGTACAACCATGTGAGTGTTTTTTTTTTTTACCTTTTTCGTTATTTTCATTCGGAACATAATTTTTATCACAATTCTTTTTTTTTTAAATATTTGTAGGGTGGTTTTTGCATCGTGTCAGAATCTAATGTATCTGTTTTGGACGATGGTCTCTCTTTTTTCAAGGTCTGCTCATGTGGTAGATTTTTCCTTGATGATTTTGATGGGTATAAATATGCTACTTGCAATCCTCTTGCAAAATCTGCCACCAATAGGTATGTTCAGAATGTCATAATTTCTTTTTAAAGATACATGTCTGTGTGTTGTGATATTTTTTTGTTTTTATTAATAGGTATTATGTGACGATCGAAGTTGAGGATCATAGAGGATTTGGTATATTTGTTTTGCATGATTACGATGCAATATATTTGTTCAAAGACTCATGTGAGGAAATTTTCAGAGAAATTAAAGAAAATGCGGAGGTGTTTTTTTTCTACTTATCATATCTTTTTATATCTATATTATTATTATTTATTTTTTTATTTTGTAATGAATTTCAATTTTTTTATTAATTGCAGTCGGACTCTGTGTATGGATTTTCACATTTGTTTCATGATTTAATTGGTAGAAAAGCATTATTCAAAGTTCATGTAAAAGATTTGGAAATTCATCAATATTATGGAACTTTTAAGGTTTATAACTTGTGTGATGATAATGATCTCGTTGAAATGTTTAATCATACCGATGCAAACTCTAATGTTGTGAGTTATTATCTATTTTTATTAAATTTTTATTTATATGCTTCTAACACTTTACTTTTATATAAAGTCTGGTAAATCATCACTGGTTCGCATATGTGTTCCTATATGTGGTGAACCTGCTGAATTTTCTGATTTTGATCCATCATCAATAAATGAACAACCAATAAATACTAATATTGTTGAAGATGTGATGAATGACATGAGTACATTCATGTCCAAAGGAATTTGTTATACATAGATTTAATTAATTTATATGATTTTTTCTAAATTTTTTTTTGTTTAACATTATACATATTATTTTGACTATTTCTTTTTTTGTAGGACGATTATCTTATTATGTGTGGTGTAATTACCAAAATTTGTGGATCAAACAATTGGTACCTAGTAATACCCTTGAGTAAATCTGAGTATGATGAGTAAGAGATCACGATACACCCCGGGGAGATAAAGCGATGTGGGCCCCACCTCCCCCTTTCTTTTTCCTTTCCCTTCCCTTTTTCTTCTTCTCTCCCGTGCACTCACCCTCACCCTCTCTTCATTTTCTTTTCTTCTTCTTCTCTCTACACCTCTCTCTCTCTCTCTCTAAGAAACCTCCACCAATCTTCAAGATTCAAGTTATCATTTCTCATCTAGTACATTGTGGGTAAGTGTAGAGTATTTCTTTTGCTCCATTGATGTCTATTTCTTTCTATTTTTGGATTTGGGGGTTAGGGTTTGGTTTGGGAAGTTTGGGATTTTTGAATTTGGAATGGATCTGAGGTTTGTAATGTGTTCTCTAGGGTCTCATTCAACTAGAGAAGCTCTGGGCAACTCATCCTAGCTCCGGGATTGAGCCATGGACTCCATTGGAGTATTTTGTGAGTAATGGGTTATTTATGGTTTATGTTTGATTTTGAATGTTATGGTGAATTTCTTGCTATGATAGTTGATAGGGACTGAGATTGGTTGATATATGATTGATATTGCATGTTGGTTGTGTTTGATTTGGATGGGTTGTGGTGAAAAAGTGGATTTGGGGAAGTTTTTCGCATTATTTTTCGCAGAAAATCGCTACTGGTGCTGTCTGTAATCGATTACCACGAACTGGTAATCCATTACGTAATCGATTACACAGTGTAAAAATTCACAAAAATCATATTTTAAAGGCTGTAATCGATTACAGTGAGTCTGTAATCGATTACACAGTGTAAAAACCTCATTTTTATGATTTTAATTCCTTGCTTTCATGTGTTTAAGTTATACCTCCATTTCCCCTCGTTCACCACTACCCGAAAACTTGACACTTGAGTGTTTATGATGATAATTTGGTATTGGATGAGATTGGATGTGTGGGAATCTAGAAATTACTTTGTTTTATGTAATAATATAATAATGATATGATGATAATATGATTATGACATGAGGATGATTTGATGTCGTTGTATTAATGAAATGATGATGATGAAACGATGATGCGTTAATGGCATGTGAAGGGTGTGATGACGATACGATGATGATTTGATGTTGTTGTGTTATGATACGACGCCGATAGGAGTATGAACGAGAATGCGTTTATGTGAGATAGGTACTAGGCGGGAGAACAAAATTCGAAAGTAAGTAAAGATTGGTGACACGACCTGAGGAGGGGCAGGGCTCCCGGGGTCGAAGATTAAGAACCTGAGGAGGGGCGGGGCTCCCGGGGTTCCTTAAAGTATAAGTCCGAGGAGGGGCTGGGCTCCCGGGACATAAATAAGGATCTGAGGAGGGGCGGGGCTCCCGGGATCCATAAGTAAAACACATTTAACTAAAGAGGGAACGTGAGACGAGTTTGACGTATAAGTTATTAGGATATTATGATCGTGTATTGTAGATACTCGTAGGTATTTGTTGGTTGATGTATCATAAATTATATTTAATCTGTTATTCACTGAGCGTATGACTCACCCATTCATACATAACATTTTCAGACACAGGTGCAAAGCAAGGGATGGACTCGTCCGTACCTCCGAGCTCATAGCTTTGGTGAGCCTCAATGGGTAGAGGCGTTGTGTTATTGTTTGTTGTCTATGTAGTCTGCTCCATAAGTTTACAAACATGATTGTCTATGTTATGTGTATTTGATGTAGTCTAATTAAGACTTGTTGTATTATGTTGATTCCGAGTTAAGTAGGATGTTATGTTTGGATTGTATAGGTTATGAGTATAGGGGTGATACTTGAGAACCCTATTATATGTATGGTCCATACGTGATGTGTGTTATTAAAGTAGCTGTGGATGTTGTTGTTTAGCTGGATTGTTGTGTGGAAAACAGGTTAAGGCTGACATGGGACTCGGTGTCCCATGTGCCGGTCACGGATCCAAGTTGGGTCGTGACAAAGTTGGTATCAGAGCCTAGGTTTGATTTTTGTAACTTATGGAGCAATTGTTCTTCAGTAGGGTGACAATAGTGTAAATGGTTGCCTGGCTCAGAACGGCTCCCTGCTACAATCAGCGCGAAATGAGGAACTTTTCTGACTTGTACAGTGCGTGTGTTCCCACTTCCTTGGCTTGTTGTAACGAGCTTTCTGAGAGTGTTTGCAGAATCCATTGAGTCTTGACACTTGGTTGCTTCTTAGTCCAACTTTCTGAGAGTTGTACGGACTTCTGAGGTGAACCTTCTGAGAAGGAACCTTTCTGAGAACCATCAGAAGCAAGGTCTTTCTGAGGCGACAGGTTCTTCTCTCAGAATGATACTTTCACTTTTGCGTTTCTTGAGCATCCTTTCTGATGACTTTTCGCTATGATTTCCTCTTTTAATACACAAGGTTACTCGTTTGTTGTCTTGATCTTACTCATGGAGTTGCAAATTTTAAGCTTTCTGAGATACTTAGCACACATATTAGTAATCCCTTAAGTAAAATTTTATACTTATGGCTTACTTTGTTATCATTAAACTTTCTAAATCTCTAGAGAATACTTCAATTTCTCTCAGAAGGGTTCTGGAGCTTACAATCTCCCCCTTTTTTATGATAACAACTTAAGTCTTAAGATAATAATTTTGCTTAAGTTCTGAAGTGTTTTTGATTAAGTTCACAACTTATTCAGAGGGCACTTTTGTTTTCTTAGAAATTAACTTAGCTTTCTGAGAGAAGGCTTTGTTATTTTCTTAGAAGACTTTGATAATCAACAGATAAATATGCAATATATGACTACTGTTTTAGATTATCAGATATATAGCATGTATTTCTTGATGCTTAAGTATATGAATTTCAGAAATACCAAGCTACTAAAACGTGAGATGCCAAAAACACAAATGATGTTTCATTAATTGCAGTGAGGTTACAAAAAATTTTTTTGGCTCCCCCTTAATTTGTTACTCCCCCTAAGTTTGTTACTCCCTCTAAGTCCTAGCCTAGTGTTTATAAAGCCAAAATATTATCTATTTTTCTTCTCCCCCTTTGTTATATCAAAAAGGGTGGCTAAATATAAACCACATCATAGACTTAGAACTACTGCTTCCTGGCGATGAAGCGTAGAAGCCTGCATATCTCCATTAGTATTTCGCCTTGTCCCGCGCCTGGAGGGCATTCTGGAGGTAGATCAGCTGATGATGTAGAAGGCAGCTGTGAAGATGATGGTGGTGGAGGACGAGAAGCCTCAGCTTCAAGTACGGCATCCACAATGTCCATCTTTTGATATTCAGGAATGACTTCGTCTTCTTCTTCAGCTTCTTCTTCCCTAGCGGTCACTTTAGTGCAACGCTGCTCCTGAGTGTCTTCAGAATCTTGAACTAATTCCAAGGTAGCAGTTGCTTGACCCATTATTTTTTATGTCTGATCTTCATTTGGGATGTTAAAGGCAGAAATCTGTTGATGAATCTCTTCAATTATCTTTTTCTGCATGGATCGACCCGAAAAGGTTTGAAGATGCATATAGGGTGAGTTTATTTCCATTCTTCCGTTCTGAGAACAGAATTCACTTATGGAATCTGATATGGAGAGAGATGGACCAAGTTGATCGTAGAGGAGAGGAGGAATCTTAATCATATTGAAGTAATAGTTGTGAAATTCCTTGTGTGAGTTTTGTTTATATTGACTCTTTTCTAGAGAACACGCGGTTACAAATGTTTCTGAGACATGAGTGACCTCAGTGTCTGTTTCTGAACTGAGTGAAACTTTGGTTTTCATTAGAGCGGAAGTTTCTTTTTGTTCCTTCTTTTCTCCTCGACCGCGCTTGCATTTGCTCTCGTTTGTATTCGATTCTGTTTTCCGTTTTCTTATCAAGGAAAAATCAGAGATTGTTTCCTCAGAACCTTCAGCAAGGATGATCGCCTTAGGGTCCTTCTGAAGAATCTTCTAAGACCTCTCAGAATCCATGCTTCCTTTTATCCTTGTAGGAGATGAATGAACATCTTTCTTCTTCTTCTGTTTTCCATCAGACGAGTTAGTTTCCTTATTCATGCTCTTGTTTCCACTGGAGGCCGCTTTTTGAGGATGAGGTTTAAGTTTGAGAGAGAGAGAAGAGGGGGATAAAAAGAGAGAGATGAGATGAAAAAAAATGACAGTGTTTTGGTGAATTTTGAGGGGCAAACATCTCGTCTAGAGCGAGACTTTAAGATTTTATAGAATAGGAAAAAAATAGCCGTTGCAGAATTTAATTCCAAGGTTATCGTTGGTAACTAATTTCTTGGAAGGCACCCTTCTGAGAGAAATGGTCCTTCTGAGAATATTGCCTTCTGAGAAAATTTTCAGAAGACTTCCTTTCTGAAAGGTGGGTCTTTTGAGAGATGATTTTCTCATAACGTATTTTCTGTCAATTTGCTCAGAATGCTTAGTTCTAATTTTTCTGTCTCAGAGTCTAAGCTTAGGACTAAGGGGAGTTTCTAAGAAAATATTTTTCATAATTTAAACACTTAGAAACGTCTTAGATTAAGAAGTCCTTTCAGAACATTAAAACGATCCTCGGGCAAGGGCTTTGTGAATATATCTGAGATTTGATCCTCAGTGTTCACAAATTTGATTTCAATATCACCTTTTTGCACATGATCCCGAATGAAATGATGTTTTATATCTATGTGCTTAGATCGTGAATGCTGAATAGGATTCTTAGCTAAGTTAATTGCACTAGTATTATCACAAAGAATGGGAATTTTCTCATACCTTAGTTGATAATCACGCAATTGGTTCCTTATCCAAAGCATCTGAGTGCAACAATTTGCTGCTGGCACATACTCAGCTTCAGCTGTTGATAGCGCTATTGTGTTCTGTTTCTTGCATGACCATGTAATCAATCATTTCCCAAAGAAACAACAACATTCGCTTGTACTCTTTCGATCAATTCTGTCTCCAGCATAATCAGCATCACAATATCCTACAACATAAGAAGAACAACATTTCTCGTACCATAAACCAAGATTAGTAGTTCCAATCAAATATCGCAGAATTCTTTTAACAGCACCTAAATGTGATTGCTTAGGCTTTGATTGAAATCTAGCACATATTCCAACACTTAGTTGAATATCTGGTCTAGAAGCTGTGAGATAGAGAATAGAGCCAATTATGCCACGATAATTGCTTTCTGAGACTTTCTCACCATCTTCATCCAGATCAATTACTTGCGATGGATGCATGGGAGTGCTCGTAGGTTTGGCTTTATCCATTAGAAACTTCCTCAGAAGTTCTTTGGTATACTTATCTTGATGTATAAAAGTCCCTTCTGACTCTTGCTTGATTTGCAATCCTAGGAAGAACTTAAGTTCTCCCATCATGCTCATCTTGAATTCACCTTGCATAAGCTTGGAGAATTCTTGGCATAGCCGTTCATTGGTTGCACCAAAAATTATGTCATCAACATAAATTTGGACAATCAAGAAGCCAGAGTCTTCTGAGAGGGTGAATAGTGTAGTGTCAACTTTCCCTCTTGAGAATCCGTTTTTAAGCAAAAAGGAACTCAATCTGTCGTACCAAGCTCTAGGAGCTTGTTTTAGACCGTACAGAGCTTTTGTGAGCTTAAATACGTGTTCTGGGAATGTATCATTCACAAAACCAGGAGGTTGTTTTACATAAACTTCCTCAGAAAGGTATCCATTCAAGAAGGCAGATTTTACATCCATTTGATAGAGTTTGAAGCCTTTATGTGCAACAAAAGCTAGCACCATCCTAATAGCTTCCAATCTTGCGACTGGAGCAAAGGTTTCATTATAATCTATTCTTTCTTGTTGATTGTACCCTTGAGCAACCAATCTGGCTTTATTTCTCACGACTTGACCATTTTCATCAAGTTTGTTTCGAAACACCCATTTAGTCCCAATGACACTTTTGCCTTTGGGTTTCTGGGTAAGTTTCCAAACTTGGTTTCTCTCGAATTGGTCCAGTTCTTCCTGCATGGCATTTACCCAACTAGGATCATCCAACGCTTCTTCTATGGATTCTGGTTCAAGTTCAGAAACCATAGCAAGATTCATGTAGTTCCTTCTGGTTCTAACACCACGCTCGGGATCACCCAGGACTTCATTCTGAGAGACTTTTTTCAAGTCTCTTGAACCTTTATATCCTTTAGGAATAGGGTTCTGAGAAGTCGACACAAAAGGTTCTCGTTCTGAGATTTCAGAAGCTTGATCTTCTGAGAATCTAAATTCCATTGTTGTTGGAGGATTAGATTAATCAGGTTCTGGAGCTTCAATGATGCTTTTAGATTTCTCTTTAGATGGAGATGATTTTTCCATAGGTTGGAAATCACTCTCGTCATCCAATAGAATTTTCCTTTGGTCATTCTCAGAAGAGATGTTGAGTTTCTCAAAATCATCTTCTAAGTCAGCAACCTTCTGAGGCAAGTCCTTACTAAGTTCTTTGAACTTAATATGGATTATTTCTTCAACACATTTGCTCCTCTTGTCATAGACTCTATATGCTTTAGAGATAGAGGAATATCCTAGGAATACTCCATCATCGGATTTAGGATCAAACTTAGACAGTTTGTCCTTTGTGTTGAGTATGAAGCACGAAGAACCAAAAACATGAAAATAGGATATGTTGGGTATTTTGTTCTTCCAAAGCTCATAAGGTGTTTTCTTCATAATTGGTCTCAGAAAGACTCGATTCTGAATGTAGCATGAGGTGTTTACAGCCTCAGCCCAAAATCCTTTTGAAAGTCTGCTTTCTAAGAGCATTGTTCTCGCCATCTCTTGAAGGCTTCGATTCTTTCTCTCAGCCACTCCATTTTGTTGGGGAGTTCTAGGAGAAGAGAATTCGTGAGCAATGCCCAAATTTTCACAAAACCTTTCAAAATCGTGATTCTCAAATTCACCTTCATGATCAGATCGTATGGTGTGGATATGAGAGTCCTTTTCATTTGAAACTCTTTTCGCAAAGGTTTTGAATTTTTCAAATGTTTCTTCCTTAGAAGCCAGAAAGAATACCCAAGTGAATCTAGAATAATCATCCACTATGACAAGACCATAGCATTTTCCAGAGAGGGAAGTCGTTCTAGTTGGTCCAAAGAGATCCATGTGAATGAGCTCAAGTGGTTTCTGAGTAGAGATTCCACTTTTGCTTGGAAATGAGGCTTTGGTTTGTTTTCCCTTTTCACAGAAGTCGCAAGTTGCATCCTTATGATATTTAATGTTGGGAAGACCCTTTACGAGTCCTTTCTAAGAAAGCTCAGAAAGAAGCTTCATGTGGGCATGACCAAGCTTCTTATGCCAAAGCCACTTGTCTTCTTGGACAGAGACAAGACATTTCACATTTTGATCCTTTAGATCATCTAGATGGATAACATAGATGTTACCAACACGTTTTCCTTCCAGAATGATCTCGCCGTTTGTGAGATTAATCACATGGCAGTATTTGGCATAAAACTCAACCTTTAAGCCTTTTTCACAAAATTTACTAATGCTTAATAGATTATGTGTTAAGCCATCTACTAAAAGTACATTAGAGATTTGGTGAGAAGAATCCTTACCAACATCTCCTATGGCAGTGACCTTCCCTTTGGCACCATCACCGAATCGCATCGTTCCTCCTTTCTTAGGCTTGAGAGTTCTGAACCAGTGCTTGCTTCCAGTCATGTGCCTTGAGCAGCCACTGTCCAAGTACCACTGCTCATCTTGGTCGTGGAGCAGTGCTTGTTGATGCACTTGCAGACACAAAGTTCACTGATTTAGGTACTCATGCTTTGTTGGGTCCTTGCTTGTTAGCCTTCTTTGCCTTTTATCCTCTTTTCTTATAGGGGTTGTGGTTCTGAGACTCAGAAACTTTCTCTTTACCCTTCTTAGAAGCTTCTGCTTTCTGAGAAGACTCACCCTTCTGAGTAGAGTTGGTCTTCTAAGAAGACTTAGTCTTCTGAGAATTTTTAATCTTCTTAGCCCTTTTGGGTAGAGAAGTTTTTCCTTTACCGAGCATAGGACAAGTCTCAGATCCACGTCCCTCTTTGAAACATGCGATGCACATGCAATGTGATTTGATTAACGATGGATCGAGGTCATGGGGTTCGAAAACTTCTTCATATCCAAGTCCTCTTTTATCTTTGTAAGGTCTTTGACCTCCAAGTAAGAGAGTCATCATTTTCCCACCATCGACCATTTTAACCAAATCAGAAGTGAGAAGCTCATTTGTCTTTTGTAACTCTATCAAGGCTAGTTCGGCCTTTTCAACGGTTACAGAAGACATTATTTCTAAGGTTTGATAGAGATTGTGACTTTCAAGATATCTGTTTTTAAAATCATCTCTTTCAAGCTTTAGATTCTCAATTTCTTGAATTAGTCTAGCATTTTCAGCTTCTAGATGTTTGTAATTTTTCTTTAAGTTGCTGAAACTGTTAGCTAATTCATTTGAGTCTCTCAGAAGCTCTTCATAGAGTTCTGAGATCTCATTATATGAGTATGAGAGAGGAGGAGAGTTAGGTACCTCTTCTGACTCAGATTCTGTTTCCAGAACAAAGTCAGTACCAGCCATGAAGCAGACGTTAGCTTCTTCCTCGCTTGCTGGCTCGGAACCTTCATCTTCTGAGTCACTCCAAGTAGCAGCCATTGCCTTCTTCTTCTTTTTGGGAATAAATTTCTTTTTCCCTTTGTTCTGAGGGCACTCCGTTCTGAAGTGGCCCTTTTCTCCACAGCCGTAGCATGTGGCTTCAGAAGGCTTTAGCTTTCCCTTCTTGGGAGTAACCTCCTTGCCTTTGCTTGGTCTTCTCTTCCAAGCTTTCTTCATTTTTCTGACGAGAAAAAAGATGTCATCTTCCTCTGTTTCTGAATTTTGCTCATCTTCTGATTCAGAAACCTCTTCGGCCTTGAGAGCTTGGAAGGTCTTTTTATTTGACTTTTAAGGGCCAGACCCTTCTGAGGCTTAGATGAAGAAGAAGGTCCTCCAAGAAATCCTTCAAGCTCAATCTTATGTGTTCTGAGAGAGCCGAATAATACATCCAAACCAAGTTGGTTTAGATCCTTGGCTTCCTGAATTGTTGTGACCTTAGGTCGCCATTTTGAAGAGAGACTTCTGAGAATCTTTCTCACCATCTCAGCGTTTGAGTAAGTCTTTCCGAAGACTTTGAGCTGGTTGATGATGTAAAGAAACCGAATTGACATGTTGTCAATGGTTTCATCTTGTTGCATGCAGAAGGATTCGTACTTGTGTACGAGCATAGATATCTTTGTCTCCTTGACTTCGTCATTACCTTCATGCAGCATGTGAAGCCTTTCCCATATCTCCTGTGCAGTATCACATGACACTATTTTGTCGTATTCTACCTTGGGTAGTGCACATAGGAGAATGTACTTGGCCTTGAAGTTCAGCTGAATCTTCTCCTTCATGTCTTAAGTCCATTCATCCTTGGAACTCGTCTGGTGTAGGTTCTGGGCGCTGGAGTTGCTGCTCCAGGTTCAGCATCTGCTGCAACAACAACTTGTTCTGTTATTGTTTTCAGAGGTTGATAGTCGCCGTTCTCAATCCTATCCCATAGATCGAGACTGGTGTGTTTGATGAACAACGTCATCCTGTCACGCCAATAGTCGAAGCTGTCTCCAAGAAACATTGGAGGTCTGTTGATTGAAGCCCCATCAGATATGAACGCAGCTGGTGAGTCCATAGTCCCTTCTTGGGTCTTTTGCCTTGACACTGTTAAGTGCTCAACCCCTTAAGGACCGAGCTCTGATGCCAATTGAAGGTGTATTTGTGCACGAGAAGGGGGGTTGAATCGTGCTAGTTTTTAAATTTGATTCTTAAAAACTTTTCTTAGAAAACTGTTCTACTCAGAAAGTGAATTTTTGAGTTAGCAGCGGAATAGGCTTTTTGAGAAGATTAAGGTTCTGAGAACTTTAACTTTCTGAGAATTGTTCCTTATGAGTATTTTAAGAGAGTTATGTAATGAATGTTTCTTAAACCCTTTCTAAGATAGTTTTGATATATTAATTCAGTTTAGATCAGATTAAAATGCGTTAAGTGATTTTCTCAAAAGTAAGAGTTTAAAGGGAAGAAAAGCTTAACACAAAGAGATTTTTATACTGGTTCGATTTAAACTAACCTACTCCAGTCCTCAACCTTCAGTTGAGAGTTTCTTAGATATTCTTCTTATCGTGCCTTCTCAGACAACACTGCCTTTACCACGTAAAGGACTTTCACCACTTCACAAACCGAGGTGGATTTTCCTTGCCTCCAACACCAGAGGACTTTCCTTGCCTTAACTTAATTAAGGACTTAACCTTGCCTCACAGCTGAGGACTTACTTGCCTTAAACACTTAAGGACTTGAACTTTGCCTCAAACAGTCGAGGACTTAAAACTGCCTTCGAAACAGCGAAGGACTTAGAGTTTTACGAGTGTAGTTTGATTTCGAAAATAACTACTAAGATTAAGATATAGACTTTGATTTCTCTTAGTAGACTTCTAGATTTAACTTACAAACGTAAGAATTTACACCAATACAAAGCTAGAAGATTTTTCGCAAAGTTTGAAGAGCAATTTAATTAAAAATTGTCTTTCTGAGAAAGTTCTAAGTTTTCGCAAATGATTTTCAATTCAGCAGAGTTTTTGCACGTTTAATCAAGAGTTTTTGGCGCAAGAAAATCGTCACAATGCTCTGCAATTGAACTCATATATATAGGCGTTAAAGAGCCGCGAAAATAGAAGCTTTCACTTTGGTGATGTGGCTTTGTCTGGCTCAGAACGGCTCCCTGCTACAATCAGCGCGAAATGAGGAACTTTTCTGACTTGTACAGTGCGCGTGTTCCCACTTCCTTGGCTTGTTGTAACGAGCTTTCTGAGAGTGTTTGCAGAATCCATTGAGTCTTGACACTTGGTTGCTTCTTAGTCCAACTTTCTGAGAGTTGTACGGACTTCTGAGGTGAACCTTCTGAGAAGGAACCTTTCTGAGAACCATCAGAAGCAAGGTCTTCTGAGGCGACAGTGTTCTTCTCTCAGAATGATACTTTCACCTTTTGCGTTTCTTGAGCATCCTTTCTGATGACTTTTACGCTATGATTTCCTCTTTTAATACACAAGGTTACTCGTTGTTTGTCTTGATCTTACTCATGGAGTTGCAAAATTTTAAGCTTTCTAAGACAATTAGCACACATATTAGTAATCCCTTAAGTAAAGTTTTATACTTATGGCTTACTTTGTTATCATTAAAACTTTCTAAATCTCTAAGAGAAATACTTCAATTTCTCTCAGAAGGGTTCTGGAGCTTACAATTATTATATGGATATAGATGTTATTGTTCTTAACTCTTTTTCTTGACTGTCAATGTGTATATAATAAGTATAATTATATTAGTTTATTTTTTATATGTAATAATAAATATTTGGTTCTATCTCAACTATGGGTTTGTGTTATACTAGTTGAATAGACCCGTGCAATGCACGAATTATGTGTTATATTGACAGTTCTCTTAATTTATACAAAAAAAATGAACATACAGATATTTAATAACAAAAAGGACAATACAGAAACATAAATTCTTTACTATATTTCACAATTATTTAACACATTAGTTGTTTACAATATTAAAATGAGTGAAGTACCAAATTAACCCTCGAAAGATTTTGTCGCTGACAAAATCACCCCCAAAATATTTTAACGACAAAATAGCCCCCCAATGATATTTAACGTTTGACAAAAGACACCTACCGTGAACTTTCTTCAACAGACGTTGACTACAGTAATGAGGTGGAATACATAGTGCCACCTTGGATATTTCTATACAATCAAAATCCCTAATTATTGTCTCTTTCTCCAAATTTACGAATTGAAACCCTAAATCACTGTCCCTTTCTTTCTTCCTCCCTCACTCTTTCAATCACCACCACCGCAACGACCCGGCAACCACTACCCATCGCCATCCCTTTTCTTTCTTCCTCCCTCACTCTTTCAAAATGAGGGATTACGGAGAGAGAGCAGCAGAGGTGCCGCCAAGGGGGGAGAGAGTCGAGGTGTCGCGACCCTCTCTCTCTTCCCAGCCACCACAGCCGGTGTTGGGGCCCTTCCTTCCCAGCGGCAGCGACATCATCTCTCGGTCCCTCCCACTCTCTCATCGCTCGGCTTCCCTAAATCATCTTCGATTTCACTTTCTTCGAAGATGAGTGAGACTGAGTTCCAAAATGTGAAAATAGGGTTCTTCATGTGGGAGAAATGGGTAAAATCAATTGTTAGGGATTTTTGGGATTTTGGGTACAATACACGGATTGCACATGTGTACATGTCCACAGTGGCACTGTGTGTTCCATCTCATCACTGTAGTTAACGTCCGTTGAAGAAAATTCACGGTGGGTGTCTTTTGTCAAACGTTAAACATCATTGGGGGGCTATTTTGTCGTTAAAATGTTTTGGGGGTGATTTTGTCAGCGACAAAATTTTTCGGGGGTCAATTTGGTACTTCACTCTATTAAAATATGTCACCATATTTAAACAACATTATTTACATTTTTTCATCCAAAATAACACTTTGACTATGAGCAAATAACTTACATATAACTGTACTCGAACAAAAAATAAAGTAGCAACATATGAATTTTAATAAATAAAATAGATACATTTAATAAATAAAAAATACAATATCACAAACAAATCTAACTGGAAACAACAAAAATTATATAAAACAATATATTACAAAATTAAAATATATTATTCAAATTTTTAATATTAATTACTAACAACAATGCCTAATAACAATGACTTCATATAATTAATAGCATCAGGAAAAATGGTGGCACAAACCAAAGATCCAGGTCCCAAATTATGTTTGTCACAGAAGAGTTGCCAAGTAGAAGATAAATCAATACCCATAATTAAATTGTTTGGTAAATCAAACTCGCATGTATGTCTTTCAACATCACTAAATGATATGATAAAATTCAAGTATACAGGGTCACAATTATCAAGTTAAAATGTTGGAGAGAGTATCTACACAAGGAAAAAACAAATTAGACAATAATAAATAACTAATTTATAATTAAATAATTATAAAAGTAAATAAAAAATTACAATTGAAGATGTAGAAGCAATAGTAGTCCGAAGAACTCTTCCGGCCATTGGATAGTTTAAACAAATATCTTGCATTCTTGTTGAAAAAGTATTTATAGACATACAACTAAACATTGAGACGAAAGAGTAACAAACAGTGATAGACTTCCGCAATGAACAGTTCTAGTTACAAATCTAAAAATATTCATTCTCCTCACGTATGTACCTGTATATATATGGAAACTTATTTGTCATATGATGAGATATTAGACTCTTTGGATAAATAAAATGTAAACAATATTATTTTTAATTTAAAAAAGGTTTCTTATTGGCAGAATATAACACAGGTATATATGGTAGGCAAAAACCACACGCAAAGTAAAAATCAATCACTGTATTGAGACTAATGATTTGAGTACTCTGACAAAAATTAATTTTTTTACTTATTGCCATTTAAAAAAACAATATCCTAACTATTTATAGTTTTTTCATATGATTCCAATACAAAAATAAATAAGTTATGCTATACATGTTTCATTGCGCATATATATTTAAATAATTTAAAAAATATAACATTGTTTTTGTTAATAATTTAAAAAATTAGAACGAGTAATTAGGTCACTTGCATGTATAATACCTTAGTTATGAACTATGTTTCAATTTGAATTAAATTTGGCTGATCTAATTATGGACTACATATTTAAAGAACAATATTAAACTAATTTTGATGTGATAGAAAGAAAATAATTATATGATAATAATAAAAAAAATATGAATAGAATTTTTTTTTAAATAAACAATAGATAATACTAAGGATGTAATTACCGATAATAGAAAATATTAATCAGTCAATAGTAAAATTTTACTACATGCTTACATATATTTAAAAAAACCCACACGAAGCATAAATACTTTAACATCTAGTTAAAGTTTTCATACAAAAAACATATAAATTCAAGTCTGATAACATTTCTACAAATAATTAATGAAAAAACACTAAATAGTAATATCCAACAAAACATAGAAACTGACAAGGATTATTCACTTGTCAACCGAAGAACTCCATAAGTTATTGCTTTGGTCAAATTCCAACATCAAATTTCTCCTAATATTCAGGTTAATATTCTCCAGTTTACCAATTAGATCAACTGAAAAATCTTTAATATAATTTGAAGAGACATCTTCAATCTCATTTGGGAGTGGAGAGTTGTCCTTGTTAAGATTAATATTGCCAAAAGCAGCAGCAAATAAATCTGAATAAAAAAATGTATAATTCTTATAAATAAACCAATAAATAACAAAAAGTTTATTTGGATTAAATTGTAAAAGATAAAATTAAGATATATATATATATATATATGTATATTGAGTATATACTCACATCATCCAATTTAGCATAACATTTAATAGATGGAGACTCATCATTGCCAATTTGAACCCCAATTTGAGTTGTACCACATCCATTAATAGATGGCACAGTTGCCTTGCAACAAATTAACAAATATAATTAATACTATATTAGGAAAATATTATCATTTTATAAAACTATAAAAATATAGCAAAAGAATAGTTTGAAACACTCACCGAGTCATGAGCTGACACTGATTCAAGAACACTGAACATATTTACATAGGTCATATCATCACATACATGGTCAACAATTAACCCTCCATTGTATATCTCAAGTCCAACATTGTTCCCATCAATCACAAACAACAATTTCAATCCAATTAGTTTATTAAAAATCACAGGGTAATTTTGGTTCTACGTCAGATTAATAAAAACACTAATTAGTATAAAATCATTAACACAACATTACATAAATTCAAAATAGATTAAATATTTTAAATCTATATGTAACTTAGCTGGAAACTTATTGGTGACATCAGATATTATTTGAGAACATGTTTTTTTTTCCAGTAGATATGACACTCCATCATCATTCAGTATTAAAGTTTTAGCTCCCCTATCTGATTCAACCTCAACTCATAGTTTGAATCTATTATATATACATATACAATAGCGTGAATAAAATTTAAACAATAAAATAATCTGAAATTAATTCATAGTTAAGTCAAGTTATACGAATACCTGGGAAATATAACATCAACAAAGCATTTGCATACATCACAAAAATTTTGACCAACCTCATGTTTTATATTATGTCCATGAATGCAAGTCTCATGATACCAATTGTTTGAACCACATATTTTAGATATCACACCACACATAATATGATACTCATCCTACACAAAAAAGTTGTTAAATTATTATATGTTAAAGCAGCACAAAAAAAAAAGCAATAATAAGAAAAACAATATAAAGTAATTAGACTTGTGTATAACAAATTCCATCTGACATGAATGTGCTCAAGTCATATATCATCTCTTAAATTGTATTAGTAGTTACGTTTTCCTCATTTAATGTTGATGGAACAAAATTAGAAAATTCAGCGGGTTCACCACAAAATAGGAACAAATGTACGAATTGGTGATGATCTATGTAAATAATTATTCATGCTTTTTCTTTAAACAAAATATATAATTAATGAATATTTGTTAACATATTCATAAGATACAAACCAATCGGAACCTTCTTTTTTGAATTAATATTTTTTATCTATACATTCTTGCCATCTTCTGCACATTTTTTGATTCCAATAAGATCTAATTTCAAAAATAAAAAGGGAGATTAGCAATCGTAATTACAAAATTATATAAATAACATAAGCTTTAAAGGTAATATCTATAACTTTTTAAAAAAGTTAGTTGTAATATAACGTTAACCCATATTATTTTTTTTGGTTTAATTTATGATAAAATAATCTAAAATAGCAAACTATGGCAATAATTCGAACAATCATGATTTATTTATATAAACCATTTTTTTGCATAAATTATGAAAAAAGATATACGAAAATCAATAATTATCATGAAATTAACTATACATATTTGATATACTTATAATTTGGATTTAGGGATGTTCGTTTTAAAATTATTCATAAAACAATTCTTATGAAGAAAGGATTGATTTAAATTTACCGGGAAATAATATAAATAGATATTACTACTTGTTAACCAAGGCAAATTCATAAAACAATTATTATGAAAAAGAATTAATTTACCACGAAATAATTTAAATAGATATTATTACTTGTTAACCAAGGCAAAGTTGATATTTTAACTAAATATACTATTGTATAGACACCACATACACCTATGATTCCATTAATACACAGCTGGTATCACAAAAATGTAAAATAGCATATAAAAGGCACATCAGAGAATACCATTTGATGGGTGAGCGTCGCAACTCCCATAAATTTAATTATTTATAAATCAAGTTCCCCTAATATAGTTTAGTGGAAACCAGGGTCGTCTCTCACAAGGAATGGCTAAGAAAACAATACGCAAGACTAGTTGTATGAGGGTTGTCACAAGTTGGGGGTTTTTGTTTGAATGCAAGAGAAATAAATTGGAATAATAAAAACAGTGGTTTATGAGGTAGAACATTCATCAGGGCGTTTATCACTGGCTACAAAAGTATGCATGAGTTGATTAATTACGCCAGAGTTAGATCTAACCCTATTGTTGTGATTCTAAGAGTTGATTGCCTAGAACAAGATTAATTAGTGAGATCTCACCTTTAGTTTAGTTTTCAACAATCTTTAAAGCCAATCACATTAATCTAATTAAAAACACTAATCAACCAATTAATTAATCATTACCAACTCCTGATATGCCATGCATCAACTAATCAATTAATACATAAACACATGCCAATGAATTAGCCTAACTCAATCGAGCAAGCCAAGACAAAGGTTTAACACACAATTTAAGATCTCAAATTATATGCCAAGGGTTGATAATGAAAACTTATGCAAGATTAAGAACAAAGCCCCAGTTTACCCCAATGATGTTCACACCCTCATAAACCACCAAGAGACTTAGTTACTCATGGAGGAAATATAAGGGCAGAAAATAAATTGGAATTGAAAACAAGATGGAATGAAGAAATTAAACAACTTGAACAATAAAGAGAAAAGTAAAGAAAATAAATGCAAATTGGAAAGATGGAAAAACAAATAACTGAATTAATTAAAAGAGTAACTTACAAAACCCAAAGGGCTTGACGAATAACGTTGGAAATACAAAGGAGGAAGCTAGAGCTAGACTAGGAAAGAAGATGGAATCCTAATGGAGAAAAATAAACTCTAACTAAAAAGCCTAGGGTTGAAAAGTAAGAAACTAGGAAAAGAAAATAGTAAGAAATTAAAGTTGTAAAGAGAGAATGAAGAGATGTGGAAGTGAGTGATGTGTTTTCTGATGCATTAGCCTTCTTTAAATAGAGTGAGCAACCTCCAAACCCTAGCTAATTGGGCCCCCAGCTCGGCCTTGCAGATAGGTCTCTGCTGTAACAGAATTGCGGCGCGGCGCTGGGTCGCGTATAGCTCACTAGGGCGTCAGTGCTGTGCACGTGATGGATTCTAGTAGAGTTCGGGCGCTGGGGCGCTAGATGCCAGTCTTGAATTCCACTGCTCCGCTTCTTGCTCAGTTCCTGATGTCTACTGCTCCAATAATTCCTATGACCTGCACCAAAAATACAAAATACCCAAGATCAAGTGCAAAGGTCATCCTTGAATTGCAAAAACATCATAAAACTTATTACTTTAGCCTTTATTTTAATTAAGTCCCGATTAATTCCAAATTGTATTAAATACAATAAAAGGCTAAAGTAGAGCAAAGAAATGCATACAATCATCCAAATTAAGGACATAAAATATTGGCAAAAACCACGTTATCACCATTACATCAAAAATAGATGAATAGTATATAACAAAACATTGATACTGCATTTTATTACTTCATACTTTTTTTTACATAGAATAAACACGTAAGCATCCAAGTTATATCCAGAATAACATCATGTCCAAATATTAGCAGAATCTGCTTGTGGTGAGGAAAACTGGATGAACCCCATTTTCCAAACAAACCCACAAGCACAAAACACCTTTAGGCTGAAAAAACATTGCAAACCATTGATTTTTCGAAAACTGCTACCATTTGGACACAATAAAAAAGACCTAATGGTCATTAGATGAGATAGATTACAAAATAAGAAACATAAGACAACAGCTACTAAGAAGGATCTTCTCCATCAATCATCACGAATCTTGGAACACTTGGTTCTAACACAACTCTCAAGCTCCAGTGAAGACAAAAATTCATCAGTCAAATTTCTTTTCAAAGAAGTGTTGAGCGTTGGCTTGCATTGTGCAAAGTCAATAATTGCAACTAGCACTTACATAATTAAATGAAGTTAGCTGGATGTTGCATTGTGCATTTAATGCACACGGTTTTGCATTGCCTATAAATAAAGGCTTAAGCAAACCGTGGAGTGCATCGAAGCAGAAGCAAAGCCAAGCATTTGGCTTCTGTGTTAGTGAGATATAGTAGAGAGTGTGTAGTAAATTCCAAGAGTGTAGTGAGTAAATATACACTGGGGGTTTGAGTACATTTTCTAGGTCTTACTACGATACACTATATTGTAATTATCTTTAAATATAGTGGATTATTTTCGGAGTTTGGCCCGTGGTTTTTACCTCATTATTTGGGGGTTTTCCACGTTAAATATTGGTGTCTACTTTCTCTCTTCCATGTTCTATTTATTTATTAACTAGGATAATTTCTTAGTATGCTCTATGGTTGCAGCTCTGTCTGAACTTCCACATCAGAATCGAATTATTCTGGTTGTTAGTGTCTAGCGGGTCTCACATAAAGTGTCAAACACTTGTTTTATTCTATACCGTTACTCTCCACAAATTTGGGCGTGCTTCCGCTGTTGTATACGGGTACTATTCACACATACGGTACTGTTCACGTATACTGTTAATATTCACGGTTATTGTTCACCGAGCACTATTCACGGTGATGTTCACGGGTGTTGTTTCTGTAGTTGTGGTGGGTTCTCTCCCTAACAAGTGGTATCAGAGCCACTTGGTTTCGGATCCAAGATGTCTATGCCAAAATTTGAAGTGGAGAAATTTGACGTTTCCAACGTCTTCAAATTATGGAAGCTGAAGGTGGAGGCATTGCTCGACCAACAAGGTATTGCAATGGCGGTAGAGGGCAAAGGAAAATTGTCGGCATCAGTACCTGCTGATCAGAAGGATGATGTGATGCGTAAATCACGGAGTATAGTACAGTTGAGCCTTGCAGATAATGTTCTCCGAGAGGTTATGGATGAGAGGACCACTGATTCTCTATGGACGACATTGGAGAAAAGATATGTCGTAAAGACGCTGTCAAACAAGCTATATCAAAGGAAGAGATTGTACACATTCAAATATTCAAGAAATAAATCAATGCAAGATCACATAGACGACTTTAATCGGATGATATCCGATGTTAGAGCTGCCAAAGTAATAATAGACGATGTTGATCAAGCCATGATCTTATTGACTTCATTACCTCCGTCCTATAATAATTTCTGTGATTCGATACTATATGGTAGATCGGACATCACAGTGCAGAATGTCAAAGACGCACTGATGATGAAAGAGCAACAGAAGTTAGTTTCAGAACCTGATGCTGATAATCATGCAGAAGGGTTGTTCGTGAGAGGTCGTAGTTAAGAAAGAGGATCAGGAAGCTCAAATAAAAGGAGATCAAAGTCCCGAAAGCACAAAAATGTAAAGTGTTTTCATTGTCACCAGGAAGGGCATATAAGAAGAAATTGCCCACAGAGAAAGGAGAAATCAGAAAATTCTGCTAACATAGTTGCAAGTTCTGATCATAGTGATGCTGGTTCGGCCTTGGCAGTACTCACCAATGACTCTGGAGATGAGTGGATATTGGATTTAGGTGCATCTTTTCACATGACACCAAATTGAAACTTATTCTCTTCTTATAAAAGGCGGGAAGGAAAAGTTAGATGGGTGATAACAGAAGAATTTCAATTCTTGGTGAAGGAGATGTCCGAGTCAGATTACATGATGGTACAAAAAGGACGTTTCAAGCATGGCATGTTCCAGAACTGGGTAAAAACCTGATCTCGTTGAGTGCCCTAGACAATCATGGGTACAAGTTCTCTGGTGAGGGTGGTATTTTGTAGGTGACCAAAGGCTCGATGGTGGTGATGAAAGGGAAGCTGCAGGGCGGGATCTATTTATTGCAATGAAGCATAGTTGATAGAACTGTTGCCGTTCTATCCTCTGAAAGAAGTGATGATGCTACACGATTGTGGTACATGCGGCTTGGTCATATGAGTGAGAAAATGACGTTTCAAGCATGGAATGTTCATACTTGCTGGGAAAGGCTTGTTGAAAGGCTTGAAGAATTGTAAACTTGGTTTGTGTGAAAACTGTGTATTTGGAAAACAGAAACGTGTGAAGTTTAGTTCTGGCAAACACAACAGCAAGGGGATATTGGAGTATGTCCATTCAGATGTTTGGGGTCCAGCCCCTGTTAATTCATTGGGTGGAGCTCGTTATTTTCTTACGTTGATAGATGATTATTCCAGAAGAGTCTGGAATTATTTCTTAAAGAAAAAAGATGAAGTGTTCGACAAATTCAAGCATTGGAAGGTCATGGTCGAGAAGCAAACAGGGCGGTCAGTCAAGCGACTGAGAACCGACAATGGCGGAGAATTTTGCAGTAATGAAATTGCGGAGTTCTGCAGAAATGCTGGTATAGTGAGGCACCATACTATACCTGGAACACCACAGCAAAATGGAGTTGCAGAACGGATGAAGAGAACACTTCTAGAGCGTGCGAGATGCATGTGACTTAACGCTGGACTTCCCAAATCATTTTGGGCTGAGGCAGTCAATACAGCTGCATACTTGATAAATCGATCTCTATCAACTGCTATTGATCTGAAGATTCCACAAGAGGTATGGTCCGGTTGACCCGTAAGCTATTCTGATTTGAAGATATTTGGTTGTCCTGCGTATGCCCATGTTAGTGATGGTAAACTTGAGGCGAGGGCAAGAAGGTGTATATTTCTAAGGTATGCACGATGGGTGAAAGGCTACAGACTGTAGTGTACGGAAAAAGGATGTTCACCAAAAATCATTGTTAGCCAGGATGTCACTTTTGATGAGGCGGCAATGTTAAATCAGAAGGTGGAGTCTATATTAGATGAGGCAGAAACAGATCATGGTGCTCAGAAGCAGGTGAAGCTAGAGATTGACTGCGGGAAGTCAAAACAAGAAGCAGATGAAAATCAGCTGAGTACTTCAGGTACTGCTCAACCTGAAGTAGAACAACAAGATGAACCTGATGATGTAGATGATGCAGATGCTGGTGAAGATGCCACAAAATCAGAACCATACAGTATTGTCACTGGCAGAGAAAAATGACAAATTCAAAAACCTCAGAGATATTCGAATTCTGTTGCTTGTGTAATTGACTCATCAAGCGAAGACCCTATAGCCTTTGCATTGGCTATGGCAGATGGTACAATTGAAGGGAAGGAGTCAAGAGAGTGGCTGATAGCAATGAATGAGGAGATTGAATCTCTTGAGAAAAATTAGACGTGGGAGCTGGTAAAACTTCCAAAGGGGAAAAGAGTAGTTGGCTGCAAATGGGTCTACAAGAGGAAAGAAGGAATCCTTGATATTGAACCTGCTAGGTTTAAGGCAAGACTGGTAGCAAAGGGCTATACTCAGAAGGAGGGTGTTGACTTCCATGAAGTATTCTCTCCGGTGGTGAAGCATAGCTCAATTCGAATCCTATTAGTTATTGTGAGTACGTTTGACATGGAGCTTGAACAGCTTGATGTGAAGACGGCGTTCTTACATGGTGAGCTAGAGGAGCAAATCTACATGAGTCAACCGGAAGGGTTCGTAATTCCTGATTAGGAGGACCATGTGTGCTTGTTGAAGAAGTCATTGTACGGCTTGAAGCAATCCCCGAGGCAGTGGTACAAAAGGATTGATGCATTTATGATTGGTACTATATATAGTAGAAACCAATATGATAATTGCATCTACTCAAGGGAGCTCTCAGATGGTTCGAGGATTTA
The DNA here is from genome assembly GCA_013621005.1 of Aeschynomene evenia. Classification (NCBI taxonomy): domain Eukaryota; kingdom Viridiplantae; phylum Streptophyta; class Magnoliopsida; order Fabales; family Fabaceae; genus Aeschynomene; species Aeschynomene evenia. Next base: position 23,886,582 of record CM024268.1, read on the forward strand.
TCTGTTGTTATATGTGGATGATATGTTGATTTCTGCTCGAAATAAAGTTGAAATCAATATATTGAAAACTCAGTTAGGGAAGGAGTTCGAGATGAAGGACTTAGGTGCGGCAAGAAAGATTCTTGGAATGGAGATTCGTTGGGAGAGGCATTGCGGCAGGTTGTGTCTGACACAACAGAACTATATCATGAAAGTGTTGCAACACTTCAAAATGGATCAGTCCAAACCAGTTGGCACTCCATTAGCTACACATTTTAAGCTTTCTTTGAAAGAATGTCTGAGAACTGAGAAAGAGGTGGAGCAGATGTCTCGTATACCTTACTCTAGTGCAGTTGACAGTCTCATGTATGCCACGGTATGCACTAGGCCAGATAATTTCACATGTTGTTAGTGTGGTGAGCAGATTTATGAGCAATCCAGGAAAGGTTCACTGGGAAGCTGTGAAATGGATCATGTGATACTTAAGAGGTTCCACCGATGTCTGTTTGGTGTTTGAAGGTCAGAAGGATCGAGGAGTTGTAGGCTATGTTGATTTTGACTATGCAGGTGATTTAGATAAAAGGAGGTCATTGACAGGTTATACTTTTACAGTCTTTGGATGTACTATAAGCTGGAAGACGATATTGCAATGTCAACTACTGAGGCTGAGTATATGGCATTGACTGAGGCTGTTAAAGAGAGTATAAGGGTGCACGGTCTTTTGGATAGTTTTGGATTAAATCAAAATGTGCCAGTTGTACATTGTAATAGTCAAAGCGCCATTCACTTGGCTAAAAATTCAGTCTATCATGAAAGGACTAAGCACATTGATGTCAAACTTCATTTTGTCAGAGAAAGTGTCAGCAGTGGTACTGTTGCAGTTCAGAAGATAGCTACAGCTGAAAACCCAGCAGATATGATGACGAAACCGTTGCCGACTGATAACTTCAAGCATTGACTGAACTTGATCAATATTTGCAGAGGTTGAAGATTATTGCAAAATGCAAGCCAAGGTGGAGAATTGTTGAGGGTTGGCTTGCATTGTGCAAAGTCAACAATTACAACTAGCACTTACATAATTAAATGAAGTTAGTTGGATGTTGCGTTCTGCATTTAATGCACACGGTTTTGCCTTGCATATAAATAGAGGCTTAAGCAAACCGTGGAGTGCATCAATGCAGAAGCAAAACCAAGCATTTGGCTTCTGTGTTAGTGAGATATAGTAGAGATTGTGTAGTAAATTCCAAGAGTGTAGTGAGTAAATATACACTGGGGGTTTGAGTAAATTTTTTAGGTCTCACTAGGATACACTATATTGTAATTATCTTTAAATATAGTGGATTATTTTCGGAGTTTGGCCCGTGGTTTTTATCTCATTATTTGGGGGTTTTCCACGTTAAATATTGGTGTCTACTTTCTCTCTTCCCTATTCTATTTGTTTATTAACTAGGATAATTTCTTAGTATGTTCTGTGGTTGCAGCTCTGTCTGAACTTCCACATCAGAACCGAATTGTTCTGGTTGTTAGTGTCTAGTGGGTCTCACATAAAGTGTCAAACACATGTTTTATTCTATACTGTTACTCTCCACAAATTTGGGCGTGCTTCCGTTGTTGTATACAGGTACTATTCACACATACAGTACTTTTCACGTATACTGTTCACTGAGCACTATTCACGGTGCTGTTCACGGGGTGTTGTTTCAGTAACTGTGGTGGGTTCTCTCCCTAACAAGAAGAACGTCCATGATAAACCTCATTCACATAATTTTCAACATTCTCGGAAAGCATTTCCTGAAAATTATAATAGAGTGTGGATAAATACTTCATTTTTATCTATTATGAGAACATCCTATGTGAGAAAGCATAAAATTAGAGTGATGAGGCTATAAGATATAAGAAAAAAAATATGAATGCCATATATTGGCATTTTTTCTACTAGATCTGATGTCATAAATAAACTTCATTTTTTTTCCTTGTAGGTATGTAGAAGCAAAACTTATTATGCTAGCAAAAATAGATGTAATTTCTATTGAATGAGCATAAAATTTGAGATAAATAAATACACATGTGTTAGAATACATACTTTTTTGTCAATCACAATGGTTGAAGTTGCACTATCCATTGCAAAATCCACTTCAGCATTTGATATATTATCATGAGTAACATTGACACCCGATTCTGATTGCTAATCTCATTTTTTTGACTCATCTTTGCTAGAATTTTTATATGGAACGTCCATAGAACTACAAACAACTTCGGATGACTGTTCATGTAAAACATACCAAAAAACAGAAATAAATAATTAAGATTTCTGAAATGTAAAACACACATCAATAATCAGAAAATCTGAAAACAATATTGTAATAAAAATACAAATTAAACTAACATTATTTTCTTCTTCAGAGCTGACATCAATCACTTCTTTTCCACTGTTATATTTCATCTGACAAATACATGTAATTATATAAGACTTTCACAGTTAACCAACATAAAAGTAAATAACACTTGGGCATAAAATAATGACAATTTACAACATCAGTTGTGAAAAACATATATTATCAATGTCAAAAGTTGAGATTGTATCAATAATTGAAATCTCAGTATCATTTTTTGCAAGACCAGGATTTATAGCAACATATGTACAAAATCTTTGCAGATTTGTATCCACTAAATCAATCTGGGTTATATTTATCGATGGACCATCAGTTGGTGTGGCAAAAACAGGCTGCAACAACAATAAAATGACTATTTAAGATAAAATATCCAAAGGGCACAAAAAAAAAAAAAAACAGTAGGACCAATACACATATCATTAATTTGTATACCTTTGATGGGCTATTTTCAGCACCGGGCAAATCAAACATACCAAGAATATTTGGGTCATCACACACACGACGAACACAGAAGGTTCCATTGTATGAACTTGTACCAACTCGCCTTGTTTCCACTTTAAACAACAATTTTTCCCAACAATCTTCTTAAATGAAGGTGGGTACGAAGCACCACATATAATATTTTTTTATTACAATTGAATAACAATACATTAAACATAAGTATGTTTGTATACAAATAATACGCCATATCCTAAAAATGAAAATAGCAAAAGTAGCTATAATGACACCGTTTTTTTATCATATACATATATAATTATAAAAAAATATACCTCACATCTTTTTCATGTTCAGACCATAATTGAGCATAAGTTTTCTTAAACAAATAAGAGGCCTCGTGATGAAATAGAACAAAAACGGCAGCATCATTCCCATCAGTGACTTCAACTTTAACTCTAAACCTATACAAAAAAAAAAAAAATAAGAAGCTTGGGATAACAAATAAGTGAAATAAAAAACATTAAAGGATGTTACAACATTATGAATCAATACAAATAGATGAAATAGATCACCTTGGAACAACATGATGAACATGACATTTGTAAAAGTCACAATAGTAAACCTTTGAAACAGTTTGGACAACATGTCAAAAAAACCATCCTACAATTGGATTAAAAAAACAAATAGATCATTAAAAAATTGTCACTGAGCAACCAGAGTAACTCAGTATATATATATATATATATATATATATATATAATCCATTAAAAGTAAAAAAATATTTATCCATAAAATGATTTGGGCTAAAGTCACGGACATTATAACATTCAGATAAATAGTTTAATACAAAGTCATATCAACTAATATAATATGAATGAAAATTGAGAAAGAGACATAAAATGAAATGACAATAATTCATGTCTTCTTTAGTAATATAATATACTATATTGAAATCATTGGCTTGCCATGTGCAATATACAAAATGAATAACTAATTTTTTTGTTTTCATTGAGCTCTTCAAGGCTGATTCTTGGTGTGTTCTTCATAAATTCATCTTCAAGTGAGCTGCCAATACCTTCACCACCAACCATTAATGGTTGTGATGCATAAACGCCACCTTCAACCAAGCTGCACAAATATTTAAAAATATATTATACAGACCAAAAACAAAATAGACTTGTAAAAAAAATAATACAATTACACTCATACCTCACTACAAAAAAAGTGGTTTAATACCACAGATTATTAGCCACGCTCACTAAAGCGTGGACATTAAAGCAAATAAAACTCTAAAAAATAAGAATATCTACTCAATCTCACTCTCGATATATCTCTCACTAACTCTCTGAATCATCGAAACCACCTTAAGAAGGCATCGTTGCCGCTGCCGCCACCGCTCCGCTTCGCCACTGTCCGCCTCGTGCTCGTAAATCCGCTCCGCACCGTCGTGCCGCTTCGCTCCACCACTATCATCTTTGTTGTCGAAGATGTCGTTGTCATCGTCGTCGAAGCTGGCATCAATTCTTTCTACCATTGTACGATATCTCTTTATCCTATAGCCTTCCTGGCTTGGATTGTTCTAGTTCTTGTCAATTGGACAAGTACCGGTTTGAAAGAACAAAGATAACCAACATAACTTCTAGTGTCATTGATAAGCTCTCGGTCTCAAATGTCTATAGTCGATCTGAATGGTTTAACGTCTACCATAAGAATGTTGTTGAATTTTTGCGTCTCCAATTTAATGTTGTTATGTAAATTATTTTCTAACTGAAACTTTATACTTGACTTAGTATAGACCAAATTGTACAATCGATCCGAAAAGTTTCAAATTATTACTGATTCTCTCTCTAAGTAGCTAAAAAGTTACTGACTCTTTTTATGTGCATCATTTCGCATGTTGAAGTTGCATAGTTGCTGCTGTCGTGCATAGCAGTATCTGATGATCTTAATTATTATTGAGTATCTTTTGTAATTTGGTTCCAAAGCTGGTGCTTTACTAAATTTATGTACAATTTCCTCAAGTTTTGGGGACACATAGTAATGGCTAATTTGTTTTAGTATGTTGTGAGGCTTATAATTTCTCATCTGAAACATTAACTTAGATATATTTATATGATGCTTAAATTTCCATGTGTGAAATGTGCCTTAGATCTAATTTCTGTTCTTTCTACATGATTCATAATAAATTAATAGTTCTCATCTTCTTCTCTAATGTTCTAATGAAGATAATTTATAGATGTTGCAGGAATTACAAAAGTTGCACACTTATGATTGAAGGATCTTCGGGTGCTTCCTGTTGGTACCAAAGTAGTGTTACAATTTAATGATTGTAAACAACCAATTGGTGAAGCAGCTGACCTCTTAGGACGAGCTCTTGGACAATCAGGAGCTAACCTTGTTGCTCTACCTATACAAGGAGGACCTTTACAATGACAAGCTAAGCGTAAGATTGAGTATGAAATAGAGTTTTATGATATTTTTCTATATTTAGTGTTGTTAATTTCTATATTTCAATATCTGGTTGATACAAAGTGGAGTTGTTGTTCTAAATAATTCACTTTGGTTTTGAGTATTGAGAAAGAGTAATGGTATTTCATTTTTTTCTTGTGCTTAAAGGGGGTAGATAGATTAATTTATGCGGTTTCTACTTAGAGAGTTAGAGTTGAATAGTCTCTTGTTGTTGAACACTGCTTTTTTCTGAATGTTGGATTTGTTTTTCAGGCTAAATGTGTTAATGATGGAGATGTTGGGCTAAACGATGGAAGTTCTTGTTCGGAGCATGATATTTTTTGATATTTTGAGTTATCATTACTTTTGTTGAATTTTATACGTAAAGTACTTTTACGAATATAGAGGAGTTAGGAAATATTGCATTTACAATTTAATTTCATGATGTATGACACTAAAATTCCTATAGATGAATATGGAATAAATAGTTCCTTTCAATGGACATGATATTAGTTGCAATACTCTTGAAAGTGATATGACATTATTTTGTAATGAAATGAAATTATTGTTTATGATTTAAATTAAAATTATTATGTATCTAGTTTTACAGGAATTAAATTTATCATTTGTAGATTAATTACATATTAGGATTTAGGTATTTTTTAAAAAAAGAATGATATTAACCACACTTCGCATGTATGGACAAAAAATAAGGAATAATATTAGCCACACTTGGTAAGAGTGGCTAGAAGAATTCAAGTTTTATGGCTAATAAAAACAATTAGCCACATTTATAGAATGTGGTTATATGTAAATGTAAAGTGTTGTTAACTGATACATTTTTCCACCCTTGTAGTAACCACACCACTCTTAAGTGTTGGAAGTTCATTTAACCACGCCTAAAAAACGTGGTTAAACGTCAACTTTAAATGTGACTAACCGTATAATTTTTTGTTGTGCCTATGCTTGAACTCAATAGCCTCAGCTATATCGGGATTAAATAGAATCTTTGTTACATACATAATATTTTACAATCCGACCTTTCTTGTCAAAACATATTGAATACAATAACATAAATTCATATATAAATAGACTTAGAAAACATATTAGTGAAATTAATTTTGTTGAGATATAAAATTCTAACCTCTAAAAAGTTTAACCTTTACAAATTGTAATATGACAACAGGTTGCTCTCGACATCCCCCTCCAAGAAAATTTTGAACTTGTGTAACATAATCACCAAATAGAGCACAGAGAATCTTAAAGCTGTAAAATTTACCATAGGTTAAATTAAGAGTAAACCCCCAAGTTAGTCCCTGACAATTTCAGTGCCGGACAATCCGGTCCTTGACAATTGGAAAGTGACAACTTGATCCCTAACAATGCGAAACGTCGGGCACTTGTTGGTCCATACTGTTAACTTTAACGGACTTGCTGACATGGCATTCAAAACTCCCCCAAATTAGTCCTTGACTTTTTCAAAATTTATAACTACTCAAAACTCCCCCAAATTAATCCCTATCTTCCACCTCACATCTCATTCATGTCCACCACTATCCTTACCCAAACCTCACCACCACCTACTCCACCTCCATTCATTGCTGCCTTCACCACCACCACACCACTACTATTGTCACATCATATAATATATGCTCCTACCTTTCAATCTTGAACTAAAACTCTACCTCTACCTTCATTACCATCACTATTGCAATATGCAAAACCCTAAAAATTATTTAAAAAATGAGTCAAATATGAAAAATCATCTCAGCTTTGTGTCATTACAACCACAACAACAACAACAACATCACTATTATTATTCTTCAATCACTTAATCATCGGCTCCCATTTTAATTTGACTACCTTTTTCAATAATTTCAAAAACCCAAAATTAAAATTTATCATCCTTCTTCAATCTCCCTCCTCCTAATAATGGTTATGAAGGTAGAGGTGGAATTTCGGGTTCAAGTTTTGAGGGGGTAATGAGTGATGGTGGAGTAGGTGGCAGTGAAGGTTGGGTGGGGTAGTGGTGGTGGACATGGAGATGTGGGGTTGAGGATGAAAGATTGAAGATAGGAATTAATTTGGGAGAGTTTTGAGTAGTTACAAATTTTGAAAAAGATAGGGACTAATTTGGGGGAATTTTGAATGCCACGTCAGCAAGTCCGTTAAAGTTAACAGTAGGGACCAACAAGTGTCCGACGTTTGACATTGTTAGGAATCAGGTTGTCACTTTCCAATTATCAAGGACCGAGTTGTCCGACGCTAAAATTGTTAGGGGACTACCTTGGGAGTTTACTCTTAAATTAATATTATGCAATTATAGTGTCAATAAAAAATGCATAATTTGAAAACCAAATTTCTATGAATATCAAAATGGTGAAATATAATCAAATTTATATTGAACATAAATGTTACATCACTGAATAAAAAAAAATGGATATAAAATCTGATAAAACACCAAAACTAATTAGCACTACATTATGCAATAAAGATGACACATGGGAAAATTAAAAGAATATTAACCTTTTTGCTGCAAGTTCAACAACAAACATCTTCCCAATCCGACCCTCCTTTTCATACTCCTTATCATCACTCAGCTCACAACAGTTAGCAGGCCTATGACATCTATAAATGGAATATAAAAAACAATTATACTTATACATATGGAAATACATTATAAATCAATGAATCATATACACAACTTATCAACCAAATAGTCTGAATCTGATTCCACCTTCAGCAAATCTTCAATTGGAGTAAGAGAGAATGAATGCAATGGTATTGATTCATTCACAGCAGACACAACAGATGTCTGAAAAGTGAATATCAACTTGTAGCCATGCTTAGTTGTTCTGTAGTATCCAGTACTTGGAACAACACTAAGGTTACTAATCCTATACAATCAACCTTCAAAAATGTTGTCCTTGAATCTTCTAAGCAATGGTTTTCTTACACTTGCTTGAATCTTGTCTCCCTACAAACAAAAATAAGAATAACGGGGAATGAAAAATATGTAACAATTATAATGACATAAAAATACCAAAAAAACATTATTTTTTTATTACTATATTCAAATCAACATCTTACATTTTCATCTATAAGAATCATCTCCATTGAGTTAAGCATATGAGTATTACCAAAACTTGGAATACTCCATAGCCTCACTACACGCACTTTGACACGCCACGTATCTTTCTCTGGAGAAATTGCTGAAATGGAATCATATGAGCGAGACATAGTGTCAATGTGCTATGAGAAAACAGATCAAGAAAGGAAAATAAACACCCAAGGTTCAACAGTACAAAATGCATAATATTATTTGTTTCTCTATTTCTGCAATGCTGACAACACAAATTGCTGCCTTTTATACAAAAAATTAAGAGTAGGTATGAAAGCTAATAGGTAAATGATTCAAAGGAGGTAAAATTTGAATTATTTCAAATTATCAACCTTGAACCCTAACTCAACCTAAGCCCCAAATCAAACAAATGAAAAAGAAAAAATTAAGAACAATCTCACCTTGATCGAGTGGGGAAACAACACAAAAACCGTTGGATTCATACTCGTCCCTATTAGATTAGCCTTGCTTCCCAATCCTAATAAAACTGACCGCGGGATTTCCCCTATTGGGCTGTGCTAAATTGGCCGTGAAATAGGGGTGGAGTGGAGATGATGACCATGTACCTAACCTCTAGCCTTTTCTAAATGAACTGTAGAAACACGTGACCAAACCACTTTATTCCTTGGAGAGCAATTTATCAGATAATGATTTTGTGCAAAAGTAGTCACACATGAGGTAAAGAACACTTGTGTGAATAATAGAAATTGCTACATGAACAATTTAAGAAATCGGAAGTGACTATGAGCTTAGAGAGTGACACGTAAACCAAAACTTTAGTGGGAATATATATTCAGTTGATAATGTAAACGTCTAATCATTTTTACAATATGAAACCAGACACACTTTGAATATTATTATTTAATATTATATTATATTAACAAAAAATTTTAACAAGACTTATATTATTCTTTTGGATTAAAAAAAATTTGTCCATATAATCAATTCAAATCTTTGATTGAATTGAGTGATGTGATGTTACGTGTTGTAGGTTTTACCTATTCCCTGATATCCTGCACCTCTATGAATTTGAGAAGTTTATCTTTATTTAATACTAATAATAACAATATCTCAAATATGTAGTTCTACGTTGTACTATATTTAGAAACTTGGAAAAAATTAACTCTTTTCTTCATTAGCAAAAACTTTACATACAGATCTGCTTTCCTCTGTGGTGTTGCTTACATTTCCAAATGGTATGTTCTAAATTTAAACTTTTATTTTCGTGATTCATTTGAAATTCATTCATCCTTTCCATACTTTTAATTTGTAATTATTTCATTTTTATAGAAAATTGCACAAAATATCAATATTTTAAAAATCGGACCGGACGAGTTACTAGTTCAATGGTTCATCGGTTCAACCGGAATATAGTAAATATATATAAAAAACAATTATTTGATTAGATTAGAGATGAGGCAGATTGAGTAGGTGTGGTAGCATCACCAAATTGATTTACAACATTATTGTTATCATCAAGTTGCTCCATTTCTAGAACATTTTATGTCAGAAAAATAAAAAAAGGTTGATCAAAGTACATAACATTTAAAATTAGAATAGATGTAAGAACAGAACTGTTGATCAAAGTATCAAACGTAAGTACATAACATAGAACAGAATAGAACTTGAATAATGAATTAATTATTGATATTTACAGATTTTTTAGGAAATACATTTCAATAGAAATAGATTTACTGATTTAGAAATAGAAATACCTAGAAATAATGTACAATCTTCAAGCTTCATTGAAATAGAAATACATAGAAATCATGTACAACCTTCAATCTTCATTGAAATAGAAGTAGATTTAAAAGTTAAAAAAAATAGAAATAGTGAAATAGGAAATATATACTTGAACTAGGAAGATGGTGGCGGGTAGGCGGAGGCGCGACGACCCAGAGCAGCGGCGACACGGCGACCCAGAGCAGGCCGCAACGCAGTGACCCAGAGCAGTGGTGGCGAAGGATCGAAGCAGCAAATCTTGAACAATTGCTACAGAGGAGAGCCGAGCTTCGAACCAGACGGCGGCGCCGGGAGCGAAGCAGAGCGGCGCCGGGAGTCGAAGCAGAGCGGCGGCGGGAGTCGAAGCAGAGCGGCGGCGGCAAATTGCAAGTGATCGGTGTGACACAAGCTTTTTGGCAAAGAAACAGGTTTAGGATGAGATTACACAAAACACATCGTTGATGCACCAAATGAATGGTGGGAGAGAAAACAATTGGTATGTATTATATTATTGTGAAGCCATAAATTTTAAGGTAAATTCTTGTAATGTGTGTTATGTTGATTAGTTGAATACATGTATGAAAATCCATTATATGGAAAAATTCAGATATAAGGGACTTCCTTTTAAAGATGAATTAACCACATTATTTAAGGATGTCATGACCGATGGAAATGGTGATGGATATCGCCCATGCTTTGAGGATCCCCATCTAGATCTAGAGGAAGGTTTGGGAGATAGTGACAAAGGTATAGGTGCTAGTATGAGAGTTAGTAGTGACTTTCAACATATAAATCTAAGTTCTTCTCTGGAAAATAATAGTCAAAAGATCAATGGAAAAAGAAAGAGAGTTGTGGTATGTGATGCAACTAAAAAGAAGAAGAAAATCAAATTCTCTACTTCAAAGCAAATTGCAGATGCAATAAGTAGAATTGCTTCTGCATCCGAATCACGTTCAATAATCGTAAATAGACTTGTTATGCCTGGTTCATCAATTGGGGAAGTGATGGTTGAGATTCAAAATATGGATGCTATTACTAGTAATGCTGATTTGCATAGTCGTTGTTGTCAATTGATGATGTTTAAGCTCGCAAGAGAAATGTTTGTGACCTTGAAAGCACATGAGTAAAAATGATTAGATTGGCTCAAGTTTGCAGCTTATAACCCACTGCCATTCAATTAAAACTGAATATTGTTGTACTTAAATGCACTGTAAATACTTAGGTGATGTTTTGTGTTGTATTAGGGTAAAATACTAGCATTATTGTGTAGTTATAACATATATGACTCTTATGTATGTGGTTTATGTTATGCTTTTTTATTGTATTAAGGTAAGACAATATTATGACTATGTACTTATAACATTTGACTCTTATGTGTGTGGTTTAGGTGTGACTCTAATATGTACTTATAAGATATGACTCGTAGTTAATTATCTTGATATTATTTAAAATTTGTTTCTTTTTTTTGTGCTATATATTTATGTATTTGTTTGTATGAAATTATTGTTATATTATATACTTAATTATTGTTGCTTAGATCTACTTTTTGTTTATTTAGTTTGGAATGAACATGGAGAATTGGATTCAAGAATTTGGTATACAAGATAAAGAGAAACTTACAATGCTTTCCAATATAGAGGAAGATGCAAAAGAACTTGATGAGGTGAGTGCACTTCTTGGTCAATATGCGGTAAACTATTTATGCAAGGAACCACGCAGGACTAGTGACCAAACTGGACATTCATGGGTGCATGAAATATTGTGTGATCATGGTATTCGTTGTTATGAAATGTTTCATATGGAAAAACATGTTTTTTTTTAAGTTATGCAATGAATTAGTTGAACTCGGTTTAAAGGGTACTAAACAAGTAGGAGTTCAAGAGATGGTTGCAATGTTCTTAAACATGGTTGGCCATGGAATAGGCAATAAGATGATACAAGAAAGGTTTCAACACTCGGGAGAGACAGTACATAGACATTTTCATAATGTGTTAATTGCATGTCTATGGTTATCTTGCAAATACATTAAGTCAACAGATCCTAGGTTTCGGGATGTGCATAGAAAGATAAGAAATGATCAAAGATATTGGTCATTCTTCAAAAATGCAATAGGAGCAATTGATTGTGCTCATATCCCATGTGTGGTTAGTCCAAGTGACCAACCAAAGTTCATAGGAAGAAAAGGATATCCAACACAAAATATAATGGCGGTGTGTGACTGAGACATGTGCTTTATTTTTGCATTGCCTGGTGGATAGGAAGACACAGCTCATGATGCTCGTGTATTTGACAATGCTCTAACAACTCCTACCATGAACTCCCCTCATCCTCCTCCAGGTTAGTTCTTTGTCACAGTTATAAATGAGTCATAATTGTATTTATTGTATGATATATAAAATTATTCTATTGTTTACTAGGTAAATATTACTTGGTAGATGCTGGCTATCCAACACCGGCCTGTGGGATATATTGGTCCATATAAATGTGAACGCTATCATCTTCCAGATTTCAGACGTTTATCTGGTTTTGAAAATCATAATGAATTTTTTAATTATTATCACTCAAGTTTAAGATGCACAATATAAAGAACTTTTGGGGTGTTGAAAAATATTTGCAATTTTACGTCACATGCCAAAGTTCAGGATGTAAACTCAAGTTCAGATAGTTTGTGCAACTATGGCTATACATAATTTTATTAGAAGACATTCTGAAACCGATTGTGAATTTCGTCAATATGAAGATACAAATATTGTTGAGTTGAAAGATGATGCTCATATTGGTGAAGGTTCTACCACAAATTTAACTGTTGCTTCTTCCACAGAAATGGATCTAGTCCGTGACACCATTCGAGATCAAATTGTTGATTACATGCAATATAATTAAACGAGTACTTATTTTCACATTTGTATAACATTTCTAAGTTATTCCAAGTCCACCTTATTATGGTATTGTAATTTAATTTTAAAAACACATTTACCTTTTACGTGAAAAACTCTATTTGATAATGTTGTATCTCATTTTACTTTATATTTTCTCTTTTCTAATTTATAATATCAATTATATTATTTATATGATTTTTTAATTTTATCATTAAATATTATTTATTTTTGTGATAAATTGAATAATAAAGTTGATTCAAATATATTATAAATAAGAATATAAATAAAATGTCAAAATAATAATCAAAATATAATTTAACATGATGTCCTTTTTAGTAATTATTCATCTAAAAGTGATTTCTGCTAACAATATCCAAACAATATTCATTCTGTCATAATCAATTTTGACATGCAGTTGCCAAACATAAATCACGTTAACACAAACTCACTTTTACTCAAAATCAATTCTATAAAATCAAGTTGGTCCAAAATCCAAGTTGGTAAACGTCAATCCTAACACACACTTAATATATATTAGTGGTGATGAGAATTTGTTTTGCAAATAAATTTAAATGATTAGAAATATAAAACATATTTCATTGAAATAAATTGATGCACACTTAATGAAATTGAATTGATGAGTAATATAGAGTTATGCAGTGAAGGTTATCAAAAGTTATAGCAAAGGTTTTAAATGATTACAAATATAAAACATATTCCATTGAAATAAATTGATACACACTTAATGAAATCGAATTGATGTGTAATATAGAGTTATGTAGAGAGGTTATCCAAAGTTATAGCAAAGGTTTCCAAAGTCTAATGGAAATGAATAATTAGAATTCTCATACTAAATACTTGATATAATATAACTAACTTATAAATTAAATTGTAATATATAAATTGAATTTTGTGAGAAAATTTCTATACTTGCCACATCAACAAACACATCATGAGAATGCATATGGATGTGTCACCTCATAGGTACATAATCCAACTTTAGTATGATATATATGATTGTAATATTGTAAATATTATATGTGTCGAACTATTGTGTAATGAAATTGTAAAACTTATGTTTTAAATTATATATATATATATATATATATATATATAGTTGTTTATTAATGATATAACAATATCAAAAAACACCCGTGCATTGCACGACTATACTAAACTAGTTTTATTACACATGATGGGTATTGTATCATGATGGGTGTTTGTAAAAGGTTAGTCCAAGGAAGTGCATGGCGATATGATACTTGCACATGTGGTAGTAAAGTTTCTTTGGTTTTAGGAATGGACTTCTGCCCAGAATGCCGTTGCTATGTTGAGTTTGTTATACCAAGGTAATTTTTTTATATGAGTTTTTTATATATAGTTATACAAAATTATAATTATTGTCTTTGAAGTTATGTTTGTTTTAACAAATTTCACTCAATTTTTTTATTAGTAGATTTAATATCAGGCTAGAAGTTGAATCCACAAGTGGTTATGACATTTTCATATTTAATGATTGTGAAGTTACTTTTTTATTGGACAAACACATGTATTGATGTTCGCACAGATAGTCTAACTTCTGAATCAGTTAAGTATAAGAACAATTTTACTAAACTTTCTAAGTTTATATATTAAGTCTGATTATTCATTATAGTTTTATTTCGTTTATTTTCTTGTTTTATATTTCTTTATGCTATGTTTAAAATGTAGGTAAATGAATCTGAAGAGTATCCACCAATATTTTATTCCCTTAATGGAAACATATTTTGTTTGCGGTTGATGCTTCAAACTTATCACTTGAGATTTATAATGATAGTTTGATTGTTGACTATGTCTCTGTTGATCCATCATTCATTAGTATGTTTGTGGAAGAAGATGTGTTTCATGGGCTTGAAAATGTGAGTTATTTTATTTTTTTTATTTTTAATTATATCTCTTTATTCACTTATAAAAGATCTTAATATTATTATGTCTTGCAAGAATCTTATAATTTAATTTTTTATATTTTTTAATCAAGTGTAATGATAATGAAAAGGACTCGTCTGAATGTGACAATAATCAAGAGGTATGTGGAAAAAGACTATTTTTTAACTTTCAAATTATGTTCATTTCGATTAATTCACTATTTATAATTATAAATGGCATATAATGCAACAGTAATGCTACACGTACAATTAATTATAGCCAACAAGGGAGCCAACCATTAATGCTTAATCATTAATGTATATTGAAGTCTCCAACCTTTCCAAAATATTATTAATTAATATTCAAATTAAATCAATAAAAAACTCTTTCAAAATCTTTTGAAAATTCAAAATCATCTCCAAATCTTTACATATATTACCTATTTAAGTTTGAAAAAAGGAAATTGAATCATGGTAGCTTATTACACATAATATAGATTATCATCATTCAAAAATATAAATCATATCCTCTAAATATATGTATAATGGTACTTACACAATTAAATTTTTAATCCACTTTAATATGTCGAACATGTGTACTATATATTACATGAAATGTCATGATTAAATTATATAGACATGTATATTATATTACACAAAATATTTCATGTCAAATACACAGAACATTACAATTAAATTACACTAATATTTCAATTAAAGTACATGGAATAATACAATTACATTACACATAACATTGTAATTAGATTATACATAATAAAACAATTATATTACACAGAAAATTATGATTAAATTACACATAATAAAACAATTATATTACACAGAACATTTAATTAGATTACACAATGTAACATCCCAAATTATTAACTATGCCATGGACATAATTAACAACTTGCAATGTTACATAACACCCAAAAACCCCATTGTTTTTTTTTTTTTGAAACGTATATATAAAATATATTTTCGCAAACCCCTGTGAACAATAAATCGGTATCGAGACTCGAAGCCATGACCAATCCGATTAGTAGCACGAATAGATAACCTGGACGAGCGTCTAGAATATCAATAGGAAATGCCAAGATATAAATAAGGCCCATACAACAAATGGCCATAATATTAACATATAACATATGCTTCAGAGCAAAATGTAGCAGAGTTCAAATGTATCAAGATCCTGTTTAATACATGCCGAAATATAAATATCGGGAGCTGACATGATGAAAAGGTAAGTCCAATAATCCTGGTCCGAATAAACAAAAAGGCTCCATACAGAAGATAAATTATAAACAGAAAAGAAAGATGTCAATGGTCAGCTGCACATCGGTCAGGTTGGTCACGATCAGCGCCTCACCTGCTGGCGCTCCCGGTATCCTCACTCATGTCCGAACCCGTAGCAGAAGAAGACGCCTCGGACGCTACCATGATATAGTCGACGTCCGTCCAGAAATCCGCTGAGTCCTCACTCTAGTAGCCCTCGTCTTCCTCCGGGTCCGACTCTGTCGAATCCGAGGCCGGAGATGGTGGCGGAGGTGGCGGCGGAGAAGCAGATGCCTGAGCTTGGGCTGGAGCTAGAGCAGGAACTGGGGCAGGAACTGGACCAGGAACGGGAGCAGGGTACCTCGACAGAAGCTCTAGGATGAAGAAGCAGTGTACCCCTGAGACCGTGGACGCGACAGTCACCGCACCGGTGGCCGGCGTGTAGCTGGACCAAGCGAAGTCATATGTCTCGTGGCGCGGCAGGGGCTGCGGCGGCTGATCCATCTAGAATCGAAGCATCAGGAAAAGAGAGCGTAAGACGAAGGTCGTCTTAGTGAGTTACCTTGAGCACACGGATCTACGTGCCCGATGTTATCGATTCTAGCTAATCAAAGTAATACTCGTATCAAACGGGGTTTTAATTTTCTCAGAAACTCAAGTACTTACTTTGACTAGATCAAACAACTTAACGATCCGTTTCTAGAGGGGAAACCTATGAGTCTTTCTAAGTTCTCGTGGTTCTCTCAATGTATAATAAATGCTCACCCCTCTCACATATCATTACAGTCAACCAAGCACCAATTTCGTACTCGTGGTAATCACCACATCAAACTTCCCACAACAGTTATACATAGTATGCAACAAACCAACGCTTTCGCATTATTCATATTAATAAACATGCATGAGAGTAATTCAAATAACATATAAACTTTGAGGCGTATCCGAATACACCCACCTCCCAGATACCCTCTAATGGCATATTCGAATACACTCACCTCCCAAATAGCCACATCGGCATACTCGAATACACCCAACTCCCAAGTAGCCGGCATCAGCATACTCGAAATAGGAATTACACACAACTTACATCATATTACCAGTTCAGATATATTTCACTTTCATGCTTCAAGTTCACGAAATAGGAATTTTGCCCCTAAATTCCGTAGAAATCACAATCTGCTGAAGTCCCCAGCAGAGGTCGCGCTCTGGCACGTCAGGGGCGCTGGAGCGCGCGATATCTGCTACAAGTAGCAGAGTCGTCTCTTCATGCCCTCGTATTGTACACTTCATCTATCCCTACTCTCCCAGACACCATTTACAATTATATACTCATGTAATTCACATAATGTGGTACTTGGACCTCATGTCATGATATACATAATAAACTCCCATTTTTATACTTAAGCGTTTACATGTTTCATGCAATTAATCAACTCTCTACCTCCTGATTTTAGCATATGCATACATCTTCTTATCTTCATTACTAATTACATTATATATGGCTCAGACTTAGAATTACCATGTTCCTAAGTGATCTACCTCCCTCCAATATTCAATTTTCTCAACATATGCAAATACACCAAGAGAGTTGCTCATTCTTTAAGTAATAACTAATTTACAAAGACATCAATTCATGAAGTTAAGAGGGAGTTTCAATGCCCCAAAAATAAGTTCCATCAAAGTAAAACACACTACACGACCAATCCATATAAGAAAATAGTCAATCAACTACTGCAGACAGAAGCAGGCGCTCGGACCCGCGCTAGAGCGCTCCCAGGGCGCTGGGTCGCACGCTTCTGCAACAGTAATGCAGAGGCGGAGACAGCAGCATCTCCAGCCCCTCTACTCATCCCCAACCTCAACCCTTCCATTTCATGCATCAGAAAACTCACGAAAATACTTACACACTTCCATACATCAACAACAAACACTCAGATTCTCAAAGGGGTTACATGCAAAACAACCACACACACACATGCAAGCTCAAACACCAACTCAAACATGCATCATCAAGTTCTCCACACCACCATCAGCCATGGATTAACAACTCTCTAACATGCACGAAATTTCAGCCCTCTATCAGCACATTTCAGAAGCCAATACACACATGCAAGAAGGGGAAGACAAGGATTAGAGTAATATGAATGGTAACTAACCAAGACTCTTGAGGAAAAGCACAAGGAAGGGGGTGTTGATGGTGGTTGCTCTTGGCTCCAAGGGCTGGCCGAGCTAGGGTTCCAAGAGGAGGGAGAGGAGCTTCTGAAGTTTTTCTTTTGCTTGTGTGAAATGAGAATGAGAGAAAAAGAATGAAGGGAAAATGGGTTAAGTGAGGGAGCCGAGAAGTTATAAGCCAAGGGGGTGGGTGTGTTTAATTTGTGTGTTGTGATAGTGTTAAAATGTCTCTAGGTAGTGAGTATGAGTACGTGTTTGAGTATGATTTTGAGTAAGAAAATGCAACTAAGAGTTACGATGAGAGTTAAATAAATTTTGGAGAGCTCAGGGTCCTAAAAAGTTGCTCCGGTTGTGTTTAGGATCTAGCTCAGGCTCGCTCTCAGGTTACTCAAAAACTCACTAAACACAATTTTTAAAATAAGAAAATGATATATGATCGTTATGAAAATTTCCTTAATATTATGAGACTCTCAATGAGTCTAAAATAATTATCTCATATTATTATTAATTTCACATTATATATATAAATACGATTTTTTTCCTGAAAATCGTAAGAATGTGAAATATAATAATAATAGCCGTAAAATCATAACTTTCCAATATTGGTGAGAATATTTTCCAAATATTTTCCGAACACCAATTTGGGGCTTAAATTTTTAAATATTAAGGTCCCAACAAAATTTTTATAACGATCATTACTCCTCTCAGGGGTTCTCTTACTCATACAATAATAATATTAAGTCTGCCTTTCTTCTCAGCAACTTAAATTATTATTATAGTAACTTATAGTATATTCACAAAATTTAGTCACATAAAACAAATGCGCATATATATATATATTTATGAACCCATATACATAAATAAATATATATATATACAACTTATTTTAATCATGAGACATAAAATATGTTCCCTTACACATATATGCAAATATTTATTTATTCTCACATAAGCATCTTTATATATCAAGCATGATTATATATATATATATACACATCACTATTGCGATATATATATAAATAAGTTAAACACCGGTCTCTTCCCTGAGCACGGAAATTAAATTAAATCCAAACACACACGCCACTCACTTTGGTTCCATAATATATATATATATATATATATATATATATATATCTCAGGCATCACCATATTCTTTTCAACTTTAAATATCAATCACCATATATATATAATATACATATATATAGCTCTAAGCTCCGGGCACCAAAAATCCGCACCGGCTACTGAGAATACACAAAACAGGAAAATCCCGAATCACGGGTGTTACAAATCTACCCCCCTAAAATGAAATTTTGTCCCGAAATTTCAAACCGTACCCTCAAAGAGGTGGGGGAACTTCCCTCGCATCTCAGACTCGAGTTCCCATGTATGGTCCTCCAAGGATCCTACTCCCCAAGCAACCTTAACCATAGGAATCTCACTCCGACGGGTTTGTTTCACCTTGCGATCCACAATCTTGGTCGCAGGAAGGTCTAGTGTCAGGTTGTCCTTCAACTCAACGATCTCTGGCTCTAATACATGCTCAGGCGAAGCCTGATACTTGCGTAGTTGAGAGACATGAAACACATCATGAAGGTTGGCCATGTTGGGTGGAAGGGCTATCTGGTAGGCTGAGGGTCCTACTCTCTTTAGGATTTGAAAATGCCCAATAAATCTAGGGTTGAGTTTTCGGGTTTTCAAGGTTCGCCCTATCCCAGTTGTAGGTACGGCCCGCAGAAACACATGGTCGCCCTCTTGGAATTCCAGCTCACGTCGTCGTTTATCCGCATAACTCTTCTGCCGATCCTGGGCAGCCTTCATTTTATCCCTGACCATCTTGATCTTCTCGGTAGTCTGCTGCACCAAATCGGGTCCTAGTGACCGTTCTTCTCCGGATTCGTTCCAACAAAGCGGAGATTGGAACTTCCGACCATAAAGAGCCTCATAGGGCGCCATTCCGATGCTGGCATGGTGACTATTATTGTATGCAAATTCTACCAAGGGCAGGTGCGTGTCCCAGCTGCCCGGCATCTCCAGAACAACGGCCCGCAACATATCCTCAAGAGTCTGTATCGTCCGCTCCGATTGGCCGTCTGTCTGGGGGTGATACGCAGTGCTCAAGCTCAGCTTAGTACCAAAAGCATGTTGCAAAGCTCCCCAAAATCTAGATGTGAACCTCGTATCCCTGTCTGAGACGATCGAAGAGGGTACTCCGTGCAAGCGAATGATCCAATCGATGTACAATTGGGCCAGTTTCTCCAACGGGTAAGTCGTCCTTACTGGCAAAAAGTGGGCAGACTTGGTCAACCTGTCCACAATGACCCAAATTGCGTCGACTTTCCTCTGAGTCAGGGGTAACCCCGTCACGAAATCCATCGTGATGTGTTCCCATTTCCACTCCGGAATAGGAAGGGGGTTCAGTACTCCGGCTGGCTTCTGGTGTTCTGCCTTGATCTTTTGGCAAGTCAAGCATCTACTCACGAATTGTGCCACATCCTTCTTCAATCCAGGCCACCAAAATCGCTCCTTCAGGTCATTATACATCTTCGTCATTCCTGGGTGGATAGTGAACTGGCTCCGGTGTGACTCCTGGAGTATGTCCTCACGCAAATTCTGGCCCTTAGGCACGCAAATCCGTCCATTGAATCTCCAAAGGTCGTCTGATCCCTGCTCAAACCCATGTATCTTGCCTTGTCGCGCTGCTTCGAGCATATCTTGAAATTCCCGACCTTGTTGTTCCTTCTGGGCTTGTTCGATTCGTTGCTTGAATTCGCTGGTGATGACCAAATGATGAAACTTTATGCTTTTCGGTGTCAGGTCTATGTTGAGGTCCATGCCCTCCAGTTGCTGCACTAGCTCCAACTCTTTCACCATCATCCAAGCCGCATGCAATGTCTTTCGACTTAACGCGTCGGCTACCACGTTAGCTTTTCCAGGGTGGTAGTGAAGCGTGAAATCGAAGTCCTTAAGGAACTCCATCCAGCGGCGTTGCCTCATGTTGAGCTCCTTCTGATCGAACAAGTACTTGAGACTCTTGTGATCTGAGAACACTTCAAACTTGGTCCCAAAAAGATGGTGTCTCCACATCTTCAGTGCCGATACAACGGCGGCTAACTCCAAATCGTGCGTCGGGTAGTTCAGCTCATGCGGTCGAAGTTGCCGTGACCCGTAGGCTACTGGCCTACCTCGTTGCATCAAAACGAAGCCTAACCCTCGTCCGGAAGCATCACAGTACACTTCGAACGGTTGCTCGGGATCCGGAAGCGTCAATACCGGGGTTGAAGTCAATCTCTTCTTCAGTTCCTGAAAACTTTGCTTGCACGCTTCATTCCACACGAACGGAGCATTCTTCTTAGTAAGCTTTGTCATCGGGGCTGAAATCTGAGAAAACCCTTGAATAAATCTTCGGTAGTACCCCGCGAGTCCTAAGAAACTCCGGATCTCAGATGCCGTAGTCGGTCGCTCCCATTCTATCACTGCCCTTATCTTTGCCGGGTCCACTGCTATGCCTTCTTGAGATACCACATGCCCCAAGAATTGAACCTCTCTAAGCCAAAACTCGCACTTAGAGAGTTTGGCATACAGTCTCCGATCGGCCAAAACGCTCAGAACCGTCTTCAAGTGCTCGACATGTTCCTCTTCCGACTTTGAGTAGACCAGAATGTCGTCGATGAAGACCACCACAAACCGATCCAAGTATTCCCTGAACACCCGGTTCATATAGTCCATAAAAACAGCAGGCGCGTTTGTGAGTCCAAACGACATCACTGTGAACTCAAAATGCCCATACCGCGATCTAAAGGCTGTCTTCGGGATGTCGGCTTCCCGGACTCGGATCTGATGGTATCCGGACCGTAAATCTATCTTTGAAAACACGGTTGCTCCCCGCAGTTGGTCCATGAGGTCGTCGATCCGCGGCAAGGGATACATGTTCTTGATAGTGACCTTGTTTAACTGTCGGTAGTCTATGCAAAGCCTCATCGTCCCGTCCTTCTTCTTCACAAACAGCACAGGTGCTCCCCATGGCGATGCGCTTGGGCGTATGAATCGTTTCTCCAGTAGTTCCTCCAACTGCGCCTTTAGTTCCTTAAGCTCGGCTGGGGCCATCCGATACGGGGCGATGGAGATCAGTCCCGTGCCGGGGACTAAGTCGATCGAGAACTCCACTTCACGTTCCGGCGGAAACTTCGGTATCTCTTCGGGAAATACCTCCGGAAAGTCGCAAACCACTCGGATATCCTCGATTCTCTGTTCTTTACCAACCGTAGCTGAGGCGAACGTGGCGAATTCCTGGGTATCCACTCTACAACTGTATAGGGACGTTTGGGAACTAGAAGAACTTTCTAAGTCAGGAACCCTACTTTGGTCAAGTCTTTCTAAGTCATCGGGGAAAAGAACAGTCTTAGAATCACAAACTAACATCACCCGATTCAATCTCAGCCAATCCATCCCTAGGATAATATCTAGCCCAGTTAGGGGTATGCATATCAAATCAGCCCTAAAGGTTCTCCCTAACAACACAAAAGTGCACCCAAAAATGCATGATGAAGTATTAACATGTGAAAATGTCGGGGTAGATACATGCAAAGTGTATGGTAGGGTAGTAAATGACAACTTAAGTCTCTCAACGCATGTATTAGCTATAAAAGAATGCGATGCACCAGAATCATATAAAACAGATAAAACATTTCCGGACAACCTACACTCACCATGGATCAGTTCTCCCGCTGCCCGGGCCTGTTCTGCCGTGACCGCGTACACACGAGCTTGACGTGGCTGTTGCTGGTTTCTTCCCTAGGGGCAAGCTCTTGCATAGTGTCCCCTCTGGCCGCATGTGAAACAAGTTGGGCAGTCCCCATGATGGCTTAAGCTGCATCGACCACAGCGGTCAGGTAGCTGCATATCTTGTGCTTGAGGCCTTGCTGCAGGCTCAGCAGGGCGAGCATGTTGGGGTCGCCTAGCCGCATTAGCTCTTGGCTGGGGAGGCGGCCTCCTGTTCTGTTGTTGCTGCCTCTACTGTGGAGGGAAGTGCTGCTGGGGTGGTTGAAGGCGGAATTGGGGCTGCCTCTGCGGTGCTGGCACTCCGGGCCTCCCTTGGCGATGGTGAAAACGAGGGTGGCGCCTCTGAGGGTGCCCACCGTACTGAACGGGAGGCAGGGCCCTTTGTATCTGGCTCGGACCCGCCTCGTCAAACCTCCGCTTTTTCCCGGCCTCTCGCTCGGCCTCCATTCTCCGCTGGGAGCTCTGCTCCTGAGCTATGCACATGTTCACGAGCTCAGCATAAGTTCGGAGATTGCGGTTCACCATCCGCTCATTCAGATCTGGCCTCAGCCCTTGCTCGTACCGGATGCACTTCCAATCCTCGTCCGGGTTCAGCCTGTAGGTGTGGGAGTAACGGCACAGCCGGTCAAACTTGGCCGTGTACTCCAGAATCTTCATATCCCCTTGCACTAGCTCGAGGAACTCTTTGTCATTCGCATCCCGCACCGTCCTGGGGAAGTACTTCTCGTAGAAAGCTGCTTTGAAGCCTTCCCAGGATAGTTCAGCCCCTGCGGGCTGCAGCACTGGCCGCACGGCCTCCCACCAGGATTCGGCCTGGTCCTTCAGCTCCCTGGTGGCGAACTTCACCTTCTGCGCCTCGGTCAGGGTGATATCCTCGAAGATGCGCTCTATGCCCCGGACCCATCCGTCAGCCAAGTCCGGGTCCAACTCTCCGCGGAAAACAGGGGGAGTCCTCTGCTTGAACTCCATGTAACGACGGGATTCCTCGCTCCCCGCCTGCGGGTGTACACGCCCCGCTTCCATAGCTTGTGCCATCCTCACAGACGCTTCTGCTTGGGGTCTCTTCGCTTGTATGGCCTCTTGGAGGTCAGGTGCATCCCGGTATCGTCGTGGAGGCATCACGTTCAGTCAATACCTGCACAGCCAATGAGTTGATCAGGCTCATGTCAATGCAGATCATTGGAGAAGTAATTACACACACAACAAATAGATTCAAGGAAAATAGGGCTCAAAGAATGACAGACTAAGGGAAGGAAGCAAGCTCAGTCCTCAGGGTCAATTGGACCGAACTACTCTGATACCAAAAATGTAACATCCCAAATTATTAACTATGCCATGGACATAATTAACAACTTGCAATGTTACATAACACCCAAAAACCCCATTGTTTTTTTTTTTTTTTTGAAACGTATATATAAAATATATTTTCGCAAACCCCTGTGAACAATAAATCGGTATCGAGACTCGAAGCCATGACCAATCCGATTAGTAGCACGAATAGATAACCTGGATGAGCGTCTAGAATATCAATAGGAAATGCCAAGATATAAATAAGGCCCATACAACAAATGGCCATAATATTAACATATAACATATGCTTCAGAGCAAAATGTAGCAGAGTTCAAATGTATCAAGATCCTGTTTAATACATGCCGAAATATAAATATCGGGAGCTGACATGATGAAAAGGTAAGTCCAAAAATCCTGGTCCGAATAAACAAAAGGACGCAGGTAAAACTGTAATTTGTTAAATACATATACATGTCAAGAGATAATCCCACGCAGGGGAACAAAAAGGCTCCATACAGAAGATAACTTATAAACAGAAAAGAAAGATGTCAATGGTCAGCTGCACATCGGTCAGGTTGGTCACGATCAGCGCCTCACCTGCTGGCGCTCCCAGTATCCTCACTCATGTCCGAACCCGTAGCAGAAGAAGACGCCTCGGACGCTACCATGATATAGTCGACGTCCGTCCAGAAATCCGCTGAGTCCTCACTCGAGTAGCCCTCGTCCTCCTCCGGGTCCGACTCTGTCGAATCCGAGGCCGGAGATGGTGGCGGAGGTGGCGGCGGAGAAGCAGATGCCTGAGCTGGAGCAGGAACTGGGGCCGGAGCTGGGGCAGGAACTGGACCAGGAACGGGAGCAGGGTACCTCGCCAGAAGCTCTGGGATGAAGAAGCGGTGTACCCCTGAGACCGTGGACGCGACAATCACCGCACCGGTGGCCGGCGTGTAGCTGGACCAAGCGAAGTCATATGTCTCGTGGCGCGGCGGGGGCTGCGGGGGCTGGTCCATCTAGAATCGAAGCATCAGGAAAAGAGAGCGTAAGACGAAGGTCGTCTTAGTGAGTTACCTTGAGCACACGGATCTACGTGCCCGATGTTATCTATTCTAGCTAATCAAAGTAATACTCGTATCAAACGGGGTTTTAATTTTCTCATAAACTCAAGTACTTACTTTGACTAGATCAAACAACTTAACGATCCGTTTCTAGAAGGGAAACCTATGAGTCTTTCTAAGTTCTCGTGGTTCTCTCAATGTATAATAAATGTTCACCCCTCTCACATATCATTACAGTCAACTAAGCACCAATTTCGTACTCGTGGTAATCACCACATCAAACTTCCCACAACAGTTATACATAGTATGCAACAAACCAACGCTTTCGCATTATTCATATTAATAAACATGCATGAGAGTAATTCAAATAACATATAAACTTTGAGGCGTATCCGAATACACCCACCTCCCAGATACCCTCTAATGGCATATTCGAATACACCCACCTCCCAAATAGCCACATCGGCATACTCGAATACACCCAACTCCCAAGTAGCCGGCATCAACATACTCGAATACACCCAACTCCCAAGTAGCCGACATCAGCGTACTCGAATACACCCAAACTCCCAAGTAGCTGGAAAAAGGCCTACTCGAATCCACCCAAACTCCTAAGTAGCCATATCATACTTCAATCTTCCAAATTAACACAACCACACAAAACATGTACAAATTTCTACAAAAATCAGCTTCATAATAATAAATTTCATTCCATATCCCTCATATCTTTATTACAAGCATGAAACTTCGCCATATTGTATTCACCTACTCATATAACGCTTTATCATCAAATGTACTATTATGCAATTACACACAACTTACATCATATTACCAGTTCAGATATATTTCACTTTCATGCTTCAAGTTCACGAAATAGGAATTTTGCCCCTAAATTCCGTAGAAATCACAATCTGCTGAAGTCCCCAGCAGAGGTCGCGCTCTGGCGCGTTAGGGGGGCTGGAGCGCGCGATATCTGCTACAAGTAGCAGAGTCGTCTCTTCATGCCCTCGTATTGTACACTCCATCTATCCCTACTCTCCTAGACACCATTTACAATTATATACTCACGTAATTCACATAATGTGGTACTTGGACCTCATGTCATGATATACATAATAAACTCCCATTTTTATACTTAAGCGTTTACATGTTTCATGCAATTAATCAACTCTCTACCTCCTGATTTTAGCATATGCATACATCTTCTTATCTTCATTAGTAATTACATTATATATGGCTCAGACTTAGAATTACCATGTTCCTAAGTGATCTACCTCCCTCCAATATTCAATTTTCTCAACATATGCAAATACACCAAGAGATTTGTTCATTCTTTAAGTAATAACTAATTTACAAAGACATCAATTCATGAAGTTATAAGGGAGTTTCAATGCCCCAAAAATAAGTTCCATCAAAGTAAAACACACTACAGCACCAATCCATATCAGAAAATAGTCAATCAGCTACTGCAGACAGAAGCAGGCGCTCGGACCCGCGCTAGAGCGCTCCCAGCGCGCTGGGGCGCACGCTTCTGCAGCAGAAATGCAGAGGCGGAGACAGCAGCATCTCCAGCCCCTCTACTCATCTCCAACCTCAACCCTTCCATTTCATGCATCAGAAAACTCACGAAAATACTTACACACTTCCATGCATCAACAGCAAACACTCAGATTCTCAAAGGAGTTACATGCAAATCAACCACACACACACATGCAAGCTCAAACACCAACTCAAACATGCATCATCAAGTTCTCCACACCACCATCAGCCATGGATTAACAACTCTCTAACATGCACGAAATTTCAGCTCCCTATCAGCACATTTCAGAAGCCAATACACACATGCAAGAAGGGGAAGACAAGGATTAGAGTAATATGAAGGGTAACTCACCAAGATTCTTGAGGAAAAACACAAGGAAGAGGGTGTTGATGGTGGTTGCTCTTGGCTCCAAGGGCTGGCCGAGCTAGGGTTCCAAGAGGGGGGAGAGGAGCTTCTGAAGTTTTTCTTTTGCTTGTGTGAAATGAGAATGAGAGAAAAAGAATGAAGGGAAAATGGGTTAAGTGAGGGAGCCGAGAAGTTATAAGCCAAGGGGGTGGGTGTGTTTAATTTGTGTGTTGTGATAGTGTTAAAATGTCTCTAGGTAGTGAGTATGAGTACGTGTTTGAGTATGATTTTGAGTAAGAAAATGCAACTAAGAGTTACGATGAGAGTTAAATAAATTTTGGAGAGCTCAGGGTCCTAAAAAGTTGCTCCGGTTGTGTTTAGGATCTAGCTCAAGCTCGCTCTCAGGTTACTCAAAAACTCACTAAACACTAAATTTTTAAAATAAGAAAATGATATATGATCGTTATGAAAATTTCCTTAATATTATGAGACTCTCAATGAGTCTAAAATAATTATCTCATATTATTATTAATTTCACATTATATATATAAATAGGATTTTTTTTCCTGAAAATCGTAAAAATGTGAAATATAATAATAATAGCCTTAAAATCATAACTTTCCAATATTGGTGAGAATATTTTCCAAATATTTTCCGAACACCAATTTGGGGCTTAAATTTTTAAATATTAAGGTCCCAACAAAATTTTTATAACGATCATTATATACAACTTATTTTAATCATGAGACATAAAATATGTTCCCTTACACATATATGCAAATATTTATTTATTCTCACATAAGCATCTTTATATATCAAGCATGATTATATATATATATATATATATATATATATATATACACATCACTACTGCGATATATATATAAATAAGTTAAACACCGGTCTCTTCCCTGAGCACGGAAATTAAATTAAATCCAAACACACACGCCACTCACTTTGGTTCCATAAAATATATATATATATATATCTCAGGCATCACCATATTCTTTTCAACTTTAAATATCAATCACCATATATATATAATATACATATATATAGCTCTAAGCTCCGGGCACCAAAAATCCGCACCGGCGACTGAGAATACACAAAACAGGAAAATCCCGAATCACGGGTGTTACACACAAACATTATAAAACATATTACACGTACCAACTTGATTCTACTTGACTTGTTAAACATATTATTACATATAATATTTAGAGCATATTACACATATTAATTAAATTATATTACACATACCAAATAATTGGATTTACACTTTCATTTATTTAATATTACATGTAACATCCCAATTTGTTAACTATGCCATGAACATAATTAACACCTTGACATGTTACATACACCCAAAACCCCATTTTTTTTTATAGCCCTCTATGATGAATAAACGTTGGTATCGAAACTCAAGAGCCGTGACCAATCAGAATTCATTGCACGAATAGATATCCTAGAAAAAGCATCTAGAATAACATAAGGTAGATGACAATAATATAAATGAACGCCCAAATACACTTGGCCATAACAATATTGATACATGTATACATGTGTCTGCAATATAGAAGTATCTGACTGTCGTGAGATTCCTGTCTTATACAAATACATTAATATATCTTGAAGAGCTGCTCACAATTACTCAAAATGAATAAAGAAAACCTTGACCCAGATTGTATGAATAAACAAAATGGCCAAGGATAAATATATACACATAATGTCCATGCTATGTGAAGCTACAAAATCTGGTGGCCTGCCAAGGAGTGAACAATACTTACTCGGCCAGGGAAAAATACAAGAGAAATTCCTATACAAAATGTCTAATATCAAGAACATAAAGAAGCTAAGTTGGCTGCATCACAGATTGCTCGGTTTTGGCTCGCTCAAACTCCTCTCTAGCATTCGCCCATCACTGGTCTTAAGTACCTCAGGTCCCTTGGCTAGGGACTCTACCTCCGGGAAAGAATCTACTTCCGGTTCTAGGTCGAACTCCTTTATCTCGTTGTCCCCCCATCGCGGCATCGTTGTCGGGATAAGGATGGAATCAAGATCAAAATCATGAAATGGGGTGTTTCGTCATAAGCTCCAGGATGAGGAACTGAAATACCCCAGGACGGTAGAAATCACGATCATAGCGTTGGCGGCCGATGTGTAACTCGCCTTAGCAAGCCATTTGCCCTTGGTCATGAAGGGAGTGACGGCTACCTGTTGCTCCGCGATACCCTAGAATCGAAGCATTGAAAGAAATAGAATAAGACGGGGGTCGTCTTAGTGAGTTACTCAGAGCACACAGACCTACGTGCTCGATACATCGATTCTAGCCAGTCAAAGTAATACTTTGTACAAAACAACGCTTTATTTCTCCAAAACACAAGTCCTTACTTTGACTGGGCCAAACATCTTACGGCCCGTTTCTAAAAGGGGAGACCTAGGAGTCTTTTTCTAAGTTCTCGAGGGTCTCTCAATCAATTATAAATATCACTGTCACCTCTCGAAAATCAAAATCACCAAATCACATTTCACCGTGCATCCACATAAACACGTCAGCGACATAGAATGCATCTCTTGAGACAAACGATAATCCCCTTCGATTCGGCGAGCGGCGTAACCAATTAGATTCCTCGCTTTGACGAGCGGTATGACCGATGATTCTCGTCGCCTCGGCGAGCGGCATAATTGATTAGTCTCCTCGCTTCGACGAACGGTATGGCTCACGGGGCGCGACCCGGCATTAGGATCCAAGTCCTAGTAGGTGGTATCACGGGGCTCCGCCCGGCCTTAGGACTACGTCCCAATAAGTTATGTCACGTGGCTCTGCCCGGCCTTAGGACTAACGTCCCAGTAAGCCTATATCACGGGGCTCCGCCCGGCCTTAGGACTAACGTCCCAGTATGTTATGTCACGGGGCTCCGCCCGGCCTTAAGACTAACGTCCCAATAAGATTACATCTCAGGGCTCCACCCTGCATTAGGATCAAAGTCCCAGTATGTTATATCACGGGGCTCTGCCCGGCCTTAGGGTCTAAGTCCCAGTAAATTTATATATGTCATAGTCCTGCTCCACAATATTTCATATCATTACAATTTAGCTAAACCTTAACCATATCATACCATCAGCAACACACAACCTACCGCTTCAATCAAACATACTACATCATGCAAAAATCAATAACTATAAGCACAATTCACATCTGAATGCAATTATCATTTCAATTTAACTATCTCCACGTTATTTTATATCAACACATAACTCATCATCTCATTTCATCATATAAAATCATAATCTCATATTAACTCATCACTTTAGCTTAATAGTCTTATTTTATCACATACGCTACATCATCGCAATTACAATTCCTCGATTCATGTTACCACCATCACATATTGCATCAAACACAACTAATTATCTTAACGCAATCACTTATTATTGTCTCATTTCAATAATACATAGTTCCTTATCTCAATTAGCAATACATGGATCATTTCCATTTCATTATAATACCTTGTCACTTACATGCACCTTGTGTCAAATTCACACTCCTCTCACTTTAAATTTAACATGACGACATATTTCTCATATTCTCTTATTATGCATGTTTCTACCCCGCTTTTCTAAAATAATTTCGGTTAATGAACACATATGTACATCACTTGCTCTAACACATGAATTTTTCCAAAAAGAGGCCCAAGCCTTAACTTAACATAAAAGTGGAATCATGATTTAAAATATAACTCCATTATATAAACATAAAATTCTGAATTAGTCCCCTCATACTTAGGATTAGCTCATTTACCTCCCAAAACTTGATTTCACATTTACTAGCAATTTTACCAAGGGATTCATTTATTCTTAATTTATAAAATAATTCACAAATGTACTATTATGAAGTGTTTAAAGGCAGTTCCAATGTCCCATAACATGTTCCCTCAAGGCTTAACACATATATATAAGTAGGAAATCAATTTCGGAGGAAACGGGAAAGCGTTTGGATGCAACACTATCCCTGTTGCAGAGCTGACCGCTTGGGCGCTCTCAACAGTTCCATCTTGCTCAGTGCGAGGAACAGAAAACGCAGAATCTGAGACAACACTTCCTCTCTTCATCTCTAATGATCACAAATTCATCAAACTCATTCACACACACATATATCACAACCATCTAGCTCAACATTTCAGAATCAATCACCCCAAAATCATGTAATCTAACAATGCATGTTCAAAACTTAACATTTAAACACATCTATGAACTCCATACATCCATTTCAACAAGAATCAGAAACATGCATGAAGAAGTTCGAAACTTAGGGCTAAGTTTTAGCAAAGATCAGAATCAAAAAGCTCTGAAGTGATGAAGGTTCATGAGGAATGGAAAGAGGGGTTGGTAACTCACTTAGTTTTGATGATTGATGGTGAATCTTGGGTGATTTTGGGGCTGTTCTTGCCTCCCTTGAGTGCTGGCCGTGGAGAGCTCCTTGGGGCAGAGATGAGGGTGTGTTTTTGGATCAATGAAGTGGAGTCTGAAGTTAGAATGAGGGATGGTGAATTGGCCGAGAGATATAGTGGTTTAGGGAGTGTGTTGGCGTATTTTTATGTGTATAGGTGGTGAGTAATAGTATGTGTGTGAGTATGAGTGTGAGTAAAAATTTGTAAATGGGATATTGTGGTGAGATCACAATAATTTAGAAGGCTCAGGGTCCCTAAGAATGGTCCCGGTTGTGTTGAGGATCAAGCACAGACTCTCTCTCTCACCTTACTCACTTACTCACTAGATACCAAATATTTAAAATAGGAAAAACATATGATCGTTATGAAAATTTCTTTAATATTATGAGACTCTCAATAAGTCTAAAATAATTATACCACTACATTATTAATTTCACATTATTTATTTATTAAAAAGGATTACCCAGTAATCATACTCATGTGAAATTTAATAATAATACCTTGAAATTATAATTTCCAATATTGGTGAGATTATTTTCTAATTAATTTTCTAAACACCAATTTGAACCCTTTTAAAATAAATATTAGGGTCTCATTAAATTTTTATAACGATCATTGTCTCTCTCTGTGGTTCTATTAACTCATACAAATAATAATACTAGGTTTGTCTTGCTCCACAAGCGACCTAGATTATTATGTACTAACACATAGCACATATATTTCATTTAAATTACATAACATAAGTACAATTATATATATATATATATATATATATATATATGGGAAAAAACATTTTACCTCCCTGGATGTTTGGGTCGTTACAATTTAGCCCCTGAACTTTCAAAACGGGCAATACGGTACCCTGTATGTTTTAAAATGTGCAATTTACCCATCCGTCACATCTCCATCCATTTCTCCATTAAATGGTCATGTACAGTGCACATGTCATTTATCCATCAAATCATACAGGGTACCGTATTGCCCGTTTTTGAAAGTTCAGGGGTTAAATTGCAACAACCCAAACATTCAGGGGGTAAAGTGCTTTTTTCCACGTAAAAAAAATGGTATTTTAGTAATTTAATAAATGACATGTGCACTGCACATGACCATTTAACGGAGAAATGGATGGAGATGTGATAGATGGGGTAAATTGCACGTTTTAAAACATACAGGGTACCGTATTGCCCGTTTTGAAAGTTCAGGAGCAAAATTGCAACGACCCAAACATTCAGGGAGGTAAAATGTTTTTTTCCCTATATATATATATATCACCTCTGCACATACATGACCATGTTTACACATCATAATATCTAACCAAAATTCAATCTTATAAGGTCACAATTAATTCCTTATAATTTAGCATTCGAAAATCTCCCTATATATATAACAATTCATCAAATCACCAATACAACAAGGTTAAAGGAAATAAAACATTTTTCAATGCACAACACATTTTCAATAAGAGGAAATTCAATTTTGGAGATAACAGGGCCATAAAATGCAAAGCTGCGAAAATCTTACTGCAGGCAGATCGCCTGGGTGGTTGGTGCACTGCTGGGGCGGTAACGACCGCCAGGGCGGTGGTGATGACCGCCTGAGCGGTCTCATCAGCAGCAGAGTGCGAATTCTGCACTCTGTTTTCCCAATTTTTGCTCCTTTGCTCACCAAATCGTTTCCAAGGATCAAAATGCATAAAACTAATGAATGCACACTTTCAAAACACATCAGAAACTTAACTCATACCTATCATTCACACATCCTCATCAAACCTCATAATTTTTCATCATACAACAACAAATAAAACAGCCACCATGGAAGCTCACAATGAAGCTCAGCCTCTTACAACCACATGAAATAATGAATTCGAATTTATCATGCATCACAACAAATTTCCAGATCCTAAAGGTTCTTGCATGAAGGAGGAAACACGATCAAATGGAGATACAAGGTGTACTCACTTAGGTTAACAAAATCAATCATCATATCAAAACTCACAAAAACACCATGATTCATGACCCGTATTCATTCAAAATACAAAACACATAGTTGTTTCAAATCACTTTTGCCAATCGAACGTACGCCACACAAATTTAATTCAATTCATTAAATACATCAAAACAACATCATCACATATAACTATTGTGTATCGTCACTTATCAACGCATCATGACCATCACTTATAATTGTTCATATCTACCGTACGCCAGCCCGGGCTACGGGTGTTACAATTCTACCCCCCTTAAAAGAAATTTCGTCTCGAAATTTCGATCGTTCCCTAGAAAGGGTAAGGGTGCTCCGCTTGCGTCCCTAACTTGAGTTCCCACTCATGCCTCTTTCAGGGTTCTCACCACCCTTCCTCTTACCGTCTTGACCTCCTTGGCAGTTGTTACACCAAATCGGGTCCTAACGACTGTCCCCTTTTTGGATTTTCTCTGATTCGCCATCTGTCGGAGGGTAGTACACCGTTCTTAGACTTAGCTTGATTCCAAATATCCTTCTACACTGCTCTCCAAACCTTGAGGTAAGCCTTGAATCGCGGTTGGAGGCAACCAATGTAAGAGCTTTGCGTAGCTGGATGATCTGGTACTGGTATAATGTGCTAGTTTTCCTCCAATGGGTAACTCGTCTTGATGACAAAAGCGGACTAATATGGTTGATTCGTCCATAATGACCCAAATATTTGTGACCTTTTGTTGAATCCAGGGTAGTCTTGTTGCCGATTCCATCATGATGTGGCTCCACTTTCATTCCGGATTAGGGAGAAAGTCCCAAAACTCCGGATGGCTCCTGGTGTCCTACCTTGAGTCTCTGGCTAGTATAGCACTTCTGATAGATTAGCCTACACTCTTGCGTTTATCGTACATCTTTACAATTCCTTGGTGCATGGTGATATGGCCCGGGTCCGAATTTCCAGGTAGACCTTCCCGCAGTCCTTGCCCCTCGGGCACGCAAATCCGTCCTTCGACCTCTCAGGGTCCGTTTATCCTTGGTACAATCCTGTGCGTTCCACCTTGTGGTACTGCTCGGGGAATCCACAAAATTCCTTATCCTTTATATTCTGGCGATCTATGCAGAGCCTCCCCATTATGTATTTCTCTTTCACAGATACTACTAGATTGTCTCTTGGTCTTTCGTTCTCCGCCCATTATAGTCGAGACGATCATGGCATATTCCCAGGTGCCCCTTCTACAACGGTATAGGGACAGTTGGGAACTAGAGGTAGGTTCTACATCATAACGTCATTAACTTATAACTTCCTGTAGTACACTCTAAAACTCCAGGTTGCACCTTAGCTTCCAACTCATCACATATACTCTAATCAAACAAACATAAGGTGTTGGATTCATCCTTCACCAAAAAGGACTGCCTTCCACTTACCTACATGAAAACTAATATAAAACTAGCCATCAAGACTCGTGCATGAATGCTACTTTATGACTATCATATACACTCAAGTGAACCCACTTGATGTCAAACATCCGCAAAAAGGCAAAATGCTGCAGCATGCAGCAAGCAGAGCCACGTCAGGGCTCAAATAATGAGCTATAGTGCAGGGGCTGCGCCAGGGCGCCCTGAGGGAGCTATGGCGCGCGAGCTCTGCAGATCGCTGCAGATTCGTGTCCCAGCTCCACTCCATCATCTCTAACTTCGTCCTAACAGAACCTGAGCTCGAGAATCGTCCTCCTCTTTCACATACACACATAAACAGTGTCCAAGAATCATACATTAAAATGAAAACATCAAACTTTTCACAATAAACACATGCATTCATGGGAATCCACTTAAAACACATCATTAAACTTTATACTTAGGGTCTCATTACAAACTCTCCTCATGTGATCAGATGTACGGTTTCTATGGTCACAAACCATCAAAGAACAGTGGCAATCATACTCAACCATAGGAGGGATTGAACTAGGGATGATCAACATGGTGGTAGCTCACCACGGGCTGGTTTCCCCCGAAGCTTGGGCTTGCTCAGAAGTTGCTTCAAAAACAGATGCCTGGTGCTGCAGCTGTTTATTCCTTCCATGGCGACAGGTCCTCGTGTAATGCCCTTTCTTCCCACAGAAGAGACAACTCGGGCAATCTCCACAGTGCCTTAACCCGCACCGATCACAAGGGACTTGTTGCATGAACTGAACTGGTGGCCTCACTCCGGGTTCTTCTGGACGGGCAGGTTGGGGTCGCCCAGCTATGTGAGGTCTCGGCGAGGGTGGCGGCCTCCTCTGTCGTCGTTGTTGATGTCGTTATCGGAGTTGATATAAGGTTGGTGGAGGGCGGAACTTGGGCGGTCTTGGCGGCATCATTTCCCTAAATTGCTCAAAGTGCGGGGTAAACTGCTGGGGCTGCCATTGGGGTTGTCCCCCAATATGAACCAGGGGTTGAGCTCTTGGCGCCTGACTATTTCCTGCTTCGTCGAACCTTCTTTTCTTCTCGGCTTCACGGTCGGCCTCCGCTCTCCTTTGAGAGCATTGCTCCTGAGCTATGCACGTATTCACTAGGGCGGCATAGCTTCGAAGGTTACGAGCCACCATCTTCTCATTCAGATCCGGCCTTAGTCCTTGCTCGTACCTCATGCACTTCCACTCTTCGTTTGGGTTCAGCCGATAGGTGTAGGAGTAACGGCACAACCGGTCAAACTTGGCCGTGTACTATAGGATAGACATGTCTCCTTGCACTAACTCAAGAAACTCCTTGTCCTTGGCGTCACGCACTATCCTGGGAAAGTATTTCTCATAAAATGCTGCCTTGAAACCTTCCAGTGCATTTTGGCCTCTGTTGGTTGAAACACCGGTTGCATAGCTTCCCACCAAGACTCAGCCTGGTCCTTCAGCTCACGGGTGGCAAACCTAACTTTCTGTGCCTCCATGAAAGGAAAATCTTCAAAGATGCGCTTCATACTTCTGATCCATCCGTCAGCTAGGTCGGGGTTCAATTCCCCATGGAATGCAAGAGGGTTCCTCTGCTTAAACTCCACATACCGGCGAGAGTCTTAACTCGTCACTGGTTGTTGTACACGCCCTGCTTCCATTGCTCGCGCCATTCTAACTCACGCTTTTGCTTCTATCCTAAAGGCTTCTACGACCTCTCGGAGGTCAGGATTTTGAGGTCCATCCCGATGGCGTCGTGGCGGCATTACGTTGGATCAATACCTGCATAGCCAATGAGTTGATCAGGCTCATCTCAATGCAGAGCATTGGAGGAAGTAATGGCACACACAACAGACAAGTTTAAAAAGAGAAACAAAATCAAGGAATAAACGAAGTCAAGGAAGGAGTAGCAGGCTCAGTCCTCAGGCTCAATCGGACCGAACTGCTCTGATACCAAAAATGTAACATCCCAATTTGTTAACTATGCCATGAACAAAATTAACACCTTGACATGTTACATACACCCAAAAACCTCATTTTTTTTATAGCCCTCTATGATGAATAAACCTTGGTATCGAAACTCAAGAGCTGTGACCAATCAGAATTCATTGCACGAATAGATATCCTGCAAGAAGCATCTAGAACAACATAAGGTAGATGACAATAATATAAATGAACGCCCAAATACACTTGGCCATAACAATATTGATACATGTATACATGTGTGTGCAATATAGAAGTATCTGACTGTCGCGAGATTCCTGTCTTATACAAATACATTAATATATCTGAAAGAGCTGCTCATAATTACTCAAAATGAATAAAGAAAACCTTGACCCAGATTGTATGAATAAACAAAATGGCCAAGGATAAATATATACACATAATGTCCATGCTATGTGAAGCTACAGAATCTAGTGGCCTGCCAAGGAGTGAACAATACTTGCTCGGCCAGGGAAAAATACAAGAGAAAATCCTATACAAAATGTCTAATATAAAGAACATAAAGAAGCTACGTTGGCTGCATCACAGATTGCTCGGTTCTGGCTCCCTCAAACTCCTCTCTAGCATTCGCCCATCACTGGTCTTAAGTACCTCAGGTCCCTTGTCTAGGGACTCTACCTCTGGGTCCTCCGGGAAAGAATCTACTTCCGGTTCTAGGTCGAACTCCTTTATCTCGTTGTCGGGATAAGGATGAAATAAAGATCAAAATCATGAAGTGGGGTGTTTCGTCATAAGCTCCGGGATGAGGAACTGAAATACCCCAGGACGGTAGAAATCGCGATCGTAGCGTTGGCGGCCGGTGTGTAACTCGCCTCAGCAAGCCATTTGCCCTGGGTCATGAAGGGAGTGATGGCAGCCTGCTACTCCTCGATACCCTTTAATCGAAGCATTGAAAGAAATAGAATAAGACGGGGGTCGTCTTAGTGAGTTACTCAGTGCACACGGACCTACGTGCTCGATACATCGATTCTAGCCAGTCAAAGTAATACTTTGTACAAAACAACGCTTTATTTCTCCAAAACAAAAGTCCTTACTTTAACTGGGTCAAACATCTTACGGTCCGTTTCTAAAAGGGGAGACCTAGGAGACTTTTTCTAAGTTCTCGAGGGTCTCTCAATCAATTATAAATAACACTTTCACCTCTCGAAAATCAAAATCACCAAATCACATTTCACCGTGCATCCACATAAACACGTCAGCGACATAGAATGCATCTCTAGAGACAAACGATAATCCCCTTCGATTCGGCGAGCGACATAACCGATTAGATTCCTCGCTTTGACGAGCGGTATGACCGATGATTCTCGTCGCCTCGGCGAGCGGCATAATTGATTAGTCTCCTTGCTTTGACGAGCGGTATGGCTCACGGGACGCGGCCCGGCATTAGGATCCAAGTCCCAGTAGGTTGTATCACGGGGCTCCGCCCGGCCTTAGGACTACGTCCTAGTAAGTTATGTCACGGGGCTCTGCCCGGCCTTAAGACTAACGTCCTAGTAATACTATATCACGGGGCTCTGCCCCGCCTTAGGACTAACGTCCCAGTATGTTATATCACAGGGCTCCGCCCGGCCTTTGGACTAACGTCCAGTATGTTATATCACGGGGCTCCGCCCGACCTTAGGACTAACGTTCCAGTAAGATTACAATTCCTGGCTCCACCCGGCATTAGGACCGAAGTCCCAGGATGTTATATCACGGGGCTCTGCCCCGCCTTAGGACCTAAGTCCCAGTAAATTTATATATGTCATAGTCCCGCTCCACAATATTTCATATCATTACAATTTAACTAAACCTTAGCCATATCATACCATCAGCAACACACAACCTACCGCTTCAATCCAACATACTACATCATGCAAAAATCAATAACTATAAGCACAATTCACATCTGAATGCAATTATCATTTCAATTTAACTATCTCCACGTTATTTTATATCAACACATAACTCATCATCTCATTTCATCATATAAAATCATAATCTCATATTAACTCATCACTTTAGCTTAATAGTCTTATTTTATCACTTACGCTACGTCATCGCAATTACAATTCCTCGATTCATGTTACCACCATCACATATTGCATCAAACACAACTAATTATCTTAACACAATCACTTATTATTATCTCATTTTAATAATACATAGTTCCTTATCTCAATTAGCAATACATGGATCATTTCCATTTTATTATAATACCTTGTCACTTACATGCACCTTGTGTCAAGTTAACACTTCTCTCACTTTAAATTTAACATGACGACATATTTACCATATTCTCTCATTAATCATCCCCTCATTAGTTCACAGAAAGAATCATGCATCATACTACCCCGCTTTTCTAAAATAATTTCGGTTAATGAACACACATGTACATCACTTGCTCTAACACATGAATTTTTCCAAAAAGAGGCCCAAGCCTTAACTTAACATAAAAAGTGGAATCAAGATTTAAAATATAACTCCATTATATAAACATAAAATTCTGAATTAGTCCCCTCATACTTAGGATTAGCTAATTTACCTCCCAAAACTTGATTTCACAATTACTAGCAATTTTACCAAGGGATTAATTTATTCTTAATTTATAAAATAATTCACAAAGATACTATTATGAAGTGTTTAGAGGGAGTTCCAATGTCCCATAACATGTTCCCTCAAGGCTTAACACATATATATAAGTAGGAAATCAATTTCGGAGGAAACGGGAAAGCGTTTGGATGCAACATTGTCCCTGTTGCAGAGCTGACCGCCTGGGCGGTCCTGCCACCGCCTGGGTGGTCTCAACAGTTCCATCTTGCTCAATGCGAGGAGCAGACCGCCTGGGCGGTCCGCGCCACTGCCTGGGCAGCCTGATTTTGCAGAAAACGCAAAATCTGAGACAACACTTCCTCTCTTCATCTCTAATGATCACAAATTCATCAAACTCATTCACACACACATATATCACAACCATCTAGCTCAAAATTTCAGAATCAATCACCCCAAAATCATGTAATCTAACAATGCATGTTCAAAATTTTACATTTAAACACATCTATGAACTTCATACATCCATTTCAACAAGAATCAGAAACATGCATGAAGAAGTTCGAAACCTAGGGCTAGGTTTTAGCAAAGATCAGAATCAAAAAGCTTTGAAGTGATGAAGGTTCATGAGGAATGGAAAGAGGGGTTGGTAACTCACCTAGTTTTGACGATTGATGGTGAATCTTGGGTGATTTTGGAGCTGTTCTTGCCTTCCTTGAGTGCTGGCCGTGGAGAGCTCCTTGGGGCAGAGATGAAGGTGTGTTTTTGGGTCAATGAAGTGGAGTCTGAAGTTAGAATGAGGGATGGTGAATTGGCCGAGAGATATAGTGGTTTAGGGAGTGTGTTGGTGTATTTTTATGTGTATAGGTGGTGAATAATAGTATGTGTGTGAGTATGAGTGTGAGTAAAAATTTGTAAATGGGATATTGTGGTGAGATCACAATAATTTAGAAGGCTCAAGGTCCCTAAGAATGGTTCCAGTTGTGTTCAGGATCAAGCACATACTCTCTCTCACACCTTACTCACTAGATACCAAATCTTTAAAATAGGAAAAACATATGATCGTTATGAAAATTTCCTTAATATTATGAGACTCTCAATAAGTCTAAAATAATTATACCACTACATTATTAATTTCACATTATTTATTTATTAAAAAGGATTACCCAGTAATCATACTCATGTGAAATTTAATAATAATAGCTTGAAATTATAATTTCCAATATTGGTGAGATTATTTTCTAATTAATTTTCTAAACACCAATTTGAACCCTTTTAAAATAAATATTAGGGTCTCATTAAATTTTTATAACGATCATTGCCTCTCTCTGTGGTTCTATTAACTCATACAAATAATAATACTAGGCTTGTCTTGCTCCACAAGCGACCTAGATTATTATGTACTAACACATAGCACATATATTTTATTTAAATTACATAACAAAAATACAATTATATATATATATATATATATATCACCTCTGCACATACACATCCATGTTTACACATCATAATATCTAACCAAAATTCAATCTTATAAGGTCACAATTAATTCCTTATAATTTAGCATTTGAAAATCTCCCTATATATATAACAATTCATCAAATCACCAGTACAACAAGGTTAAAGGAAATTTACAAGCCTTTTGAAAACATTTTACAATGCACAACACATTTTCAATAAGAGGAAATTCAATTTTGGAGATAACATGGCCAAAAAATGCAAAGCTGTGAAAACCTTACT
The DNA here is from genome assembly GCA_013621005.1 of Aeschynomene evenia. Taxonomy (NCBI): domain Eukaryota; kingdom Viridiplantae; phylum Streptophyta; class Magnoliopsida; order Fabales; family Fabaceae; genus Aeschynomene; species Aeschynomene evenia. The sequence goes on from CM024268.1 coordinate 23,928,020, forward strand.
GCAGGCAGACCGCCTGGGCGGTTGGTGCACTGCTGGGGCGGTAACGACCACCAGGGCGGTGGTGATGACCGCCTGAGCGATCTCATCAGCAGCAGAGTGCGAATTCTGCACTCTATTTTCCCGATTTTTGCTCCTTTGCTCACCAAATCGTTTCCAAGGATCAAAATGCATAAAACTAATGAATGCATACTTTCAAAACACATCAGAAACTTAACTCATACCTATCATTCACACATCCTCATTACCAAACCTCATAATTTTTCATCATACAACAACAAATAAAACCACCACCATGAAAGCTCACAATGAAGCTCAGCCTCTTACAGCCACATGCAATAATGAATTCGAATTTATCATGCATCACAACAAATTTCCAGATCCTAAAGGTTCTTGCATGGAGGAGGAAACACGATCAAATGGAGATACAAGGTGTACTCACTTAGGTTCACAAAATCAATCATCATATCAAAACTCACAAAAATACCATGATTCATCACCCGTATTCATTCAAAATACAAAACACATAGCTGTGTCAAATCACTTTTTCCAATCGCACGTACGCCACATAAATTTCATTCAATTCATTAAATACATCAAAACAACATCATCACACATAACTATTGCGTATCGTCACTTATCAACGCATCATGACCATCACTTATAATCGTTCGTATCTACTGTACGCCAGCCCCGGGCTACGGGTGTTACATTACACATATCAATTAAATCATATTACACATACCACAATTGAAAATAATAAAAAAATTGAAACATTACACAAAAAATTGCAATTAATCTATACATATATTGTGAACATGTTACACATACATAACTTACTAAAACGTATTACACATACTTAATTTAAAAATATATTATTATACAATATTCAAATCTTCTTCTACAAGTCATTTAACGCATTCATTGCACTAAAATTTGAAGAGCTAGTATGAACGAACCTCGAAATCATGATCATTACGATAATTATTAATTGGGTGGGTGTTACATTCCTCTATTGAAAATAGTTGATGCCGATAAAACAAAGATGAATATGGAAATACTTGCACTTGTATGTGTTGGGTTATGTAACGTCCCAATTTATTAACTATGTCATGGACATAATTAACAACTTGAAATGTTACATAACACCCAAAAAACCCATGTTTTTTTTTTTTTGAAACGTATATATGTAAAATATAATTTCGCAAACCCCTGTGTACAATAAATCGGTATCGAGACTCAAAGCCATGACCAATCAGATTAGTAGCACGAATAGATAACCTGGATAAGCGTCTAGAATAACAACAGAAAATGCCAATAATATAATAAAGTCCCATGCAACAAATGGCCATGATATTAATATATAACATATGCGTCAGAGTGAAAAATAAAAAGGTTTAAGTGTATCAGGATCCTGTTTAGTACATACAGAAATAAGAATGGAGCTGACATGATCAAAATAAGTAAGTCTGGAATCCTGGTCCGAATATAAAAAAAGGACTCAGGTAAAAACTGCAGTTCGTCAGATACATATACATGCCAAAAGAGTTAATCCCACGCAGGGGTACAAAAAGCTCCATATAAAAGATAACTTATAAACAAAAGAAAAGATTGTCAATGGTCAGCTGCACATAGGTCAGGTTGGTCACGATCAGCGCCTCACCTACTGGCGCTCCCGGTATCCTCACTCATATCCGAGCCTGCTGCGGGAGAGGACACCTCTGACTCCACCAAGATGTAGTCGACATCTGGCCAGACGTCCGCTGAGCCGTCGCTCTGGTAGCCTCCGTCTTCCTCCGGGTCCGACTCGACTGACTCCGAGGCAGGAGAAGGTGGCGGAGGTGGCGGTGGAGAGGCAGACGAACGGGCCGGCACTGGAGCTCGGGCAGGAGCAGGAGCAGGAACGGGAGCAGGGTACCTCGCCAGAAGCTCTGGGATGAAGAAGCGGTGTACCCCGGAGATAGTCGACGCGACAGTCACCGCACCGGTGGCCGGTGTGTAGCTGGACCAAGCAAAATCATAGGTCTCGTGGTGCGGCGGGGGCGGCGGCGGCTGGTCCATCTAGAATCGAAGCATCAAGAAAAGAGAGCGTAAGAAGAAGTCGTCTTAGTGAGTTACCTTGAGCACACGGATCTACGTGCCCGATGTTATCGATTCTAGCTAGTCAAAGTAATACTTGTATCAAAAAAACTTTAATTTTATCAAAAACTCAAGTGCTTACTTTGACTAGAACAAACAACTTAACGATCCGTTTCTAGAGGGGGAACCTATGAGTCTTTCTAAGTTCTCGCGGTTCTCTCAATGTACAATAATTGCTCACCCCTCTCACATATCCTTACAGCCGACCAAAATCGGTTTCGCACTTGTGGTAATCACCACATCAAACTTCCAACAACAATTATACATAGTATGCAACAAACCAACGCTTTCGCATTATTCATATTAATAAGCATGCATGCGAGTAATTCAAATAACATATAAATTTTGAGGCGTATCCGAATACACCCACCTCCCAGATACCCTCTAATGGCATATTCGAATACACCCACCTCCCAAATAGCCACATCGGCATACTCGAATACACCCAACTCCCAAGTAGCCGGCATCAGCATACTCGAATACACCCAACTCCCAAGTAGCCGGCATCAGCGTACTCGAATACACCCAAACTCCTAAGTAGCTGGAAAAAGGCCTACTCGAACCCACCCAAACTCCTAAGTAGTCATATCATACTTCAATCTTCCAAATCAACACAACCACACAAAACATGTACAAATTTCTACATTTTCAGCTCAATAATTAAATTCTCGACATCATAGCATGCATTTCCGAAGGCTCACACTAAGTGGCTTATCATTCATAATGTACAGTTCAATTATGCTTCACAAATCAAGCATGGTTCACAAATTTAAACACAAATTCGCAATCACTTCATCATGAGCATATCAAAATTTACTTTGGTCTCAACTAAGGGGTTCTACCACCCATATCAACATAGCATGCTTGTACATTATCATCATAACAAGTTCGGCATCATATGTGACTCCATTCTCATACACTCGCCATTTCAATTTTTATAACATTTACAAAAAGGATTTGTGTTCCCCGCATGCCATATACTTACTTCAAACTCAAAGGTTAAAGCCCTCATCCTATACATAGCCTAATCTCATTCGTATCTTTACCAAATATCACAAAAACTCCCATGTCACTCCTTAACTTACAATTCTTTACACATCAACTTATATATATAAATATACTCCATTTCTCTTTTCATGATTAAAAGCATTTGCTTACACATTTATTTTCATCACTTTAAAATAGTATGTTAACCCCATTATCATTATTTGAAGACTTGTAATTGAATTTGGGTGAAAATAAGTGAAATTGTACTTTTCAGGTGCAGGGGATCGATCCTCAGGGGTCTGGGATCGATCCTGCCTCAAAATTTTACAGAAAACTCATTTTCGCAGCACGGGGATCGATCCTCTCATAGTGGGGATCGATCCCCAGGCAAAATTTTTCAGGATCAGCAATTTTTCACATGGGGATCGATCCTCCAATGGTGGGGATCGATCCCCACAGCACAGTTTCTGCAGAAAACGCAGAAATCGTGTTTCAGCTCTATTTTCACTTCAAAACCCATACCCACTCCTCCAAATCACTCAAAAATCATCCATCCAACATGCATACACATATCATCAGTCTCTAAACTCAGTATATCAGAACCAAATGCAAGAAAAACATAATCTCATACACATGCAAGCATCAAACTTCACATACAAGCACTCACACAAGCTTCATTCATCAAGTTCATCAAGACACTTTCACATGCATCATGCAACTCGAAAATCAGAGGTGAATATTAACAAAAATAAAGAGCAAGAGGTTCTGGAACAATGAGAAATCAGAAGCATGATGAAGAGGGTTGATAACTCACCAAGATTCTTGAAGAGGAAGCACAAGAAGAGGGTGTTGATGGTGCTTCTCTTGGGCTCCAATGGCTGGCCGAAAATGGTGAGGGAAGAGGGAGGAAGAGAGCTCTGATATGTGTGTTTTGAGAGAAATGAAATGTGATGAAGGGGAGCGGAGGTCTGGCCGAGGCTTTAAGCAAGCTAGGGGGTGTTTTATTTAATTTTTTTGAGTTGTTGTAGTGTTAAATGTCTCTAGGTAGTGAGTACGAGTATGTATTTGAGTATGGTTTTGAGTAAGAAATTACAACTAAGATTTATGGTGAGAGTTAAATAAATTTTGGAGAGCTCAGGGTCCTAAAACGTTGCTCCGGTTGTGTTTAGGATCTAGCTCAGGCTCACTCTCAGGTTACTCAAAAACTCACTAAACACTCAGTTTTTAAGATAAGAAAATAATATATGATCGTTACGAAAATTTCCTTAATATTATGAGACTCTCAGTGAGTCTAAAATAATTATCTCATATTATTATTAATTTCACATTATTTATATATAAATAGGATTTTTCCTGAAAATCGTGAAAATGTGAAATATAATAATAATAGCCTTAAAATCATAATTTTTCAATATTGGTGAGAATATTTTCTAAATATTTTCCAAACACCAATTTGGGAATTTAAATTTTGAATATTAAGGTCTCAACAAAATTTTTATAACGATCATTACTTCTCTCATGGGTTCTCTAACTCATACAATAATAATATTAAGTCTGCCTTGCTTCTCAGCAACTTAAATTATTATTATAATAACTTATAGTATATTCACAAAATTTAGTCACATAAAACAAATGCATATATATATATATATTTATGCACCCATATACATAAATAAATATATATATACAACTTATTTTAATCATGAGACATAAAATATGTTCCCTTACACATATATGCAAATATTTATTTATTCTCACATAAGCACCTTAATATATCAAGCATGATTATATATATATATATACACATCGCTACTGCAATATATATATATATATAAATTTAAACACCAATCTCTTCCCTGAGCACGGAAATTAAATTAAATCCAAACACACACACCACTCACTTTGGTTCCATAAAATATATTTATCTCAGGCGACCCCATGTAATTTGTTTCATCAATTAATTATCAATCATCATTAATTAAAATAATAAATCTTTGCACCACGTTACCCATGCGCGCACTACATATGCATATATACACATATATCAACCATGGAAAAGCACAAAATGAAATATCACCATATATAAAATATACATATATATAGCCCTAAGCTCCGGGCACCAAAATCCGCACTGGCGACTGAGAATGCACAAAAAATAAAGTCCTGAATCACGGGTGTTACAAATCTACCCCCCTAAAAAGAAATTTCGTCCCGAAATTTCAAACCGTACCTTCAAAGAGGTGGGGGAACTTGTCTCGCATCTCAAACTCGAGTTCCCATGTATGGTCCTCCAAGGATCCTACTCCCCAAGCAACCTTAACCATGGGAATCTCACTCCGACGGGTTTGTTTCACCTTGCGATCCACAATCTTGGTCGCAGGAAGGTCCAGTGTCAGGTTGTCCTTTAACTCAACAATCTCTGGCTCTAATACATGCTCAGGCGAAGCCTGATACTTGCGTAGTTGAGAGACATGAAACACATCATGAAGGTTGGCCAAGTTTGGTGGAAGGGCTATCTGGTAGGCTGAGGGTCCTACTCTCTTTAGGATTTGAAAAGGCCCAATAAATCTAGGGTTGAGTTTTCGGGTTTTCAAGGTTCGCCTATCCCAGTTGTAGGTACGGCCCGCAGAAACACATGGTCGCCCTCTTGGAACTCCAGCTCACGTCGCCGTTTATCCGCATAACACTTCTGCCGATCCTGGGCAGTCTTCATTTTATCCCTGACCATCTTGATCTTCTCAGTGGTTTGTTGCACCAAATCGGGTCCTAGCGACCTTTCTTCTCCGGATTCGTTCCAACAAAGCGGAGATTGGCACTTCCGACCATAAAGAGCCTCATAAGGCGCTATTCCGATGCTGGCATGGTGACTATTATTGTAAGCAAATTCCACCAAGGGCAGGTGCGTATCCCAGCTGCCCGGCATCTCCAGAACAACGGCCCGCAACATATCCTCAAGAGTCTGTATCGTCCGCTCCGATTGGCCGTCCGTCTGGGGGTGATACGTAGTGCTCAAGCTCAGCTTAGTACCAAAAGCATGCTGCAAGGCTCCCCAAAATCTAGATGTGAACCTCGTATCCCTGTCTGAGACGATCGAAGAGGGTACTCCGTGCAAGCGAATGATCCAATCGATGTACAATTGGGCCAGTTTCTCCAACGGGTAAGTCGTCCTAACTGGCAAAAAGTGGGCAGATTTGGTCAACCTGTCCACAATGACCCAAATTGCGTCAACTTTCCTCTGAGTCAGAGGTAACCCCGTCACGAAATTCATCATGATGTGTTCCCATTTCCACTCCGGAATAGGAAGGGGGTTCAGAACTCCGGCTGGCTTCTGGTGTTCGGCCTTGATCTTCTGGCAAGTCAAGCATCTACTCACGAATTGTGCCACATCCTTCTTCAATCCAGGCCACCAAAATCGCTCCTTCAGGTCATTATACATCTTCGTCATCCCTGGGTGGATAGTGAACTGGCTCCGGTGTGACTCCTGGAGTATGTCCTCACGCAAATTCTGGCCCTTAGGCACGCAAATCCGTCCATTGAATCTCCAAAGGTCGTCTGATCCCTGCTCAAACCCATGTATCTTGCCTTGTCGCGCTGCTTCGAGCATATCTTGAAATTCCCGGTCTTGTTGTTCCTTCTGGGCTTGTTCGATTCGTTGCTTGAATTCGCTGGTGATGACCAAATGATGAAACTTTATGCTTTTCGGTGTCAGGTCCATGTTGAGGTCCATGCCCTCCAATTGTTGTACTAGCTCCAGTTCTTTCACCATCATCCAAGCCGCATGCAATGCCTTTCGACTTAACGCGTCGGCTACCACGTTGGCTTTTCCAGGGTGGTAATGGAGCGTGAAATCGAAGTCCTTAAGGAACTCCATCAAGCGGCGTTGCCTCATGTTGAGCTCTTTCTGATCGAATAGGTACTTGAGACTCTTGTGATCCGATAACACTTCGAACTTGGTTCCGAAAAGGTGGTGTCTCCACATCTTCAGTGCCGATACAACGGCGGCTAACTCCAAGTCGTGCGTCGGATAATTCGTCTCGTGCGGTCGAAGTTGTCGCGATCCGTAGGCTACCGGTCTACCTTGTTGCATCAAAACGAAGCCTAACCCTCGTCCGGAAGCATCACAGTACACTTCGAACGGTTGCTCGGGATCCGGAAGCGTCAATACCGGGGTTGAAGTCAATCTCTTCTTCAATTCCTGAAAACCTTGCTCGCAAGCTTCATTCCACACGAACGGAGCATTCTTCTTGGTAAGCTTTGTCATCGGGGCTGAAATCTGAGAAAACCCTTGGATGAATCTTCGGTAGTACCCCGCGAGTCCTAAGAAACTCCGGATCTCAGTTGCCGTGGTCGGTCGCTCCCACTCTATCACTGCTCTTATCTTTGCTGGGTCCACGGCTATGCCTTCTTGAGATACCACATGTCCCAAGAATTGAACCTCTCTAAGCCAAAACTCGCACTTAGAGAGTTTGGCATACAATCTCCGTAGGCTACCGGTCTACCTTGTTGCATCAAAACGAAGCCTAACCCTCGTCCGGAAGCATCACAGTACACTTCGAACGGTTGCTCGGGATCCGGAAGCGTCAATACCGGGGTTGAAGTCAATCTCTTCTTCAATTCCTGAAAACCTTGCTCGCAAGCTTCATTCCACACGAACGGAGCATTCGTCTTGGTAAGCTTTGTCATCGGGGCTGAAATCTGAGAAAACCCTTGGATGAATCTTCGGTAGTACCCCGCGAGTCCTAAGAAACTCCGGATCTCAGTTGCCGTGGTCGGTCGCTCCCACTCTATCACTGCTCTTATCTTTGCTGGGTCCACGGCTATGCCTTCTTGAGATACCACATGTCCCAAGAATTGAACCTCTCTAAGCCAAAACTCGCACTTAGAGAGTTTGGCATACAATCTCCGTAGGCTACCGGTCTACCTTGTTGCATCAAAACGAAGCCTAACCCTCGTCCGGAAGCATCACAGTACACTTCGAACGGTTGCTCGGGATCCGGAAGCGTCAATACCGGGGTTGAAGTCAATCTCTTCTTCAATTCCTGAAAACCTTGCTCGCAAGCTTCATTCCACATGAACGGAGCATTCTTCTTGGTAAGCTTTGTCATCGGGGCTGAAATCTGAGAAAACCCTTGGATGAATCTTCGGTAGTACCCCGCGAGTCCTAAGAAACTCCGGATCTCAGTTGCCGTGGTCGGTCGCTCCCACTCTATCACTGCTCTTATCTTTGCTGGGTCCACGGCTATGCCTTCTTGAGATACCACATGTCCCAAGAATTGAACCTCTCTAAGCCAAAACTCGCACTTAGAGAGTTTGGCATACAGTCTCCGATCGGCCAAAACTCTCAGAACCGTCTTCAAGTGCTCGGCGTGTTCCTCCTTCGACTTTGAGTAGACCAGAATGTCGTCGATGAAGACCACCACAAACCGATCTAAGTATTCCCTGAATACCCGGTTCATATAGTCCATAAAAACATCAGGCGCATTTGTGAGTCCAAAAGACATCACTGTGAACTCAAAATGCCCATACCGCGATCTAAAGGCTGTCTTCGGGATGTCGGCTTCCCGAACTCGGATCTGATGGTATCCGGACCGTAAATCTATCTTTGAAAACACGGTTGCTCCCCGCAGTTGGTCCACGAGGTCGTCAATCCGTGGCAAAGGATACTTGTTCTTGATAGTGACCTTGTTTAACTGCCGGTAGTCTATGCAAAGCCTCATCGTTCCGTCCTTCTTTCTCACAAATAGTACAGGTGCTCCCCACGGCGATGCACTTGGGCGTATGAATCGTTTCTCCAGCAATTCCTCCAACTGTGCCTTTAGCTCCTTAAGCTCGGCTGGGGCCATCTGGTACGGGGCGATGGAGATCGGTCCCACGCCGGGGACTAAGTCGATCGAGAACTCCACTTCACGTTCCGGCGGAAACTCTGGTATCTCTTCGGGAAACACCTCCGGAAAGTCACAAACCACTCGAATGTCCTCAATTCTCTGTTCTTTACTAACCGTAGCTGAGGCGAACGTGGCGAATTCCTGGGTATCCACTCTACAACTGTATAGGGACGTTTGGGAACTAGAGGAACCTTCTAAGTTATGGATTCTATTTTGTTCAAGTTTCTCTAGGTCATCGGGGAAAAGGACAGTCTTAGAATCACAAACTAACACAACCCGGTTCAATCTCAGCCAATCCATCCCTAGGATAATGTCTAGCCCAGTTAGGGGTATGCATATCAAATCAGCCCTAAAGGTTCTCCCTAACAACACAAAAGTGCACCCAAAGATGCATGATGAAGTATTAACATGTGAAGATGTCGGGGTAGATACATTCAAAGTATATGGTAGGGTGGTAACTGGCAACTTAAGTCTCTCAACGCATGTATTAGATATAAAAGAATGCGATGCGCCAGAATCATATAAAACAAATAAAACATTTCCGGACAACCTACACTCACCATGAATCAGCTCTCCCGCTGCCCGGGCCTGTTCTGTCGTGACCGCGTACACACAAGCTTGAGGTGGCTGTTGCTGGTTTCTTCCCTGGGGGCAAGCCCTTGCATAGTGTCCCCTCTGGCCGCATGCGAAACAAGTTGGGCAGTCTCCATGATGCCTTAAGCCGCATCGACCACAGCGGTCAGGTAGCTGCATATCTGGTGCTTGAGGCCTTGCTGCAGGCTCAGCAGGACGAGCGTATTGAGGTCGCCTAGCCGCATTAGGGCTCGGCTGGGGAGGCGGCCTCCTGTTCTGTTGTTGCTGCCTCTACTGCGGAGGGAAGTGCTGCTGGGGTGGTTGAGGGCGGAATTGGGGCTGCCTCTGCAGTGCTGGCACTCCGGGCCTCCCTTGGCGGTGGTGAAAACGAGGGTGGCGCCTCTGAGGGTGCCCACCGTACTGAACGGGAGGCAGGGCCCTTTAGGTCTGGCTCGGACCCGCCTCGTCAAATCTCCTCTTTTTCCCGGCCTCTTTCTCAGCCTCTATTCTTCGTTGGGAGCTCTGCTCTTGAGCTATGCACATGTTCACGAGCTCGGCATAAGTTCGGAGATTGTGGTTCACCATCCGCTCGTTCAGGTCTGGCCTCAGCCCTTGCTCGTACCTGATGCATTTCCATTCCTCATCCGGGTTCAGCCTGTAGGTGTGGGAGTAGCGGCACAGCCGGTCAAACTTGGTCGTGTACTCCAGAATGGTCATGTCCCCTTGCACTAGCTCGAGGAACTCTTTGTCCTTCGCATCCCGCACTTTCCTGGGGAAGTACTTCTCGTAGAAAGCTGTTTTGAAGCCTTCCCAGGATAGTTCAGCCCCTGCGGGCTGGAGCACTGGCCGCACGGCCTCCCACTAGGATTCAACCTGGTTCTTCAACTCCCTGGTGGCGAACTTCACTTTTTGCGCCTCCGTCAGGGTGATATCCTCAAAGATGCGCTCGATGCCTCGGACCCATCCATTAGCCAAGTCCGGGTCCAACTCTCCGCGGAAAACAGGGGGAGTCCTCTGCTTGAACTCTATGTAACGGCGGGATTCCTCGCTCCCCGCCTGCGGGTGTACACGTCCTACTTCCATAGCCTGCGCCATCCTCACAGACGCTTCGACTTGGGCTCTCATCGCTTGTATGGCCTCTTGGAGGTCAGGTGCATTCCGGTGTTGTCGTGGAGGCATCACGTTCAGTCAATACCTGCACAGCCAATGAGTTGATCAGGCTCATGTCAATGCAGATCATTGGAGAAGTAATGGCACACACAACAGATAGATTCAAGGAAAACAGGGCTCAAAGAATGACAGACTAAGGGAAGGAAGCAAGCTCAGTCCTCAGGCTTAATTGGACCGAACTGCTCTGATACAAAAAATGTAACATCCCAATTTATTAACTATGCCATGGACATAATTAACAACTTGCAATGTTACATAACACCCAAAAACCCCATGTTTTCTTTTTTTTTTTAAACGTATATATGTAAAATATAATTTCGCAAACCCCTGTGTACAATAAATCGGTATCGAGACTCAAAGCCATGACCAATCAGATTAGTAGCACGAATAGATAACCTGGATAAGCGTCTAGAATAACAACATAAAATGCCAATAATATAATAAAGGCCCATGCAACAAATGGCCATGATATTAATATATAACATATGCGTCAGAGTGGAAAATATAAAGGTTTGAGTGTATCAGGATCCCGTTTAGTACATACAGAAATAAGAATGGAGATGACATGATCAAAATAAGTAAGTTTGGAATCCTGGTCCGAATATACAAAAAGGACTCAGGTAAAAACTACAGTTCGTCAGATACATATACATGCCAAAAGAGTTAATCCCCCGCAGGGGTACAAAAAGCTCCATATAAAAGATAACTTATAAACAAAAGAAAAGATTGTCAATGGTCAGCTGCACATCGGTTAGTTTGGTCACGATCAGCGCCTCACCTACTGGCGCTCCCGGTATCCTCACTCATATTCGAGCCTGCTGCGGGAGAGGACACCTCTGACTCCACCAAGATGTAGTCGACATCTGGCCAGACGTCCGCTGAGTCGTCGCTCTGGTAGCCTCTGTCTTCCTCCGGGTCCGACTCGACCGACTCCGAGGCAGGAGAAGGTGGCGGAGGTGGCGGTGGAGAGGCAGACGAACGGGCCGACACTAGAGCTGGGGCAGGAACAGGAGCAGGAACGGGAGCAGGGTACCTCGCCAGAAGCTCTGGGATGAAGAAGCGGTGTACCCCGGAGATAGTCGACGCGACAGTCACCGCACCGGTGGCCGGCGTGTAGCTGGACCAAGCAAAATCATAGGTCTCGTGGTGCGGCGGGGGCGGGGGCGGCTGGTCCATCTAGAATCGAAGCATCAAGAAAAGAGAGCGTAAGACGAAGTCGTCTTAGTGAGTTACCTTGAGCACACGGATCTACGTGCTCGATGTTATCGATTCTAGCTAGTCAAAGTAATACTTGTATCAAACAGAACTTTAATTTTCTCAAAAACTCAAGTGCTTACTTTGACTAGAACAAACAACTTAACGATTGGTTTCTAGAGGGGGAACCTATGAGTCTTTCTAAGTTCTCGCGGTTCTCTCAATGTACAATAATTGCTCACCCCTCTCACATATCCTTACAGCCGACCAAAATCGGTTTCGCACTTGTGGTAATCACCACATCAAACTTCCAACAACAATTATACATAGTATGCAACAAACCAACGCTTTCGCATTATTCATATTAATAAGCATGCATGCGAGTAATTCAAATAACATATAAATTTTGAGGCGTATCCGAATACACCCACCTCCCAGATACCCTCTAATGGCATATTCGAATACACCCACCTCCCAAATAGCCACATCGGCATACTCGAATACACCCAACTCCCAAGTAGCCGGCATCAGCATACTCGAATACACCCAACTCCCAAGTAGCCGGCATCAGGCGTACTCGAATACACCCAACTCCTAAGTAGCTGGAAAAAGGCCTACTCGAACCCACCCAAACTCCTAAGTAGTCATATCATACTTCAATCTTCCAAATCAACACAACCACACAAAACATGTACAAATTTCTACATTTTCAGCTCAATAATTAAATTCTCGACATCATAGCATGCATTCCGAAGGCTCACACTAAGTGGCTTATCATTCATAATGTACAGTTCAATTATGCTTCACAAATCAAGCATGGTTCACAAATTTAACACAAATTCGCAATCACTTCATCATGAGCATATCAAAATTACTTTGGTCTCAACTAAGGGGTTCTACCACCCATATCAACATAGCATGCTTGTACATTATCATCATAACAGTTCGGCATCATATGTGACTCCATTCTCATACACTCGCCATTTCAATTTTATAACATTTACAAAAAGGATTGTGTTCCCGCATGCCATATACTTACTTCAAACTCAAAGGTTAAGCCCTCATCCTATACATAGCCTAATCTCATTCGTATCTTTACCAAATATCACAAAAACTCCCATGTCACTCCTTAACTTACAATTCTTTACACATCAACTTATATATAAATATACTCCATTTCTCTTTTCATGATTAAAAGCATTTGCTTACACATTTATTTTCATCACTTTAAAATAGTATGTTACCCCATTATCATTATTTGAAGACTTGTAATTGAATTTGGGTGAAAATAAGTGAAATTGTACTTTTCAGGTGCAGGGGATCGATCCTCAGGGGTCTGGGATCGATCCTGCCTCAAATTTTACAGAAAACTCATTTTCGCAGCACGGGGATCGATCCTCTCATAGTGGGGATCGATCCCCAGGCAAAATTTTTCAGGATCAGCAATTTTTCACATGGGGATCGATCCTCCAATGGTGGGGATCGATCCCCACAGCACAGTTTCTGCAGAAAACGCAGAAATCGTGTTTCAGCTCTATTTTCACTTCAAAACCCATACCCACTCCTCCAAATCACTCAAAAATCATCCATCCAACATGCATACACATATCATCAGTCTCTAAACTCAGTATATCAGAACCAAATGCAAGAAAAACATAATCTCATACACATGCAAGCATCAAACTTCACATACAAGCACTCCACAAGCTTCATTCATCAGTTCATCAAGACACTTTCACAGCATCATGCAACTCGAAAATCAGAGGTGAATATTAACAAAATAAAGAGCAAGAGGTTCTGGAACAATGAGAAATCAGAAGCATGATGAAGAGGGTTGATAACTCACCAGATTCTTGAAGAGGAAGCACAGAAGAGGGTGTTGATGGTGCTTCTCTTGGGCTCCAATGGCTGGCCCGAAAATGGTGAGGGAAGAGGGAGGAAGAGAGCTCTGATATGTGTGTTTTGAGAGAATGAAATGTGATGAAGGGGAGCGGAGGTCTGGCCGAGGCTTTAAGCAAGCTAGGGGGTGTTTTATTTTAATTTTTGTGAGTTGTTGTAGTGTTAAATGTCTCTAGGTAGTGAGTACGAGTATGTATTTGAGTATGGTTTTGAGTAAGAAATTACAACTAAGATTTATGGTGAGAGTTAAATAAATTTTGGAGAGCTCAGGGTCCTAAAACGTTGCTCCGGTTGTGTTTAGGATCTAGCTCAGGCTCACTCTCAGGTTACTCAAAAACTCACTAAACACTCAGTTTTTAAGATAAGAAAATAATATATGATCGTTACGAAAATTTCCTTAATATTATGAGACTCTCAGTGAGTCTAAAATAATTATCTCATATTATTATTAATTTCACATTATTTATATATAAATAGGATTTTTCCTGAAAATCGGTGAAAAATGTGTGAAATATAATAATAATAGCCTTAAAATCTAATTTTTCAATATTGGTGAGAATATTTTTCTAATATTTTCCAAACACCAATTTGGGAATTTAAATTTTGAATATTAAGGTCTCAACAAAATTTTTATAACGATCATTACTTCTCTCATGGGTTCTCTAACTCATACAATAATAATATTAAGTCTGCCTTGCTTCTCAGCAACTTAAATTATTATTATAATAACTTATAGTATATTCACAAAATTTAGTCACATAAAACAAATGCATATATATATATATATATATATATATATATTTATGCACCCATATACATAAATAAATATATATATACAACTTATTTTAATCATGAGACATAAAATATGTTCCCTTACACATATATGCAAATATTTATTTATTCTCACATAAGCACCTTAATATATCAAGCATGATTATATATATATATATATATATATATACACATCGCTACTGCAATATCTATATATATATAAATTTAAACACCGGTCTCTTCCCTGAGCACGGAAATTAAATTAAATCCAAACACACACACCACTCACTTTAGTTCCATAAAATATATTTATCTCAGGCGACCCCATGTAATTTGTTTCATCAATTAATTATCAATCATCATTAATTAAAATAATAAATCTTTGCACCACGTTACCCATGCGCACACTACATATGCATATATACACATATATCAACCATGGAAAAGCACAAAATGAAATATCACCATATATAAAATATACATATATATAGCCCTAAGCTCCGGGCACCAAAATCCGCACCGGCGACTGAGAATGCACAAACAATAAAGTTCCGAATCACGGGTGTTACAGGTTATTACATCAACTCAGTGAATGAAATTTGAATAATAAAAAGACTTATCAGATGTCTTGGGTGGCATCTTGTTGGAGGATAAACCTATTCTGAATTTGAAATTTATGTCTGTGTTGGGGTAAGTGTAAAACAAATTATAATAAATATCACAGTTTTGATTTGAGGTGGATATAAAACAAATTAGCAAATTTAATTTGAAATATTTGATATGAAATTAATTGACATTTATTACAAAATAATTGGTATAATAATTACTTTATATTTTGTGTTTCCATTTCATGTCATTAATTAGGTTGGCTCTAGGTTGACTACTTTTACTTGTACCTCTAGACTTTTCCATAATGCAAATATTTAACCAGTAATGCTACACGTACAACTAATGTTAGCCAACAAAGGAGCCAACTATTAAAGTAATTTAAGTCTCAAACATTCTTTAAATATCATAATCAAAATTCAAATCAAATCAGCAAAAATTACTCTTTCAAAATCTTCTAGAAAATCAAAACTCATTTTCAAATATTTACACATATACCTTATTTAAATTTGAAATATGAATATTTTAAATTCATAATATTTAATCCATATTACACGAAAATTCATCATCTTTAATCCATATTACATTTATTACATGAAAATGCATCATCTTTAGACAATTAAATTACACAGAACACTACATATTGGATTACACAGAATAAAACAATTATATTACACAGAAAAAATACAATTAGATTACATAGAATAAAATAATTTATTACACATATTAAATAAATGGTGTTACACATACCAAAAGAAAGCATATTACACATGTAAATAAAGGATATTACACATAACAATAAAGGGTATTAGACATACAAAATAAAACATATTACACATACCAAATGAAGTACACATATCAAATAAAAGGTATTACACATACAAAATAAAAGATATTATACATAACAAATAAAATGTATTACACATACCTCATATAATAATCTCAAATATAATAGTGATATGTAGAATGCGGGAAAGGTATTACACATAACAAATAAAAGGTATTACACATACAAAATAAAAGATATTACACATAACAAATAAAAGGTATTACACATACAAAATAAAAGATATTACACATAACAAATAAAATGTATTACACATAACAAATAAAAGGTATTACACATACAAAATAAAAGGTATTACACATAACAAATAAAAAGTATTACACATACAAAATAAAAGATATTACACATAACAAATAAAATGTATTACACATACCTCATATAATAAAATGTATTACACATACCTCATGTAATAAAATGTATTACACATACCTCATATAATAATCTCAAATATAACAATGATATGTATTACACACTTCCATCGATAAATAGTAGTCTGACGATAAAAAATATATGAGTATGAGAAAAATTTGAACAAAATAACTATGTGATCCGAGAAAAGTTCGACGGATGAGCACTGCCATGAAGGAATACCTTAAACCTTTGGAGATCTTGCGATACTACTACTTCCTATGAAGTCTGAACAAATATAATGGTGATATGCAACGTTGATCGAACTAGCCCAAGCAGAACAAATAGTGATTTGTAGTGGGATGTGTAAGTCAAAATCAAAAAATGGAATGGTAATTGATTTGATTTGTACATATCAATAAATATAATTATATTCACACTTTAAATATCAACATAATTGATTTGATTGGTGGTTAGCATTAAATATTAATTGTAACACCCTATAAATTAGCCCTTAATGCTTAAGTCATCTTAGGCCAATCATCAAGTGTCACGTCCTGATTTCATAGCTTGTTCCTTTCTTTTAAAATAATATACGCGGAAAATACGTGGGAATTTATTTTCGAAAATACAATATCGTGAAAATAGGGACAATCGTCAATATATATATAAACGCTAGATATAACCATACATAATATATCTATCTAGCTTTAAACATACATCACAAATATTCCCAAATACATGAATCATAACAATTATTTAATATAATATATTACTAATATAAATATCGCCGGCTAACAATGGTCCGACTTTAACTAAGGGTAAAGCACATAAATAAGGGAAAAACGTATAAAACAACGGAAGCTCTAAGCGTCGTCGCCTCGGCTACAGGTGTCTTTGACGTTGGTATGACGGCTTCCTCCAGCGGTTGATCTTCTAAGCTCCTTACGAACGGAGGGACCCTCAGGTCCTTCGGCATCCTACCAGAGCTCTCCATCTAGAGATGGTACGGAAATAGGGGTGAGAAACTATAATTTCTCAGTAGGGTATGCACACTTAAGTGTCATCGTATCCATCTCCGCCACTTCGAGTTTATTATGAAAAATGTGATCATACATAAAGACTTGTTCAATTTTAAGTTAAAAATTCCTTTAGTCGAAGTGGATGACTTTTAATCATGCTTCTTAATAACATTCTAAACGTGCTATGCATTGAACATATTCATAATAAAAATTCACATAATAACTCATTCATAAGACAGTTAGTCACATAAACATTTTCATAACATTCTTAGTTTTTTCTTGTCTTTAACTTTACTTTACTTTAACTTTGCCTTAGTCCATATGGACCTCCCTCAACTTCTTTCTTTCTTGGTAATGAGCTAGAATCACCTCCCCTTACCGGAGGATCATCTCTTTACTTTTTTTATAATCTTTAATTATGGGGTACTTTTGAGATTCACCTTCCCTTACCGAAGGATCGTCATCATCTTGGCGAATCACCTCCCCTTACCAGAGGATCATCTCTTACTTTTCTTATAACTTTTAATTATCTTTACTTTTAATTATCTTTACTTTAATTATGCATAAACTTGAAATGCAATCATCATCAAACTTGTAAAATATACTCGTTAACATCATGAAATAAACATAGCACATACACTTACTTGCTCTTACATCATGGAGAATAAATAAATACAACACCTTATCAAACATGATATATAATTACTTATAAATATTATTCTTAGTGTTTCGATACCTTTCATGTCATTTGATCTCGTTTATTTTATTATTATTTCTTACTTTGTACTTTATTCTAGTTTTACTTGTACTTTTTACTCTACCCTCAAGTATCTTGTAAATTCTTATATTTTATTCATCACTAATCTTGTCTTCTATATTATCATTATTATTATTATCATGTATCAGATATTATCTCATATACTTATATATATCTTATTTAATATTCTATTGTATTGTTCTTAATGTTATAAAGTCAACATAATATCTTATTATTATAATTACTAATTACTATTATCTTATTCCTAAAGTTATAAAGTTAACAACTTAAATTAGCTTTATTATCGTCTTATTACTTTAATTTCATTATTAATATAGTTTCTTGTTACTCACTCAGTACTAACCATTATATATACCCATTGTTAGAAATACTTATTATCTATTTATAATAATACTTATTTATTATTAACACTACCTACCCACTCATAATAATAATTATTATTAGGGTTAATATTTTATTATTATCTCCCCTATTAATATTACTACCATTATCATATTATTATTATTTCTACATGTTATCTACCTATTATTAACTAATATACATGTTAATAGGTATAAGTTTATGTAATAATAATATGTAATAGTAATTTACATATACTAGTAAACTGTTTTATTTTTATTTTATTTTATTATTATTATTATTATTTTTTCTTCTTTTTATTTATTCATATATATATATATATATATATATAATACGCTCGCAAACAAAACTCACGCACGCTGCCATTGAAGTACGTACCAGGGAAAGCTTCACTCACGCCTTATGCGCATATACATGTATATATATATATATATATAAATTATATGTGTTACAATTTCTTATTTGTTTCTTACGTGTGTGCATATATATATTTACATGTACTAATTATTTACCAGATGTTTTACGTTTTATCTTAATGGCTTACATATAAATGTATTAACTCAAAATAATACTTCATTCTTTAACATAACTCATCATTTGTTCTTGAAGAAATACAATAAACATGATACAATAACATAATAAAATTAAGAATATACATTAACATAAGATCATACATGAATAGCAATAAGGCACAACAATCCCTACCTCAAAAGCTTGAAGATGTAGACAAAAACTTCTAGACAAAAGCTCCTAGACAAAAATCCCTCTTGTCTCTCTCTCTGTCTTTTTAGTGTTTAGAAAAACTCCCCTACTGACTCTTCCTATGAGTATTTTAAATAGTGAAGTGGTGGGTAGGCTTTCTCTAAAAAAATTAGGGTTTTTAATTTAATTGGGGGAGTAATAGGGTTGATTAATATCTATTATAATCCTACATTTATATATCATATCAATTACCTATATATATCTAACCTATATATAACTAACGTACATATCTATATTAATTAACAATGTTTCCTTCCTAATTACAATTTCTATATATCGTGCCTACATATACGATTTCTATATATATATATATATTACTTACCTATTCACGTTTATATATATATATATAATCTATATTAATAAATTATATTTCTTTCCAATTATATATGTATATATATTACTTACCTACGTGTATATATATATATATATATGAAATCTATATTATTTCTTTCCTAATTACGATTTCTATATATCTATATATATTAATTACCTATATATATCTAACCTATATATAACTAGTGTATATATATATATATATACATATATGAACTCTATATAAATTATTATTATTTTGTAAATCAACTTAATGTTATCACAATAAAATAAATCAACTAAGAGTCCTAAAATTGAGGATGTTACATTAATTATTATATATAATTATACATTAATTAGTTGCCACCAAGTTGGCCAAGTCTAGTTGTATCTCTAGACTTTTTCATATTTAACTATGTTTTATTGTGCAGTATTGTGTTACTACTTCTTTCCAGAATATTAATCTTAATGGAAAGAGTGCAAATGAATATTATGGACATGTAGACGATAAGTGAAAATTAAAATTGTTATGATGAAGAACACGATAAACTTGAGCAATGGATATATCTTTTTGTATCTCATATATATGAGTGAAGTACCAAATTAACCCCCGAAAGATTTTGTCGCTGACAAAATCACCCCCAAAACATTTTAACGACAAAATAGCCCCCCAATGATGTTTAACGTTTGACAAAAGACACTCACCGTGAACTTTCTTTAACGGACGTTAACTACAGTGATGAGGTGGAATACACAGTGTCACCTTGGATATTTCTATACAATCAAAATCTCTAATTAGTGTCTCTTTCCTCAAATTTATGAATTGAAACCCTAAATCATCTTCTAATCTCTCCCTCATTCTCCCTAAAAAAGACACTAATTAGGGTTTCAATTCATAAATTTGGGGGAAAGAGACACTAATTATGAATTTTAATTGTATAGAAATATCCACAGTGGCACTGTGTGTTCCATCTAATCACTGTAGTTAACGTCCGTTGAAGAAAGTTCACGGTGGGTGTCTTTTGTCAAACGTTAAACATCATTGGGGGGCTATTTTGTCGTTAAAATGTTTTGGGGGTGATTTTGTCAGCGACAAAATCTTTCGGGGGTTAATTTGGTACTTCACTCCATATATATATATATATATATATATTAAATTCATATGCTTTTTTAATTATCCATATTTTTATAAATGTTGTGTAATATATGATTATGACTTGAAAGTATTTCTAGCAGATTTTAAAATATTGATCGATATCTAGCATCAGTCTCTATGTTGAACATTTTTGTATCATTTTTGTGTGAGATTTGTCATTTTGTATTGTTTGTCAAAAAGATATCATTGATTATTTTGTTAACACAAAAATAGATAAAATTATGTCAACATATATACTTTTTGAATTTATTTCTTACAGTCAATTTGACATATATATTATTTTTGCATAAAGGAATTGTTATTTATAGGGAAAAAACATTTTACCTCCCTAGATGTTTGAGTCGTTGCAATTTAACCCCTGAACTTTTTTCACGACCCAATTCGGATCATGACCGGCACATGGAACACTGAGTCTCGTGTCATCCTTAACCTGTAATTCACACAATAATCCAGCTACACTAGCATACATAATATCCATATATATAACCTGGTCATAACATTCCACTTAATCCATAAACCATCATACACAATCCCTACATCTAAAAATATATGTCATACATGTCCATAAATAAGTCTAACAACACCAACACAACAATAGTAAGTCTTACATAGACTTATACAACATCCATCCACTATCCTAGTCCAAGGAAATCCTGTCTGTAACGTAAGGAGCATACACTAGAAAGGCAATACATAATGCCTCTACACATGAGGCTCACCAAATCTAAGAACTCGGAGGAACGGATGAACTCGTCCCTTGATCTGCACCTTGATCTGAAAACATATTGTATGAATGGGTGAGTCATATGCTCAGTGAATAAACATGTTATAAGCAGTGTATGCAGATATATCATGAATCAACAAGCATAAAGAGACACCAACACAGCAGATATATAACTCAAACGTTCTTATACAGTCTCTTTATGTTGGTAGCTTTTAACCTATGAACACTTGGAGCTCGGCCCCGACTCATGTTCATAGAAAGTATGGATGTCCCGCGAGTTATGCCCCTCATCAGACACCATACTGAGAAACCCCGCGAGCTATGCCCCTCATCAGGTTTCCCATTTACGACCCCGCGAGCTATGCCCCTCCTCAGGTCGTTTTACCATCTCTTAATTCATTCAAATTTTATCTTATTTAACGCTGTTAGTGGCACATATCATTCACAATCACAGCCTAAGTAACTCATGAATTCATCATCACATCATCAACATCATATCATAAATCCCATGACCTTATAAACATTCATGTAATAAGTTTGGAGTAGTGGTGAACGAATGGATTTGAGTAATTAACTTTAAAATAAGAAAATATTGAGTTAAAGTCTTGAAAATGGAGTTTTTATACTGATGTAATCGATTACAGACCTCTGTAATCGATTACCTGCTTTAAATTTCGTTCTGAAGAAAATTTTTACGAAAATTGGCTGTCTGTAATCGATTACCAACCCGTGGTAATCGATTACAGCCTGGGTCAGAGACGAAATTCTGCAGAAAACTTCGCGAAAATCATCCCCAAATCCACATTTTCACCACAACTCATCCAAATCAAACACAACCAACATGAAATATCAATTATATATCAACCAATCTCAGTCCCTATCAACTATCATAGCAAGATATTCACAGATTCAATCAAAATCATACATAAACCACAAATAACCCATTACTCACAAATTACTCCAATGAGCTCCAAGACTCCACCCGGAGCTAGGATGAGTTCCCCGGAGCTTCCCTAGATAGTTGAGACCCTAGAGAACACATCACAAACCTCAATCTCTCAACAAAATCAAAAATCCCAATTAGGAACCCTAAACCCCCAAATCCGAAAATTAGAGAAAATAGACATCAATGGAGAAAAAGAAATACTCTACACTTACCGTCAATATACTAGATGAGCAATGCTAACTTGATCTTTGATGATTAATGGGGTTTGGGTTTGGATTGGAGAAGGAAGAAAGGGGATGAGGAAGAAGAAGAAGAAGAGAAATGAGGGAGAGAGAGAAAAACGTGAATGAGGGGGGAGGAAGAAGGAAAAGGGAAAGAAAAAGAGAGGGGAGGTGGGGCCCACGTGGTCCTATCTCCCCGGGTGTACTGTGATCTCTTACTCAAACTAACTCAGACTACCCCAGGTATTACAATCTTCCCCCCTTAAAGAATTCGGACCCCGAATTCAAACACAGAAGGGAAAAAGAGATTACCTAAATCATGAAATAGGTGTGGATACTTATCCCGCATGGCTTCCTCGGGTTCCCAGGTAGCTTCCGGACCTGAGTGATTCCGCCAAACCACCTTCACTGTAGCAACTTCCTTAGATCGGAGCTTCCTCACCTGACGGTCCACGATCGCCACGGGTTCCTCCTCAAAAGCTAAGTTCTCATCTAGAGGCAACACTTGATGCTCAAGCACATGCGAGGGGTCAGATAGGTACTTCCTCAAGCACATGCGAGGGGTCAGATAAGCACATGCGAGGGGTCAGATAGACACATGAAAGACGGGGTGCATAGCAGATAACTAAGGAGGAAGTGCCAGATGATAGGCTACAGCTCCGATCCGATCCAAGATCTCAAAAGGTCCGATATAACGGGGACTCAACTTGCCTTTCTTCCCGAACCTCATAACTCCCTTCATCGGAGAAATGCGGAGGAACACGTGATCGCCAACCGAAAACTCCAAATCTAGTCTCCGGTTGTTGGCATAAGCCTTCTACCTACTCTGGGCCGCTTGCAGCCTTTCCCTGATCAACTTCACCTTCTCCATGGCATCTTGAACCAAGTCGGGTCCCAACAGAGCCGCTTCACCACTCTCAAACCACCCAATGGGGGAACGACATCTCCTACCATACAGAGCCTCAAACGGTGCCATTCCAATACTGGCCTGTTAACTGTTATTATAAGAGAATTCGATCAATGGAAGGTATGGATCCCAACCATCGCCGAAATCCATCACACAAGCTCGGAGCATGTCCTCCAAAATCTGGATAGTCCTCTCTGACTGCCCATCAGTCTGAGGGTGAAATGCCGTACTGAAATTAAGACGAGTCTCTAAAGCTTCCTGAAAGGATCGCCAAAAACGGGAGGTGAACTGAGTACCTCGGTCCGAGATGATGGAGACAGGAACACCATGGAGTCGCACAATCACCTCCAAGAACAACTGAGCATAGCGAGGCGCTCCGTAAGCCGTCTTAACCGGAATGAAGTGGGCCGATTTGGTCAATCGATCCACAATCACCCATATGGAGTCAAAACCTCGGAAACTGCGGGGTAATCCCGTCACAAAATCCATGGTGATCATCTCCCACTTCCACGTGGGTATCTCCAACGGTTGCAACAGTCCTGCAGGTCTTTGGTGTTCCGCTTTCACTTGCTAACACACCAGGCACCGGGAAACAAAGTCTGCTACATCTCGCTTCAAACCTTCCCACCAAAACAACTGTTTCAAATCCTGATACATCTTCGTACTGCCTGGATGGATGGAATACTTGGAGTTGTGAGCTTCCTCTAGAATGAGCCTCCTCAGATTACCCACATCGGGTACGCACAACCGCTGTCCACACCGTAAAACACCCTCTGAGTCTAGAGATAGCTCCACGTTCTTCCCTTCACTGACCTCTGACACAAGCTTAGCAAGCCTTGGATCATCACACTGAACGGATTTAATCTGGTCCACCAAAGAGGATTGAGCCCGCACATGAGCTAAGAGTACTCCAGATCTCCCTAACTCGAAGTGCATGCCCTCCGACTCCAACCTATGGATCTCCTCAACCAACGGTCTCTTCACAACAGCAATGTGGGCCAGACTACCCATAGACTTCCTGCTTAGAGCATCAGCGACCACATTTGCTCTTCCAAGGTGATACAAGATGGTACAATCATAGTCCTTCAGCAACTCCATCCACCGCCTCTGTCTCAGATTGAGGTCTTTCTGCTGAAAGATGTACTTCAAGCTCTTGTGGTCGGCGTAGATCTCACACGTCTCTCCGTAGAGGTAGTGTCTCCAGATCTTGAGAGCAAACACCACCGCCGCCATCTCCAAATCATGAGTGGGGTAGTTCTGCTCATGATTATTCAACTTCCTTGAGGCATAAGCTATCACTCTCCCATTCTGCATCAAAACACAGCCAAGCCCAATCCGGGAAGCGTCACAATACACGGAGTAGCCTCCTGAACCGGTAGGCAAGGCCAAAACGGGAGCGGTAGTCAGAGCCTCTTTCAGCTTTTGAAAACTTGACTCACAAGCTTCCGACAACAGAAAAGATGCGTGCTTCTGAGTTAACTGGGTGAGAGGTGCTGCTACCCGAGAGAAATCCTTGACAAATCTCCGGTAGTAGCCCGCAAGACCCAAGAAACTACGGATCTCCGTCACTGTTGTAGGTCTAGGCCACTTCTGAACTGCTTCTACCTTCTTTGGATCCACCATGATACCGTCTTTAGACACTATATGCCCCAGAAAGGTTACTTGATCCATCCAAAACTCGCACTTAGAGAACTTGGCATAAAGATTGTGATCCCTCAGGGTCTGCAGCACAACTCTGAGATGATGCTCATGCTCCTCAGCACACTTAGAGCATACCAGGATGTCGTCGATGAAGACTATGACGAATCGGTCCAAGAATGGTTTGAACACTCGGTTCATGAGATCCATAAAAGCTGCAGGGGCGTTGGTCAACCTAAAAGACATCACAAGAAATTCGAAATGCCCATATCAAGTACGGAAAGCCGTCTTCGGAATATCTCCTTCCTTAATCCTCAACTGATGGTAACCCGATCTCAGGTTAATCTTAGAAAAACAACAAGCACCCTGAAGCTGATCAAATAGATCATCAATCCTCGGAAGAGGGTACTTGTTTCTGACCGTCATCTTGTTGAGCTGTCTCTAGTCCACACAAAGCCTCATGGATCCATCCTTCTTCTTAACAAAAAGAACCGGAGCACCCCAAGGTGATGTGCTCGGTCGGATGAACCCTTTGTCCAAAAGATCCTTCAGCTGATCCTTCAACTCGTTTAACTCCTTCGGAGCCATACGGTAAGGGGGAACGGAAACTGGTTGAGCATTAGGAGCTAGGTCAATCCCGAACTCTATCTCCCGATCTGGTGGCATACCCGGCAACTCCTCCGGAAACACATCTGGGTACTCACATACCACTGGAACCTGACCAACACCTACAATACTAGCCTCCATGTTCATTACTGACGCCAGAAAACCTTGGCACCCGTGGTCCATCAACTTCATGGCACTCATAGCCGAGATCAAAGAAGTAGGGGTCATACAATGATCCCCTTGGAACTCGAAGGTTGAACCATCAGGAAGGACAAAATTCACCAACTTGGCATAGCAATCCACCGAGGCATGACAGGAAGCCAACCAATCCATGCCCAAGATGACATCAAAGTCTACCATATCAAGGATCACCAGGTCGGCCAAAGTGTCCACCCCGCCCACAGAAACCACACACGACTTGCACACAAGATGAACCATACGAGGTTCTCCGACCGGAGTACTAACCCAAAAAGGATCCTCCAAAGACACAGGTTGCTCGCCAAAACGGGAAGCAAAGAACGGGGACACATAAGAATGTGTGGAGCCCGGATCAAACAACACATAAGCCTCAGCAAAACAAACTTTTGTTATACCTGCCACTACAGCATTGGAAGCCTGAGCATCCTAACGGGTCAAAGCAAAGACTCTAGGCTGAGCTCTTCCTCCACCTCCCTGACCACGACCTCTGTTTCCTCTAGCCGATCCTCTACCCCCATGCCCAGAGGATCCACCCGGAGACATAGCTGAGAAAGATGGAGTGGGTAGATTCGGTGCCTGAGGCCTAGCAGCTCCACCAGAAAAGCGAGGACAATCCTTGATAAAGTGGCCTACCTGACCACAACCATAACAGGTGTGAGGAACAGCACGACATGGTCCTTGATGATACCATCCACAACTCTTGCAATGAGGGGCACGAGGATCTGGACAATGCGTACTAGACTGACAACCACTGCTAGACTGGGACCTCGCCGGCACATCTCTAGGAGCGGATCCTGATGAGTTGGAACCACCCCCAGGTATGAACCTCTGATACTGGTAGCCATGAGATCCATCAGAACTGGATCCTCCAGAGAACTGCCCTGTAGTCTTCTTCTTCTTGTCAAACCCTCTACGAGGCTTATCTTCCTCTAGGGAACCTTCAATTTCCATTGCAGTATCCATGACTTGAGAAAAAGTCTTCCGCCCAATCTCATTGTGCAAGATGGATCGCATCGGATCCCTGAGCCCCTTCACAAATCTTCTCACCTTCCGGTCCTCCGGAGTGATCTCATGAGGTGCATATCGGCATAATCGAGTAAACTGCGTAGCGTACTCAACTACGGACATGCCCTGTGTCTGCTTCAGCTTAAGGAACTCGTCAGCCAACAGCTCCCTTCGGTTCTCTGAAAAGAATCTTGCCCTGAAGGCGTCTGTGAACTCTTCCCATACCGGTGGTGGTCTTCTCATGTTTGCCCTTTCAATCCTTAAGGTCTCATACCAGTGGGCAGTAGTGCCCTGCAGAGTGTAGGTAACAAGGTCTACGGCCCTCACATCATGACATTGGAGAGCACGCAGAGCCCTCGTAGCCCTATCAAGAAACTCCTCAGGGTCTTCATCCATGGAATCTCCAGAAAAGGTTGGCGGATTAAGCCTCAGATACGCCTCTAGCGACACCTCTGTAGGTCCAAAAACTTGTGGCCTTCTCCTTGGCGGCTCATACTCAGGGTTAGGGGGAACTTCTGCTCTTTCCTGATTCTGATTATTCTGATTCGCCATCATCTGCATCAGAGTGTTCAGACTCTGACGAATATCCCGGATTTCCGCATCGCGGTCATAATCCGTATTGCCCCCTTGGGGTCCCACAGCCTCTTGCTCAGGAGGAGGGTTCCTGTTGATACGAGGTCTACCTCGGGTGCTTTTCTTAGGAGGCATGGTCAGAACAAGATAGCTACACAAACAAACAAGCGTTCAGAAAAACAACAGAAGAGGTGACCCTGAACAATAAGGGATCACCACACAGAAACATCAAGACAAAACCATAAGACATCCTATAAAAGCTTTCACTAGAGTCACAATCTTGTGAAAATGGGCCGGCAACCATTTACACGATTGTCACCCTATTGAAAATAGTTTGCTCCATAAGTTACAGGACTCAACCTAGGCTCTGATACCAACTTTGTCACGACCCAATTCGGATCGTGACCGGCACATGGAACACCGAGTCCCGTGTCAGCCTTAACCTGTAATTCACACAATAATCCAGCTACGCTAGCATACATAATATCCATATATATAACCTGGTCATAACATTCCACTTAATCAATAAACCATCGTACGCAATCCCTACATCTAAAAATATATGTCATACATGTCCATAAATAAGTCTAACAACACCAACACAACAATAGTAAGTCTTACATAGACTTATACAACATCCATCCACTATCCTAGTCCAAGGAAATCCTGTCTGTAACGTAAGGAGCATACACTAGAAAGGCAATACATAATGCCTCTACACATGAGGCTCACCAAATCTAAGAACTCGGAGGAACGGATGAACTCGTCCCTTGATCTGCACCTTGATCTGAAAACATATTGTATGAATGGGTGAGTCATACGCTCAGTGAATAAACAGGTTATAAGCAGTGTATGCAGATATATCATGAATCAACAAGCATAAAGATGCACCAACACAGCAGATATATAACTCAAACGTTCTTATACAGTCTCTTTATCTTGGTAGCTTTTAACCTATGAACACCTGGAGCTCGGCCCCGACTCATGTTCATAGAAAGTATGGATGTCCCGCGAGCTATGCCCCTCATCAGACACCATACTGAGAAACCCCGCGAGCTATGCCCCTCATCAGGTTTCCCATTTACGACCCCGCGAGCTATGCCCCTCCTCAGGTCGTTTTACCATCTCTTAATTCATTCAAATTTTATCTTATTTAACGCTGTTAGTGGCACATATCATTCACAATCACAGCCTAAGTAACTCATGAATTCATCATCACATCATCAACATCATATCATAAATCCCATGACCTTATAAACATTCATGTAATAAGTTTGGAGTAGTGGTGAACGAATGGATTGAGTAATTAACTTTAAATAAGAAAATATGAGTAAAGTCTTGAAAATGGAGTTTTATACTGATGTAATCGATTACAGACCTCTGTAATCGATTACCTGCTTTAAATTTCGTTCTGAAGAAATTTTTACGAAAATTGGCTGTCTGTAATCGATTACCAACCCTGGTAATCGATTACAGTACATTGGTAAATCGATTACAGTATCGATTACCAATTCGCTGTAATCGATTACAGCCTGGGTCAGAGACGAAATTCTGCAGAAAACTTCGCGAAAATCATCCCCAAATCCACATTTTCACCACAACTCATCCAAATCAAACACAACCAACATGAAATATCAATTATATATCAACCAATCTCAGTCCCTATCAACTATCATAGCAAGATATTCACAGATTCAATCAAAATCATACATAAACCACAAATAACCCATTACTCACAAATTACTCCAATGAGCTCCAAGACTCCACCCGGAGCTAGGATGAGTTCCCCGGAGCTTCCCTAGATAGTTGAGACCCTAGAGAACACATCACAAACCTCAATCTCTCAACAAAATCAAAAATCCCAATTAGGAACCCTAAACCCCCAAATCCGAAAATTAGAGAAAATAGACATCAATGGAGAAAAAG
Source organism: Aeschynomene evenia (assembly GCA_013621005.1). Taxonomy (NCBI): domain Eukaryota; kingdom Viridiplantae; phylum Streptophyta; class Magnoliopsida; order Fabales; family Fabaceae; genus Aeschynomene; species Aeschynomene evenia. The sequence goes on from CM024268.1 coordinate 23,957,570, forward strand.
AAATACTCTACACTTACCCTCAATATACTAGATGAGCAATGCTAACTTGATCTTTGATGATTAATGGGGTTTGGGTTTGGATTGGAGAAGGAAGAAAGGGGATGAGGAAGAAGAAGAAGAAGAGAAATGAGGGAGAGAGAGAAAAACGTGAATGAGGGGGGAGGAAGAAGGAAAAGGGAAAGAAAAAGAGAGGGGAGGTGGGGCCCACGTAGTCCTATCTCCCCGGGTGTACTGTGATCTCTTACTCAAACTAACTCAGACTACCCCAGGTATTACAACTTTCAAAACGGGCAATATGGTACCCCATCCGTCACATCTCCATCCATTTATCCATTAAATGGTCATGTGCAGTGCACATGTCATTTCTCCGTCAAATCATACAGGGTGTATTGCCCGTTTTTGAAAGTCAGGGGCTAAATTGCAACAACCCAAACATTCAGGGGGTAAAGTGCTTTTTTCCACGTAAAAAAAATGGTATTTTAGTAATTTAATAAATGACATGAGCACTGCACATGACCATTTAACGGAGAAATGGATGGAGATGTGACGGATGGGGTAAATTGCACATTTTAAAACATACAGGGTACCGTATTGCCCGTTTTGAAAGTTCAGGGGCTAAATTGCAACGACCTAAACATCCAGGGAGGTAAAATGTTTTTTTCCCTTATTTAAATTGTGTATCAATATATTTTTTTATTAACTATTTTTTTATTCATATATTGTGAAAAGTATAAACATTATAAGAATTTAAAAATTATAGGTTGGTGAATTTAAATATATTATGAAATATTATGGTTATAATGAGTTTTGTATGAATTATAACAAAATTTAAAAATTTATTTTTAAACCATAAAATGTTATACCTGAAATGTTTAAAAAAAGCAATATTTAATATAATAATAAGTTTAATTATTATTCACTGATAATGTTAAAAATGTTACTCTATCACACAATAAAAAACTATCAATTATTCTTTTTTAACAATAACTAGTATTTTTATCCGTCCGTTGGACGGGTGTTAAATTCTTTTTTATTTTATTTTTTCTATTGTGCTAAGTGATTTAGTGAATAGAATATCTACATAGAAAAATTAGTAAAAATAAGATAATCGAATAAATACACTTGATCAAAAAAACAATCAGAGCACTAATACTTCACTAATTACATAATGAAGTACATGTCAATTTAGACTAAAATTCTAGTGAAGACATGCAGTTATCCTTATTTATAGAATTAACATACATGATGGTAACAGTGCTACTACTCCATGGCAACTTGGCAAGTGATTATTAATAAGTAATTTGCTACACAATTGCATAATAATTACATTCATTACTTAAATAGAAAGACTAATACATGCATACTAACTATACCTTCCTTGAGGATGGTAGGTGGAGGAAGTCTTTAGCGCGTAATGAGATTTTCCACAATTTCTGTGACAGCAAGTTCATGTGGTGTGAAAACAAATCCCAAATCTATTAGCTTCTTTGCATGGTACCAAGTCAGGTTGTGTTACCTCTAGGAACCTACAAATGTTCACAAAACTTAAACATAATATATTACATAATAATACATGTTTGAAAATTTAGTTGACCCAAACTACACTAACAGAACTTATACCACCCGAAAACATCATACATTATAAATTGGTTTGACATTATTAATTGGACAACCAATAATGAATCATAAATAAATGTATAAGGAAGAAGTCTCATAACCCAATCTCCTTAAACTTTACATAATTATCTAAGATAGATCAATGTGTTTGGTTCCAATTTTGGAACCTCTACAATCAATTCTATAAGTTTAGAATTGATCTTGAACAATTCTTCACATGTCTGGCTTTAAAATCAATTATACCAGAATTGGCTTACTTTGTGACAGAGTTAACTATAGAGGAATTACCATACAAAAATCTTTTTGTATCAAAACCAGTTCTAGTAAATCAACTTTCACAAAATATGTTTTATACATAATCAACATATATATATACATATATATATATATATATCATACATTCTTTTTAATTGAAATTGGAACCCATTATGCAAGGATTTACAATAAGGGTGCATTTGTTAACAAATTGAGAAATTGATGGAAAATGTGAATATTAGACCTGCTGATGTTGCTGAGAATTTGATGCCTAAGTTGATTCAGCTTATTGAGAAAGGCAAGGGAGATGCAGGGAATGCAGAGAAGTTGAAGACAAAAGGAGATAAAGTTGCCAAGATAGAAGAGAATGAGAATAAGAAATTCAATCTGTAAGAGAATTAAACTATTGAAAATATTGGTGTTATCCATTGAAACTCTTTCTCAATTTTATTGAACTATTATTTATAAAAGTTACAACTTTGTTAGTAACATGAATTGTGCTAGACAGTTAAAAAATACAGCTAGGGTAGCAAAAAGAAATTGTTAGGTTGTCCAACTATTGTTGGATGTGAATAAAACAACAAATATACTAAGGGGAGAGAATACTATTGTTAGAGGATAGTTTTGATATTTTACATTGATATTAGAGTGTGCCTATATATAAAGGTCACACCGGCCTATTATAATTCACATAATTCTACGTCATTATATTTCATTATATTTTCATTCCACTTTTTCTATCTCTCTTTCTCTTTAATCTTGTGGATGATACCATGGATTTTCACATGGTATCAGAGCCATTAGATCCTCCCTAAATTACTTCTGCTGCACTGGCCACTGCCATTACCAAAGCTTGTAATTGCAGTGAAAAAAAGAAGCATTGTTGGCCTTGAATCAACACTTACCATGGTGGTGCACCTTTCTTGTTATTTTATTGATTCTTCATATTTTCTCATCCTTGTCATGTACAGATCCACAAGAAACAAAACCAAAGCACCATGCTTCAACAAAACCAAACCCCACCAATAATCCATTTTCTCAAGAATTGCAGAGTTGTTTTGTTTTCTTCGCACTGCTTTGATTTGTTTTCCAATTTCCCTGTTTTTCAAGAAACCAAGAGTTTCTTTAGTTAAAAAAAAAATCAAGCATGGAACTCCAATCATCCTCATCAGATTCTTGTGCCATTTCTTGGCTCACCATTGACCCCATTAAGAATGGTCTCACTCAACTTCTTGCTTATACAAGTGCTGTGTTTTCTCCAGTACTTGTCACGACCCAACTCGGATCGTGACCGGCACATGGGACACCGAGTCCCATGTCAGCCTTAACCTGTAATCCACACAACAATCCAGCTAAACAATAATAACCACAACTACTTTACATGCATACGTGCATAAAATCCATACTCATAATGGGGTTCTCAAGGTATCACCCCTAAATCCATAATACATAATGTATGGTCATACGTCCTGCTTAATCCATAGACTAACATAATCCAACATAAGATCAACAAGTCTTAATTAGACTTACAACACATACATAACTTAGACATCCCTGTTTGTAAACCTATGGAGCATACTACTGACATAATAGAAAAATAACCTAGCGCCTCTAAACATCGAGGCTCACCAAAGCTAAGAGCTTGGAGGGACGGAAGGACTCGCCTCCTGATCTGCACCTGAATCTGAAAATGGTTTGTATGAATGGGTGAGTCATACGCTCAGTGAATAATAGATTAAAAACAGTTTATGCAACAATATCATGATCACATATACAACCATAACAATTCTTCACATAATCACCATACAACACATTTCGCAATTCGTCTTACGTTTTGTTATTACAAGTGTATTTATTTTTAGAGATCCTGGGAACCCAGCCCCCCCTCGGATCATTAGTCCCGGGAGCCCAGCCCCCCCTCGGACTTTAGTCCCGGGAGCCTAGCTCCTCCTCAGACTTTATTAAAACTCGACCCCGTGAGCTATGCCCCCCCTCAGGCCGAACCAACCAATCTTAATCATCCTTTAATTAATATCGTTTCGTATTCATATATCGCATCATATTCGCATCATCGTCATAATAACATCATAAACAGCCTAATATCAAGTTTGGGGTAGTGGTGAACATATGGATTTGAGAACGTAACTTAAATGTATAAGGATTTTGAGTTTAAGTCTTAAAAATAGTGTTTTTGTACTGATGTAATCGATTACAGGCCTCTGTAATCGATTACTAGTTTCAAATTTCGTTCTAGAGAAAATTTTTACGAAAATTGGCCACCTGTAATCGATTACAATCCCGCAATAATCGATTACAGTAATCGATTACAGGGTATTGGTAATCGATTACAGTAATCGATTACCAATTCGCTGTAATCGATTACAGCCTGGGTCAGAGACGATATTCTGCAGAAAATCACGCGAAATTCATCTCCAAATCCACATTTTCACCACATCCCATCCAAATCAAACACAACCAACATACAATATCAATTATATATTAATCATTCTCAGTCCCTATCAACTATCATAGCAAGAAATTCACAAAATCATTTAAAATCAAACATAAACCATAAATAACCCATTACTCACAAATTACTCCAAAGAGCTCCAAGACTCCACCCGGAGATAGGATGAGTTCCCTGGAGCTTCCCTAGATGGTTGAGACCCTAGAGGACACATCACAAATCTCAATCTCTCAACAAAATCAAAAACCCCAATTAGGAACCCTAAACCCCCAAATCCGAAAATTAGAGAAACTAGACATCAATGGAGAAAAAGAAATACTCTACACTTACCCTCAATATACTAGATGAGCAATGCTAACTTGATCTTTGATGATTAATGGGGTTAGGGTTGGGATTGAAGAAGGAAGAAAGGGTGAGGGAGAAGAAGAAGAGAGAAGATGAGAGGGAGAGAGAAAGAACGTGAATGGGGAAGGAAAAAGGGAAGAAGGGAAAGAAAAAGAGAGGGGAGGTGGGGCCCACGTCGTCCTATCTCCCCGGGTGTACCGTGATCTCTTACTCAAACTAACTCAGACTACCCCAGGTATTACAGTACTTCATCTCCAATATGCTATGCTTCGTCTTCTCCAACGAGTTCAGATTTGCATTCAAGAATTGCTTTTCAGTTTCCAACGCCGTTTTGTATTCTGATTTGGTCTCGACTCGTATTTGTGCTATTTGTCCGTGTTCGTCTTGGTCGGCATAAGCTTTCTCTCCGACGAACTTGCAGCAAGAAACAGAGTCATAGTAACAAAGAAAGCAAGAAGGTGATGTGTTTAATAAAAGTCCTTAATGACTTTAGTGTTTCTTGGATTTGGCACGAGTTTGTGCAATTTCACATTAAATTGGTTTTGGTTGCGATTTTCAAGAATCTACCATCCTTCTAGTTTTTCTTTTTCTTTGGTGATTTATGGGATTCATTCATAGTTCTCAATGGCATGAGTTTGTGCAAATTCCTGATCTGTTGGATTTGGTTGGGGTTTCTAGGTTCTTCAACTGCTGCTTCAGTGAATCTGAGTTGTACTCCAGAGATATTACAAAAGAAAAAAAAAGTCAAATTTCTTTAGATAGCCTAAATTGGCTTTGAAGCTGCTGCCAAAAAAAAATGGTAGATGCACGTCATATGGACGTTAACATTTTTCTGCAACGAGTGCTGTGGAGACGTCGTAGCTGAATGTCAAAGGCTACAATTGGAACTAGGAATTACTACCGTTGCTCGATCCCGAGATGGGACATTGTCATACATGGAGCCACAGAGCCCACTTTTGGAGCGTTATCTTGACCGATGGTCATCCCGGCGACACGACTCCTATATCATCATATTCTTCGAGGAGCGACTTTTGATTGAGATGTCATTCTGACGAGTCGACTCACTCTCATCATACCGATTCGATTTCGGATTTTATGTTGGTTTGATATACCATTGTATTCATTTTGTATTGTTTCTATTTTTCAGATTTTATTTCTCTTGTATTGCACTTTCTTCCCAAGCTGAATATGGTCAATATTCTCCCACGTCCAGCTTGCGGGGGGCTGTTAGAGGATAGTTTTGATATTTTACATTGATATTAGAGTGTGTCTATATATAAAGGTCACACCCTATTGTAATTCACATAATTCTACATCATTCTATTTCATTATATTTTCATTCCACTTTTTCTATCTCTCTTTCTCTTTAATCTTGTGGATGATACCATGGATTTTCACAACTATGTGCACCTATTTGAAAACATTTCCCTTTAGCTGTTGATTTTGAATATATGTGCATTCCAACCTTCAGTACAAAAATATCAGAATTAAAATAGGAATACTTAAAAATATGCTATCTTAATTAGGGGCTCTCTTCCATCTATCTTTCTATTTAAGCACAATCAACCAAAAAAACAAAAGATACAATTTATTTCAGCGTCATAAAAAGAAACAACAAAATCATCTGCAATAGGAAAATATGTTCAAATATGAAGTAAGAACAACAAAAAATCTAAATAGATAGCTAAATACAATCAGAATCTATAAAATTAGAAATAATAAATAAGGGTCTATATGTTGCAGCAAGTAGGAACAACAAAAAATCTAAATCTAAATCTCCATTTCTTACACATAAAATCAATAGAAATTAGGAACAACAAAAAATCTAAATCCAAAAATTAAAAAACACTACCATCATCTTCACTTCACACAAAATAAAGAGCAAGTAGGAAGAACAAAAAATTAAAATCCAAATGTAATTTAAACACAAACAAACCCAATCAACTTTGTCCTTCATTCAAACACAAAAATAAGCAAACAAAAATAAATTAAGATCCAAACAAATATAACCAAAAGACCAGGAAAGTGAATTTTTGTATAAAAAGTGATTGTTAACTTGTATAAAAGGTTATTTTTCGTCAAAAAACAAAAAAATCCAAAATAAATGCAACCTTATTTATATTATGTAATGGTTCATATTGCAGCTTATCCTAAAAGAAGCTTCATCTATCAAGTTCTTCCTATCACTGCAAAAAGAATGACAAAATCAAAATTTCAAAGAGAGCATTATTAATCTCAACCATGTAAAAAGATTGGAAGAGCATGCACACAAACACAAGGCAGTAAAATAAACAATTAAAGTTGAAACTAATATTAATTAGCTCTGAAGAATGCAAGTAACTTTATTTAAAAGTGTCAAACTTATAACTTTAAAGTATCAACATAAACAACATATATAACATATTAAAGGTTTATATGCTTATACTTTATATTTGGAAATAACCATTTTCTGAATTGTTAGACATTGTTATATCAGGTATATGACGAATTCAGTTTCATTACTCTTACAACTTTGGCCACTTTTTATATTTTTGAAGCAAATTTTGAGTCTCTCATCCAAACAGATTGTTATATGGTTAATGTTGTAAAAATCACCACAACTCCATAAGTTAAAAATGGTAACATGGTCAAATGGTAAAAATGAAACCCAGAAATTGTTCCACCCACACCCAAAAATTAAATCCCCTTATCCCAATTCATTCTAACAAAACATTAATAATATGATGCTATGAAAATCACTATCGTAAACATTATGCAAATCATATCTCAGCATAAAAATATATAGAAAAAAAGTTGGAAAGTGTAGTCAAATTTCTGTGTACAAACTAACTATTACGCAAAGATAAAGAAATCAAATTGATAAAGAGATTCCTTCTTTGTGTTTTATGACTATTATTATTTTTTTCTCTATGATGCCCTTTCTATTTAAATTTTTTCAAAAGTGGGGAATGTACTTTTATTGGTTTAAAACTTAGGGACAAATCTGGTCATTGTTGGGAGGAACCAAACGATGCATTTGGGATTCAATGCTCAAGGATAAAAATAAATAAGAAGGTGGAGTATAGTTTGCAAGGATCAGCATATTTCATAAGTCTCTATCCAAACAGATTCATTCACACACCAAAAAGATATAATATCAGAAAATCCAAACCACAATCAAAACCCAACCCAATTCAAACACATGGTGCAGTTTCAATTCAATCACAAAAGTCAAAATTTGCTAGCCTTAGTTGAATTCAACCACAAAACCTAAAAAAAAAAATTAGAGAGAATGATAGTGAAGTGATGAGAATTTCATCATCATCATTGATGTCATCTCACAATCTTCTTCATCAGCAACAACAACAGAACCATCACCTTCATTCTTCATTTTCGGTGTTCTTTGTTAACACACATCATTTTCATCAGCTTCTAACACCAACTTAGAACAAAAAATAAATCAAAGGAAAAACTCAAAAAGAAAAGCAAAACAAAAAATAAGCTACATCAAAAAAAGAAATGAAAGAACAATAAATAAAAAAACAAAAACAAGGGATAAAAGGAGAAAAAAAACTCACCAACATGATTATCATCCTAGGCTTCCTTCACTACCACTTGAGGCTGTAGCACCATATTCATCTCCTTCCTCGGAGTCTCCAGAAGTCGCAGCTACACAACTACCCTGATCTGGCCACCCATATCCTAACCTCGGCCATGAGATACAAAAATTAAATCTCCAACGGCGATGTGTGTGCAGAGCGGGAGGTGGGAGCGAAGGACCTTGGAAAGTGTGGTTTGGGCATAGAGAGACAAGAGAGGTGTGGTGTGGTGTGTGTGTGTGTGTGTGAAAATGCAAAAATTGAAGAATGGTAGGATGGAAGCATTAGGAGGTGGAAGAGGAAATATATTTGTGGAAGTGTATTTTGAAAATTAATGTGTGAGGTTGAGAGATATGAGAGTAGTTGAATGTTTGCATTGGGAAGGGAGTAATAGGAAGCTTCTTCTCGAAATTTTTAATTTTTAAAATTTGATTAAATTAGTAGAATTTTAAGCTCTCACTCTTCTACTACAGCACGTGCGGCTGTCAGTGCAAATGTTCTCTTTGTTACAAAGGCAGCGTTTGATTGATGAGTATAGGACAGAAAATACAATACAATACACAAAATACAAAATTTTTAGAGTGTTTGTTTATCAATACAATACAGAAAATTTGTGTATCAATATAGAAAATATTTGTATTTTCTGTCATCTCTTAAAGTAGGTACAGAAATACAATACAGAAACTTCAATTAAATTTTGTTCCTCATTTATCCCTATTATATTAACATTAGTTCAATTATCACCTCAACATCACCGTTACTCCACCATCATCCTCCACCACCACCACCACTCATAAACTCAATCTGACTTCCCCCTCCACCGCCAGTCCGCTCTCCATCACTGCAGCCACCACCAATCGACAGAGATAGTGAAGAAGATGAAGAAAGTCACCTTCACCACACCACCAAACAAACGCAACCAAAGGGTCATGGAAGAAATGAGGAACAAAAAATAGTGAGAATGGAATGATTAGAAGATCAATTTAAGCGCGTAAATTGATTTTCGCGGGACTGTTCTCGCTTTTAGAATGTTAGGTAGATAAACTATTATGTCTAAAATAGCTATCATTTTATAGTCAATGTACAAAAATATAATCAGTTAATAGTATAAAATATATTTAAACTGTTAGTGTATTGTAAATAATCTATATAACAATATAGGGGAAATGTAAATATTAATAATAAAATTCATATTTTTTTTTATTCTTACTAGATGTAAAAATAACACAATTTTTATAGATGTTAAATAAATAAAGTTTAATTTTAATGCAATGACAATATAAATGTATTTTGCACAATTGTCCCATTAAATCACTCCGTGTGTGTTTGGATTAACGTTTGTAAACGGATGTTGATACAAATGTGCTTTTGCAAAATTAATTTTGATCAAAATTGGATTTGGGCCAATGTAATTTGTGTTTGGATACTTTTTGTCAAACGTGATTTTGAGAAAATGAATAATGTTTGGATGATGTTAACTAAAATTACGTTAGAATATAAAATTACTAAAAATGACATAATTTGCATCATTCTTTTATTGCTTCCATATTATATAATTTAAAAAATAAAAAATATAGATATGTACAACTTTCAGAAAGTATTAAATTAATATTAATATTTATTTAAGTTAAATTATATTAATTTTAAAATAATTGAAATTAAGATGTATGAATAAATTTTAACAAACAAACTTATTGTAGTAGTTAAAATATGGAGGAACCATTTTTTAAAGAAGAAAGAAAGATATAAAAAAGGCTATAGTAGGTAGAAAAATAATTTGGCCATAATAAATTCCCAACAAATATCTAAATGGAATGCTGAAGCAAGTTCAATAGTACTTTTGGTAAATGTACGTTTGGAGTATATTGAACGTTGATGGAAAAGAAGAAAAAGAAGTCAAACAAAAAGGAACACCATTCGAGGAAATGAAACATACATTTGTGGGATGAAACATTAAACCAAACACACACTCCGTTTGTATGACTTTTTAGGTAGTAGGGAAGAGAAAAAATAATCAAAACTAACATACCAACACATAATTGGATAACTTTGTAAAAAACAAAATACACTATAAGTGGATGAAAAATAAATACAAATAAATAATAAAAAAATTATCAAATTTATTAAATTTCTTTAGCCAACATGTTTATAGAATAACCAAAAGGTAACTGATGTACTTGCAATTAATATAACATTCCATTCGTTGATCATGTAGCTTAAAAAAATATTAGAGAAATTAAAATTTTGTCAACATAAAAAAATCTAAGATGTATAAAATATAAGTTATAACACCGTGGGAAATTAATTCAAAAACAGGAAAAAATTAAATCTAGACCTTCCATTTTCTTAGTCTTTTCAGTTAGAATCCTAAGATTTTCTTCAATTTATTTATTCTAATTAACTCATCAATGTCACATCTCTAACTTCATATCATCATTAACATCTCTTAGAGTAAGAAAAATTTTCAGTTCAACATACTCATTCGCTGTGTTCCATCTTCTCTACCTTCTCCTGTTTCTTGATCTAACTCTAAAGGTATGAACCTTTTTCAGATTCTGATTTTTTTTTATCCAAATGCATGTAAGCTATTCTTGCTCTTTTTTTTTTGTTTTTGTCACTTACTATAATTTTCTCACAAAAATAATAGTTCACACCATTATCGTTGGCTTCAATGTTCTGCACATACTTGTGTTCAACATTATCTTCACATGGTGCATGAATAGGTTGCATAACCTGCATGCAATCAACTTCATTTTTGGTTAGATCTATAACATCATTACCAATATTAAGATTCCGGCCATGATTGTTCCATTGTCCAGGCATATTTCTGTCGTGAAAATCCACCTTTACGACAAACTCATCATCAATGTAGGACGCCTTAACATCAAAAAGTTCAGTACACACAGAGGTAGATATGTCATTCTTATTGACCATAGTTTCATGTATGGGTGAAATATTTGGAATAGGATCTAGAGAAGTTATTAGAGGCACATTTGACAAAATAACTTGAGCACCTTCAATGCTTTGGAGATCGGTATTTTTGAGATCGAAAGAGTGTGTGGTGATAATAGGTAATGGCTCAAGAGAAGGAACATCATAACCATTAAAGCTATCTATTAATGACTGATTGTTATCACCTCCAAAAAAAGGTTGGTTGTAAAAATCGATGACATAAGGGTTTCTAAGAGAGATATTTTTTTGGGTGGATTGGGATGTGGTACCTTAGCATGTTTGCATCCCTAAGATGAAAATAATAGTTATCACTATCAGCGTAAAGAACTTTTAGCCACCCCCATACAAAAAATTGAAAAGATTAATAAGTTGAACGATATAGCCATGATTCTCCCCAAAGTCAAGTTTCATCTCTACCTGAATACCAACAAAATCTTTAAATATCATCCTCGAGGATAGTTCTGATTGCCATCTTTTGTAGAATAAAGATGGATGTTCCGGTAGAACTTGAATATAGTATGAAAAAATTGATTTAGTTAGGAGTTTCTAGTAGTCACAATGCAAAATATATTTCTATTAAAGCATATACTATAAGAAAAAATGGTGAAGAAATTGTATACTCTTTCATAATTAAGTTCAAGGTAAAAAAAAACCTAACACTGGACTCATAATCATGTGTGGGAAAAATTTCAATGAATGCAGTCATCGTTCTTGAAATAAAAAGATAAGTGTACAAAACAAAAGTGGTGGGACGTGAATTGTGGACGTTAGAGTAAGGATAGTAGTATCGTAGATCAAATTTTGCAAATGAACATGAATATACAATGCAAGAAATATTTTTTATAGTATACAAAGTTGTAAATTCAAATAGCTTATTTTTAAACCATAGACCTACCCAAAGACAATTACATTAAGACTTATGTGAAGTCAGGTAGAAATGGTGTGGAGGAAGGAATTAAATCAAGATAGTTTTTTGGAAATATTGTAAAGTCTTATAGAGTCGGCTAAAGTAGTACTTCTATGTATGAGAGCTACCAAATCAATTGTTTGAGTTGATGATGATTAGAACACTTACAATTAGTCTAATCACTTTAGGCTAATATAGATTTAAAATAAAGCATGACTATGAAAAAACAATAATTAATAAAATGAATAAGTAAGTATAAATATTATAATAAAATTTGTAGAAAACATTCATGACACTAAGGGTGATATATTGGAAACTGTTATGAAAACCTTATGTCATGTATGATGAGTTTAATAGTGAATCATATACTTTTAGATAGTGTTACAAAAATAATATCTATGTAAGTGGTGCACAATTCATAAAGTGTAAGTCTTTGTGCTAAATGGTGGTGTACTGATTATTATGGTTTTTAGAACAAACTTTACAAAACTTAATAATAATTTTGAAGAAAAAACTAAACAGGATGTTTGAAAATATAGAGGCTAATATATTTGGGAAGCAAAAGTAGTGAATCATTGTGAATAAGGAACGAATGACATATTTAACTATTGAATTCTGAAGCTAAGGGAGAAATTAATGAAGTCAGTGATTGTAATCATACCCATCTAGCATAAGTATTAAGTATGAAAATAAAGTAGAGAGCCTAGTAATAAATAATAAGCAGTAGTAAGTAATAAAAAAGTTTGTGTAACATATATCAAGCAATTATTACAGTAGAAAAATTGAAATTTCCTCTATTGAAAATCTAAATTTAATTTTTATAGAAAAACTATAATTGGCATAAAACATCCAAGATTAATAACGGTGAACAAATGTAAATATAAAATTGTGGTCTGTGAACATTGTTTCAAATGTTTATTTGTCTAAAATAATTATTTGAGTTAGTTTTCATAATTATACACACAAAATTCATTGATTTTGTAAGGAGTAAAAAGTTAAATACAATATAGCAGCTGATGTAGAAAAATCAAATTCATTATATACTGAAATAAAACTAAAATGGTGCACATCACTTAAAATGTTGTTTGTTGATCACCTTGATAAATCACTAAAAAAAAAGTGATTTAGCGGCGGTTTATTTTTGACTTTGCTACAGTTTTCTGCGGTCGGAAAAATGATTCCTGACAGTTCACAAATTGCAGCCTATAAGGCATTCCTAAAACCCTTTAGCGGCGATTTTGGGTGTCCGCCGTAATAACCGCCGCTATTACATGGTTTCCCGACGGTTCTTGCGACAATTGACTTTGCAACGATTTATCTCGGTACTCCGGCGGTTTGAATTGTTAATAACGGCAGCGGTTTGTTCAAGAATTCCCGATGGTTTGTATCAATTTATATTCCCGGTGGTTTGAAAGGATTTTCCGGCGGTTTGTTAACGTTACAAGTTTGAGATTTTACTACAGTTTCAAAACCGCCACAATTGCCTAATTTTTGTATTCATTTTTTTTTTCAACAAAATTAAATGTAATTAGTTTGCTCCAGTATTTTTGGAAGGACCACTTAGATGCTTTTCTTTTCTAAAAAAACAAAAAAGTTAGACAACAGTTGATTTTTTTGTTACACTAGTCTTCAACAATGGTATTTAATTGAGATTCTAAATCTTTTAACAAATTATACATTTATTAAATGTCATTACTGCAACATAATATTGAATAAATACTTCTACAAAGCCAACATATTAGGAACAAAAATAATGAAAAAAGTAACATCCTAAATCTAAGAAATTAAAGTAATAAATTAGTCTTGAATTTTTATGCCAATATCATTTTTAACTTTGGTTGGAATAATATGGTGCTATTAAGTATCATGAATAGTTGAGGAAGCTGATCTTGCAAATGGAAAAATTGATCTACTCCCTTCATATGGTGAAACCTACAAATATAAACAAAAAAAAAGTATTATACAAGTTTTACTAATATTTATGCACATAGTTAGAGATATTAAACAAATATTAGATATATTAATTATTATGATTTTTAATGGGAAACAAAATAATCATATATATTTTGTACCTGTTCAAGAGTAAGTCCATCTAAGTTAGGCTCTAAATATTTATTTTTTATTATACATGTATATGTTCACCAAAGACTTGAGTATCTAGCTTGCTACGAGGTGGGAACTCCTGCATAAATTTAGCAAACAATAAAATAGGTTTTGATATACAAATTTATCAACTAAAAGCTTCAAAAATTAACTCTTAACTAATTAATCTTACCTCTAAACTCTTAATGATGTTAGGATTGACACCAACAAGAATTTCCCTTGCAAATTCATCATCAGTCATCCATGCAAACTAATTCATTGAACAAAATAAGATAGTTCAAAATTTATTATCAGTTTTTCCAATCTATAACCAGATAAGACAATTGATACATATTTAAGCTATGTATGTAGTATCTATATGTAAGATGTTTTTCATATCTATTATATGTACTGAATTTTAGTTTAAAGATATGAATACCAACCTCCCGCCATAACTATTTGATTTTGATCTAGATTAGCGTTTTAGTTTCTCTCTTCTGCTGACCTCTTTTTCTTTCTTTTCTTAGTATGTTGCTTCTGATTATCTACACGAAAATAAAATAGAAACACAGAGCTCTTCTAATCTATGTATTGCATTACTGATGGAATAGGTATTTTCTGATGCATACTAGATTAGGGACTCTGATGGGTTTATATAGAATCAATCTCTGTCCATCAAGGAGATTGATCCAAAACTTCGCTTAATTGGAGAAACATGTCTCCAGAAAATATAATTATAGTGGAAAAACATGTTCCTGAAATCCTGGCTGGAAATGATGGACCACATCAGACAAATTAAATTAAATTTAAAAAGGTCTAACATTCTCCCACTTGGTCCAACATTTCCACTGTAATATCCACAACTTAGACAGATATACTTTATGCTCACATCTAGGAGACAAATTATACGAAGGTGAATAGTAAAGTAGGGTGTTTTTCGTTGTGATAAAGTATGGTAAAGTAAGGACCTTTGGGCCACAGGTTCAGCTGACCTTTGCTGATTCATTGACTTGGTTGCTTCATTAAACAAGTAATAGCAACAGTAATATTTCCTTAACCACTAACCGTGTAAGGCAAACTGCTGTTACCTTATATTTTGAATTAGGAAATAAACTAACAAAGCAATAAAATCAAAGAGGGAAGAGTAGTGTAGATCGAAGAACCCTAATCCCCAAATCCACACCCCCACAAACCCAATCCGCCAGAGTAACAACACTTCCTCGATCCTTGCTCGCAACTAACAACCCGTTTCTCCTTCGAAGTAGGAACCAACTACCCAAATCACTTTGTAGGGAACACGCTTGCATAGACTTTAGCAGCGACAGGAGAGTCCTCATAGTGTTTTTGGGCTACTATTCTTCTTCAAAACCACTTAGCCTTATTCTCATCGTTAATTTTGTTTTTCTTTCTAAACAATTCAAGGGCATTGTTTATGTGGGGTTCTTTACTTCAATAGAGGGAAGCACAAAGCTTCACATAATCGAGATGTGGAACTTTAGGAGCTTCGATTTTGTACTTGCAAGACAGCATTCGAGCCCTCACAATGCTCTGATAACTAGGTTTGGCTAAATGTTGGTAGTGATGTCAATGTTAATAACGCTTTTGATTCTACAAGTTCTGATGATGATGATATCAAGAACAAGTGTGTTAATCGTAACAAGATGATTGGCATTTGTGTTGTTGTTGTTGGCTCTGCTTTCTTCTTTGTCCCGTTTTTGCTCTTGGGGTATGTCACTGTTCGAAAATGGAGAGGGAACAACAACAACAATTTCATCAATGTGAATAATTCGAAGGGTTCCAAGCCAGAGTCTTTTGTGGCATGTCATAGGGAGTTTGATTACAAGGATTTGAATGTTGCAACAAGGGAGTTTCATCCTGGTATGATTGTTGGACATGGTTCATTTGGGACTGTGTATAAGGCATTCTTCATGTTTTCGGGGACCATTGCTACTATTTAAAGATCGAGGTATTCACATGAAGGGAAAACTGAGTTTCTTTTAGAATTGTCAATTATTGTTGGTTTGAGGCACAAGAACATGGTTCAGCTACAAGGTTGGCATGTTGAGAAGGATGAATTGCTTCTTGTGTATGATTTCATGCCTAATGGAAGCTTGGAAAAGATGCTATACAAGGAACCTGAGAGAGGACAATTGCTAAATTGGTCTCATAGGCTTAACATTGTTGTTAGTTTGACTTCTGTTTTGGTTTACCTTCACCAAAAGTGTGAGCTAAGGGTGATTCATAGGGATATTAAGACTGAGAATATTTTGTTAAATGAGAATTTCAATCCAAGGTTGGGGGATATATTATTGTACAGATATTTTGTAATTCTGAATTTAGTGTATGAGACTTATTATGGATTTTTGTTTGTGTGTGCAATTTAGAATTATACATATTCTTTTCTTATGTTGCATTATGCTAGTGCATTATGTAAGTTGCCACTATGCATTTTAAAATTAAGTATATCTAAAATATGCTAGTGCATTATTGCATATTGTTGTACAAAACCTGCATTTCTAGAATCATGCATTGTGCTTATCATAAGTTATTACACATATACATCATGCTCATTATACTGGCAGTGGCTGGTCACAGGGATTTAACTTGAACAACTACTTTTCCACTGTTAGAGATGGTGAACAAGGGGCTTAAGCTATCCAAAGAGCTCTCGGTTCCAAAATTAATTTTATTCTTGGACTAAACTTTTCATTCTTGTATGTATCCCTCCACATCTTTGGCAAAGTCTCCTAAATGATTCCAATAAAAGGGAAAATATCATGGAATCCTTATTGGCTGCATTATTTTGCTGCATTTTACTTGCTTAAAGCTGCATTTCAAATATCATTGACTACTTATTCACTGCATTATTTTGCTGCATTATTGTCTTTCTGGATTTATTTAATTGGTCATAAAAGATAAAGATAAATATGGAGCTCATGTTACTAGAGTATAGAAATTCAAGTATAAGTGACAGAGCACCGGAGCGTCGTTATTTCTCCGGTACTCTAGAGCAATTTAGAAGAATGGTTTGAAAAAGGGTTTGTTGCTGAATTAATCTCAATACAAGCTTGGTAGCAAGTAGTAAGACTGACTCAGGTCGTCTGTCAAGGAATCTGTGTGGCAATCGTTGATTCAAACATAGCAATAAATAAAAAGGGGGTTTTGAGTTTGGTTTGCAAAGAAATTAAATTGGAGAGAGTAAAGACAATTAAAATAAATAATTTAAATGCAATTGCAAAGTAAGTAAATTGGCAAAAATCAAAAGAGGCAAGAATGTAAAAGAACATGAAAGTAAAAGCTTGTATTAAAAGTAACTGGAATCAACAAAGAGTAATGTAAAGACAAGATTGAAATGGAATTACGAAAATAAGAAACAAAAGAAGTACTGAAAGAGCCAAGGGACTCCAAGAGAGATTGTCACTATCACTCTATGAAGCCAAGATGTAATCCTAAAGAACTGAGAAAGCGCGAATCCTAATTCCTATGAAAAGCGAGAGAGAAAAGTAATATGCGGAGAAGAAGAGAGGAGATGTTTCTCCTCTCCCCGGAGGCTAGGATAGAATGAAAGATAGCTCCCTAATTAACCTAAAACAAGTGTATTTATAATGGTATTTCTGTGCTGTAAAATAGCGCAAGTGCGGAGCTGCGTTCTGCATAGACCGCCGGGGCGGTCATCTACCGCTGGGGCGGTCATCTACCGCTGGGGCGGTGGAGTGCGGAGTTTCCTTGCACGTGCATCACTTTTGTCCGCTTGTGACCGCCTGGGCGGTTGTGCAGACTGCCTGGGCGGTCCCTCTGCTGCTGGAGTTCCAAAATCTTATTTTTCCCGTTGTTCCTAGTGTGAATCCAATGCATTATTTAATCACCTGTCCCTGAAAAATAGCCACAATACTGAAACAAAACACATCAAACGCACTAGTGGCATCAAAAAGAGAAATTAATACACAAATTGGTACTAATGCTCTAAGAGACAATGTAAATTAAATCCTGCTTTAGAAACCAAGTTATATACAATTAGGAACACGAAATTGCTCAAATTATGGGGGAAAATATGTATGAAAACGCGGTTTATCAATAAGCACTACCACTCTTGCTTGAATAGAAATGCATTTTCAAATTCTAACTTCCACGTTCAAGTACAAACTACGCCTAAACTGAAATTATAAATTATCTAAAACTAACCAGATATTAGCTAACATCATGAAAAAAAATTACATAACCACTGCCCCCACAACATATTCCAATTAATTCTTAACTTGAATTACATCCTTGTGAATTTCTTCAATGTTGGATGCAATCAGCTTCAAAATCACCATCCATATTTTCTTGTCGTTTCCGAAAAATCATCATCATCATCATACCACTCAAACAAGTTGCATCCATCCTATAAATTTCAATAGTAAAATATTAGGAAAATAGACATGAAAAATTAGAATTAGTAGGATACTAGGATCTACCAAACAATGATAATCATAAAGGGTGTATAAACTCACGCCAAATTTGCAACTTCAGAAGTGTGTTTGTTATCCAATTGCTACAAATTTTTGAATTCTGTGAGCAATCACTGTCCCAAAGTACGGGTGGCCCTATAGCATATGACAGCAAATTGCTCTATTAGAAAGAATATGAACAAGAAAAAATGCATATTTTGAACCACCACAGTCCACAGATTCACTCTATTGCTTTCTTATAATAACAATAACAATAACAACAATAATAATAATAAAAGAAATTTACAAGATATAAGGACAAGATCCTCTATATAAGAACCAAATTTATCTTAAGAAAAACTCTCGATGAATCATATCTTTACAATCTGTCAACATAGTTGAGTGAGAAATTTCACTGAAAAAGACAATGATTACAACATATAGAGACTAAACACCTGATCCCACAAATTAGCTTGTCTGAAGAACTGAATTGAAGGTGCGAGAACTACAACCCAACTAAATACTCCAATCAGTGGCATATATATTCCTGCAAAGATATTGCTTCGCTCCTTTTCCCAAGTCCCAACAACCTATCAGTACTGACTCATCTAAGACTGCAGGGCACACCCAGCACTCCCCAAAGATACCAAACAAAATATTCCATTAAAAGTGATGGTCCAATATACAAAAATCTAAAACCAAGCGTTGTGAAATGTATGTGAATCACAATATACCAAACATGATATGAATTATTACAATGTTTTTAATATACTGAACATAATATCAATTAGCAAAGTGTTCTTAATTATTACCCGAGATTAACCATGTTGTTTATGAGATTTTAGAAGCACAAACTATAGAGGAAGAAGTTACTACTGCTACTGTTTTTGTTGTTGGTGGTGCTGCAAGGCGGCACCAGTAGCTGCGATAACAACACTTGAAGGCGTTCCTTTGACCTCAATAAATCTCCACAAGTACCACGAAGCAACAGAGCAATAAGGCCTCCACTTCTCACATAACTGGTCCATCTAAGAGAGGCGAGGCAAGCCGTCGAGAGTGTAAAGAAGCTGAACACCTTTGCGAACCCAAGATCATTTATTGGAAGAATATCAGGTCTATGGAGGGAGAATATCATGAACATGTGAACATACCATCATACAATCCCATTCAGTATAGTGAGCATGGTGAAAAGGAATCTATCATCCATATTTACAGTGACAGAATCAAAGCGTATCCCACTGTTAATCGTGAGCAAGGATCGAGGAAGTGTAGTTATTCTAGCGGATTGAGTTTGTGGGGGTGTAGATTTGGGGATTAGGGTTCTTCGATCTACACTACTCTTCCCTTTTTGATTTTATTACTTTGTTAGTTTATTTCCTAATTCAAAATATAAGGTAACGATAGTTTGTCTTACACTGTTAGTGGTTAAGGAAATGTTACTATTGCTACTACTTGTTTAATGAAGCAACCAAGTTAATGAATTAGCAAAGGTCAGCTGAACCTGTGGCCCAAAGGTCATTACTTTACCATACTTTATCACAATGAAAAACACCCTACTTTACTATAGTATTCACCTTATACGAATCATAGCGGTAGGTTCTCTTAGAACGAGTACTACCTTCCATGTATCACAATATAATAATCTCATAGCAAAAGCCTCAAAATGACTGAATAATTATCTTTATGTCATTATTATAAAGTCCAAACATGTCTCTCTTAAACCATATGTATACAACTAAAATGAGAGACAAAATAAACTAGAGTTTCAAGCTGGAACCTTACATTATAACCTTAAGTCCCATATTCTCTACATGATCCTTAAATAACTTTGGTGGCATGCCTTTTTGTCAAAGGATCCGCAATCATTAATTCATTGCTAATGTATTCTACTGAGATCTCATTTGCTTTAATACGTTCTTTCATGGCTAAATACTTTATTTCGATATGTTTACTTTGACTTCCACTTTTGTTATTCATAGCCAGAAAAACAACAGCTGCATTATCACAATATACCCTTAATGGTCTAGAAATGGTATCAACCATTTGTAGACCCGAAATGAAACTCTTTAACCAAATACCCTGCGATGTAGCCTCGAAACAAGAAACAAACTCAGCTTCCATAGTAGAAGTAGCAACTAATGTCTGTTTTGCACTTCTCCAAGAAATCGCTCCGCCAGCCAACATAAAAACATAACTAGATGTTGACTTACGAGAGTCGGTGCAACCAGCAAAATCGGAGTCTGAGTAACCAACAACTTCCAAGTTGTCTGACCTTTCATATGTAAGCAAGTGGGCCTTATTCCCTTGTAGGTATCTCAACACTTTCTTTGCAGCTTTCCAATTATCCAAACCTGGATTACTCTGATATCTCAGAAGCATTCCAACAGCAAATGCAATGTCAGGTCTTGTGCAGACTTGAGCATACATAAGAATACCAACAACCGAGGCATATGGAATGTTTGTCATTTGTTCCCTTTCAAGCTCATTTTTCGGGCACTGATTCAAATTGAATTTGTCACCCTTTACTATCGGTGCTACACTTGGAGAACAATCTTTCATCCTAAACCTTTCCAGAATTTTGTTGATATAGGCTTTCTGAGATAGACCAAGAATTCCCTTATGTCTAACTCTACGGATCTCAATGCCAATGACATAAGATGCTTCACCCATATCCTTCATATCAAAATTCTTAGAGAGAAATTGTTTCACCTCATGTAACAATCCCAAGTCATTTGTTGTAAGGAGAATATCATCCACATATAGAACTAAGAAAATTATTTTACTCCCACTGACCTTATGGTATATACATTGATCCATAATGTCTCAATGAATCCGAATGAAGATATAATGTTATGGAATTTCAAATACCACTGTCGAGAGGCCTGTTTTAGTCCATATATGGATTTCTTGAGCTTGCAGACAAGATGAACCTTATCATTAGAGGAAAAAACCTCCAGGTTGTGTCATATAAACCTCTTCCTCTAAGTCACCATTAAGGAATGTCGTCTTCACATCCATTTGATGTAATTTTAAGTTAAAGTGAGCAACTAATGTCATTATTATGCGAAGTGAATCTTTCTTTGATATAGGAGAAAATGTTTCTCTATAATCAATTCCTTCCCTTTGAGTGAATCCTTTAGCAACTAAACGGGCCTTGTATCGCTCAATGTTGCCTAATGAGTCTCTTTTAGTTTTGAAAACCCATTTACACTTGACAAGTTTAACCCCATCAGGCAACTCTTCTACAAGATCCCAAACGTCATTATTTGCCATGGAATTCATTTTGTCTTTCATAGCATTATATCATAACTCAGCATTACTACCACTTATTGCTTGTGAAAACGTTTCAAGGTCATCATTAATTCCCAACTCACATTCAATCTCTTGTAGATACACATGATAGTCACTAGAAATTGCTGGCTTCCTTATTCTAGTTGATCTTCTTAATGTTGTATCAACAATTCGTTGAGAAGGTTGTTGTTCAACTAGATCATCTTGATTAAACACAACTTGATGTGGAACTTCATTAATTTGTGGTTCTTTATTTGCTTGACTTTGATAAGAATCACCCAAAACCAATACCTTATAGTTTTGTGAAGAAGTTGTATTCTCACATCGATTCTTGTCAAAATTTAAGTCTTGATAAAAGGCACTCCCACTAATTACATCATTCTCAAGAAATTTTGCATTTCTTGATTCCACAATTCTAGTGCTATGAGATGGACAGTAAAATCTGTATCACTTAGAACTTTCAGCATACCCAATGAAATATGCACTGATAGTTCTCGGGTCTAACTTCCTCTCTTGTGGATTATATATCCTATCTTCAGCTAGGCAGCCCCAAATACGTACATGTTTCAAACTCGGCTTCCAACCTTTCCATAACTCAAAAGGTGTTTTAGGAACTGCTTTTGTTGGAACACGATTCAACATGTACACCGCCGTTTTAAGAGCTTCCCTCCAAAGTGATCGAGGAAGTTTGGAGTTGCTGAGCATACTCCTTACCATGTCCATCAAGGTTCGATTTCTTCTTTCAGCCACACCATTTTGATTTGGTGAGCCAGACATAGTATATTGAGCCACAATACCATGCTCTTGAAGAAACTTAGCAAACAGACCAGGTGCCTGTCCATTTTCAGTGTATCTACCATAAAATTCTCCACCTCTATCAGATCTCACAATCTTAATTTGTTATCCACATTGTTTCTCTACCTCAGCTTTAAAAATTTTAAAGGAATTTAGCGCTTCATCTTTGTGATGAAGAAAGTAGAGATACATATATCGTGAGTAATCTGTAAGCTCCAGAACCCTTCTGGGAGAAATTGATATATTTCTCTTATTGGTATATGAGTTTTAATGATAACAAAGTAAGCCATAAGTATAAAAATTTCACTTAAGGTATTGCTAATATGTGTGCTAAGTGTATCGGAAAGCTTAAAAATATTGCACTCCATGAGTAAGATCAAGACATACAACAAGTAGCCTTGAGATTAAACAATGAAATCATAGCGTGAAAGGCATCAGAAAGGATGTCCAAGAAACGCAAATGGTGAAAGTGTGTTTCTGAGGAAAGAACACTGTCGCCTCAGAAAGGTCTCAGAAGACCTTAGCGACTGATGGTTCTCAGAAGGATCTTCCCTCAGAAGGATCTTCCCTCAGAAGTCCGCACAACTCTCAGAAAGTTGGACTCAGAAGCAACCATGTGCCTACACTCAATGGATTCACATTCATTCTCAGAAAGCTCGCTACAACAAGCCAAGGACGTGAGAACACGTGCACTGTGCAGTTCTGAAAAGTTCCTCACTTCACGCTGACTGTAGCAGGGAGCCGTTCCGAGAAGGACACAGCCACATCAGCAGAGTGAAAGCTTCTATTTTTGCGGCTCTTTAACGCTTATATATATGAGTTCAATTGCAGAGCATTGTGACGAAATTCTTGCGCTCAAAACTCTTAATTAATCGTGCAAAAACTCTGCTGAATTGAAATCATTTGCGAAAACAGAGAACTTTCTCAGAAAGACAACTTAAGTCTCAGAAACTTAACCTTCTCAGAAAGTTCATTCCACTGCATTCTCTAAAACTACTTTCTGAGTAAATAGCTTTCTAAGAGAAATTTTAAAAGGCAAATTTTGAAACAAGCACAATTCAACCCCCTTCTCGTGCACATATTAACCTTCAATTGGCATCAGAGCTCGGTCCTTAAAGGGTTGAGCACCTAACAGTGTAAAGGAAAGAAGATCCAAGAAGGTATCATGGACTCATCACCTGCCTTTATCTCAGATGGAGCCTCAATCAAAAGACCTCCAATGTTTCTTGGAGACAGCTTTGATTACTGGCGTGACAGGATGACTTTGTTCATCAAACACACCAGTCTCGATCTATGGGATAGGATCGAGAACGGAGATTATCTGTCCCTACAAACTATAACAGAACAAGCAGTTGTAGCAGCAGATGCAGAACCTGGAGCTGCTCCTCCAGCACCTAGAACTTACACAAGACGAGTCCCCAAGGATTAATGGACTCAGGATATGAAGGAGAAGATTCAGTTAAATTTCAAAGCAACGTATATTCTTCTCTGTGCACTACCCAAAGTAGAATATGACAAGATTGTGTCGTGTGATACAGCACAGGAGATATGGGAAAGGCTCCACATGCTACATGAAGGAAACGATGAAGTCAAGGAGACCAAGATCTCCATGCTCGTGCATAAATATGAATCCTTCAGCATGCAACAGGATGAAACTATTGACAGTATGTCAATTCGTTTCCTTCATATCATAAATCAGCTAAAAGTCTTGGGAAAGACTTACTCAAATGCTGAGATGGTAAGAAAGATCCTAAGAAGTCTCTCCTCAAGGTGGCGACCGAAGGTCACTGCAATCCAGGAAGCTAAAGATCTGAATTAGCTTGTTTTGGATGAATTATTTGGCTCTCTCAGAACACATGAGATAGAGCTAGAAGGATTGCTTGGTGGACCATCTTCGTCCTCCAAACCTCATAAGGGATTGGCTCTCAAAAGCCAAGTCAGAAGACCTTCTAAAGCACTAAAGGCTGAAGAAGTTTCTGAGTTAGATGATGAACAAGACTCAGAATCTGAGGACGATGATATCTCTCTTCTGGTCAGAAAGATGAGAAAGGCCTGGAAGAGGAGACCAACCAAAGGAAAGGAGATTGTCCCCAAGAAAGGAAAGCTGAAGCCTTCAGAAGCCACTTGCTACGGTTGTGGAGAAAAGGGACATTTCAGAACAGAATGCCCTCAGAACAAAGGGAAGAAGAAGAAGGCTATGGCTGCTACGTGGAGTGACTCAGAAGGAGAAGGTTCTGAGACTACAAGTGACGAAGAAGCAAACGTCTGCTTCATGGCTGGTACTGACTACGTTCTGGAAACAGAATCTGAGTCAGAAGAGGTACCTAACTCCCCTCATCTCTCATACTCATATGATGAGATTTCAGAACTCTATGACGAGCTTCTGAAAGACTCTAATGAATTAGCAAACAGTTTCAGCAATCTAAAAAAATCTTTTAAACAATTAGAAGCTGAAAATGCAAGGCTAATTCAAGAAGTCAAGGATCTAAAACTTGAAAGAGATGATTTTAAAAATAGATATCTTGAAGGTCATAATCTCTATCAAGCCTTAGAAACTATGTCTTCTGTAACAGTAGAGAAGGCTGAAAAGGCCATAATCGAGTTACAAAAGACAAATGAACTTCTGACCTCTGATTTAGTTAAGATGGTAAATGGAGAAAAAATGCTAAGCCTCTTGCTTGGGGGTCAAAGACCCTACAAAGACAAAAGTGGCTTAGGATATGAAGAGGTATTTGAACCTCATGATCTGGATCCATCCTTAACTAAAACAGATCGAACATGCATAATCTGTTTTAAAAATGATCATGGTTCTGAGGAATGCCCCAACCACAAACCTTCTAAGAAAAACAAACACCAAAAGGCTAAGAAGGCTAACCCAAAAGGACCCAACAAAGCATGGGTACCTAAACTCGTTAACTTTGTGTCTGGAGGTACATCAATAGGCACTGCTCCATCAGCAAGATGAGCAGTGGTACCTGGACAGTGGCTGCTCGAGGCACATGACTAGAAGCAAGCACGGGTTCAAAAATCTCAAGCCCAAGAAAGGCGGAACGGTGCGATTCGGTGATGGTGCAAAGGGAAAGGTCACTGCAATTGGAGATATTGGTAAGGATAACTCACACCAAATCTCTTATGTCCTTTTGGTTAATGGCTTAACACACAATCTATTAAGCATTAATCAATTTTGTGACAAAGGCTTAAAGGTTTAGTTTTACGCCAAATACTGCCATGTGATTAATCTCACAAACGGCAAGATCGTCCTAGAAGGAAAACGTGTTGGCAACATCTACGTTATCCACCTAGAGGATCTAAAAGAGCAAAATGTGAAGTGTCTTGTCTCTGTTCAAGAAGACAAGTGGCTTTGGCACAAGAAGCTTGGTCATGCCTACATGAAGCTTCTTTCTGAAATCTCTCAGAAATGACTTGTAAAGGGTCTTGCTAACATAACCTATCAGAAGGACGCTACTTGCTCTTCTGTGAGACCCAAAGGCATAACCTATCAAGTTTGGAAATTAACTCAGAAACCCAAAGGCAAGAGTGTCATTGGACAAAATGGGTGTTTCGAAACAAACATGATGAAAATGGTCAAGTCGTGAGAAATAAGGCTAGTGGAGGGCGCAAGGCGCAGGCTTCCTGGCGCACGGGGGTAGAGGGCGCAAGGCGCCTCGGCAGGGAGCTCTTGGGCGCGGGGCGCCAGACTTCTGGGCGCAGGGCTGGTGGAGGGCGCAAGGCGCCTCGGCAGGGAGCCCTTGGGCGCGGGGCGCCAGACTTCTGGGCGCAGGGCGCCATGTGGGCGCGACGCGCTAGCTTCTCTCGCAGATTTTCATTTCATTCTGAGTTTGAGGCGCTGCGCGTGAGTGAGGCGCCCAGCGTCTCAAATTGGGCTCTTTCAGATGCATTCCAGCTGCTATTCATTTATCAATTACTTGCTCAAATCCTGAAATTAACACCAAAATAATACCCAAAAGCGTAATATAACCCAGGAAAATCCAATTTATTCTAGAAACACTTAAATTACTCTAAAAACACACTGAATTTAACTAAACAAATACAATTTCTTAGAATTTAAACTACAAAATTACATAAAGATGCCAGGGCATCACCCAAAGGCAAGAGTGTCATTGGGACAAAATGGGTGTTTCGAAACAAACATGATGAAAATGGTCAAGTCGTGAGAAATAAGGCTAGATTGGTTGCTCAAGGGTACAACCAACAAGAAGGAATTGATCATGATGAAACCTTCACTCCTGTCGCAAGATTGGAAGCCATTAAAATGTTGCTAGCCTTTTCTGCACACAAAGGTTTCAAACTTTATCAAATGGATGTAAAATTCGCTTTCTTAAATGGATACCTTTCTGAGGAAGTTTACGTAAAACAACCTCGTGGTTTTGTGAATGATACATTCCCATAGCACGTGTTTAAGCTTACAAAGGCTCTTTACGGTCTGAAACAAGCTCCTAGAGCTTGGTATGATAGACTGAGTTCTTTTCTGCTCAAAAACGGATTCTCAAGAGGGAAAGTTGACACAACTCTTTTTACTCTCTTAGAAGACTCTGGCTTCTTAATTGTTCAAATATATGTTGATGACATAATATTTGGTGCAACCAACGAACGCCTCTGCAAAGAATTCTCCAAGCTAATGCAAGGTGAATTCGAGATGAGCATGATGGGAGAATTGAAATTCTTCCTAGGATTGCAAATCAAGCAAGAGTCTGAAGGGACTTTCATTCATCAAGAGAAGTATACCAAAGAGCTTCTGAGGAAGTTTATGATGGATAAGGCCAAGCCTATGAGCACTCCCATGCATCCTTCTCAAGTAATTGACTTGGATGAAGATGGTGAGAAAGTCTCAGAAAGCAACTATCGAGGCATGATTGGCTCTCTTCTCTATCTTACAGCCTCTAGACCATATATTCAACTTAGCGTTGGCATCTGTGCTAGATTTCAATCAAAGCCTAAGCAATCACATTTAACTGCTGTTAAAAGGATTCTGCGATATTTAATTGGGACTACTAATCTTGGTTTATGTTACAAGAAAGGTTGTTCCTCTGATGTTGTAGGATACTGTGATGCTGATTATGCTGGAGACAGGATCGATCGGAAGAGCACAAGTGGATGCTGCTGTTTCTTCGGAAAGTGTTTGATCACTTGGTCATGCAAGAAACAAAACACGATCGCATTATCAACGGCAGAAGCTGAGTATGTGTCAGCAGCAAATTGCTGCACACAGATGCTATGGATAAGGAACCAATTGCGTGATTATCAGCTAAGGTATGAGAAAATTCCCATCTATTGTGATAATACTAGCGCAATTAACTTAGCTAAGAATCCAATTCAACATTCACGATCCAAGCACATTGATGTAAAACATCATTTCATTCGGGATCATGTGCAAAAAGGCGATGTTGAAATCAAATTTGTGAATACTAAGGATCAAATCTCAGATATATTCACAAAGCCTTTACCCGAGGATCGCTACAATGTTCTGAAGGGGCTTCTGAACCAAAGACGTTTCTAAGTATTTTAATTTGAAAAATATCTTTCTTAGAAATCCCCTTAGTCCTAGTTTAGAATCTGAGACACAAAGATTAGAACTAAGCTTCTGAGCATAATGAAGGAATATACAGAAAACTCTTTCTGAGAAAATTCATTCTCAGAAGACTCACCTCTCAGAAGGGAAGTCTTCTGGAAATTTCTCTCAGAAGATGTCTCCCAGAAGGATGCCTTCCGAGAGAAAGTTACCAACGGTAACTTTTACGCAAAGCATTGCTCCATTCGACCACTTTGCTTTCTGAACCTTGCCAAAATGCTGTCAAATTCCCTTCTCGATCCCAAACTTCTTGCTGTCATCTCTCACTCCCTTCTCTTCAACCTCTGTTCTCATCTCTGCCCTATCATCCCCCATCCTTTCTCAAAACTCAAAACCTTTTCAATGGCCTCCTCTGGAGAAATCAAGGGTATGATGAGGAATAACATCGGAGATGTTTCTGAAGACATCCTCTACGAGGATGAAGAAATGCAAGCACTCTTCAAGAGGACCTACCTACCTCGTAACTTAGCCATGGGTAAAGTTCTCCCTCTGAACGTCTACAACCAATTTGACGAGCTTCAACTAACCTTTCTAAGTCAACCTGGATGTCCAGCAATGATGTGCTCAGAAGACGTGTGTTACCCAAACTTGGTGAGAGCCTTCTATTCCCAGATAGAAAGATCCACCAACAAGGGTGTGAAGAGCTTGGTTGCGGATCACAAAATCCGATTCTCCTCAGCTGACATCAAACAAGTCTTCAAGACGTTGAATGGAGGAGCTGTTATGGCTGATGATCCCGATTGGATCAAGGAGGTGGATGATTCCGAAGAAGAAGTCGTAAAGCTTCTAACGGGCAGTGGTGATCTACCACTAAGATCTAGGAAGGTTCCTCAACTCACACAAGAAGCTCGCATCATCTTCTCCATTGTGCAACACACCCTCCTCCCGCGACTTGGTGATATGGGAAACATCACCACAATGGATGCCTCTCTACTGTATCACCTTCTAAAGAAAGACAAAGTAGAGTTCGGAAGGATGATGATCAACTACACAATGCATCAAGCCCATCCTAAGAGGGAACTCACAAGTCTACCTTATGGTAGTTTTCTGACGAGGATTTTCAACCATATCTCCTCCCACTTGAAGACTACGAGTATGTCTTCAACAACAACAAGTTTACAATGGTTACCTTCAACAACATCAAGAAGAAGAAGGTACCTGAGAAGGAGGCACCTAAGAAGAAGGAGGAAGCAAAGCCTTCTAAGGCTGCTGCCAGCTCCAAAAGGCCTTCCAAGGCCGAGAAAGGAAAAGGCAAAGATGTTGATCCTTCTGAAGAGAAAAAGAAGAAGAAAATTGTTCATCCTTCCCCCACACGAGTTACCAGAAGCATGGCTTCTGAGGAGCCTTAGAAATCACCTCAGAAGGAGACTGAGGTTGCTGAAGATTCTGAGGAAACCACCTCAGATAGGCCATTGGTCAGAAAGAGAAAAGCTTCTCCAACTCTCAAAGTCCCTGATGTCCCAATCGAAAGCAAAAGAAAGCGCGGTCGATTGGTAAAAGCTTATTCTCAAACTCCACCTTCATTTCTTAAATCTTTTTATGCGTCTATTTCTGTTTCCAAACCTGTTTCTGGTTTTATACCCACTAATTTTAAAACTAAACTCCTTCATTCCTTGAACTATCAGGGAAAAACACATAAAGGAGTGGGTTTTAAAACCGCTCAGAAACAGAGCCCGCCAAAGGAGACGGGAAAAGAACTTGTAGCAGTAACTTCTGAACCTGCTACCACCACTGCTTCTGCTGCTACCACCGCTGAAGAAGAGAAGGAAGTCTCTCATCACTCCTCCCCCTCTGGTAACGTCTCTCCTCCTAGAGAAGATGTTTAGGGGCAAGGAGGCAATGTTGCTGATTCCTCATCTGAGGAAGAAGACGCAACAAGGTTCTGAATTGAACACCGCACCCCAGATGCTGGAAGCTCAATGAAGGAGCCCAAGAAGAAGCAATCTGAAGCTTCTGTGGCAGATCTTTCTGAGGCAACCACAACTGAGGCTGCTGGGGTAGATGCTGAGTCACTGACTCAGAAGATGCTGGATGTCCAGAAGGTAATTGATCAACCTTCTGAGAGTCAAGGAGCTGAAGCTGCTATTCCACCACCTTCTCCACCCAAGTCTCAGCAAGAGGCTGAGAAAATTCAAGAGGAGGTACATCAACAACCACAAACTCCTCCCTCCTCATCTCAGAAAGAACCAACTTCTGATGTTGGTCATGACTCTTCTAAGACCCTTATCGAACATGAGGAAACTCATCTCAACACACGTTGAGGTGACAGAAAGCACCAGCACTAGGCTCAGCTTAGAGGTGGGTTCTGACGCCACCGTGGCTGCCGGAGTCGAGCAGTTGAGGCATTTCTTGCCGGAAGTTCCTTAGAAGGGACTCAGTCTGAGAAAGACTCTCAGAAGGAACCACAGGTTCAACACTTGGATGTTAATGAGATTCCCCCTCCTCTGTTTGATCAACCTGGTCCAACCTTCTCCCTCACTGACTCTATGATTGGATCCGGATTTCAACTAGGACGGATGGTCCCAACTCCACCCTCCGTGCACTTTCGGCCATTTCTTGGTCGATCTGAGAAGGTGAAGGCTATTGAAGCCATTCACAAGCAACTCTCCACATTCAACCTCTCAGAAGATGCACAAACTTCTGGTGCTATGGAGCAACCCTCAGAATCCCAACCTTCTGATCTTGGACCCGTTCCGGTTTCTGAGGATACTCAGAGGCAGCCTTCTACTGAAGTTGCTGCTATTGAAGAAGAAGCTGTGCAAGAAGATGACCCAATTCCTGAATATCAAAAGAGTAATATAGTGGATGTTGTACTTGAGGCTGAAGTCTCTCGTTCTCCTCCAACTCAACCCTCCACTTCGCAACAGCCTTCTACCTTTTCTGAGATTCCCCCAGAATGCCCTCCAAACGCGAGTCAAGCTGAGGTTCAGATGGAGATCTGCAGACTCCTTCGCTACATAGCTAGGAAGCAATAGTTCTAAGTCTATGATGGGGTTTATATTAGCCACCCTTTCTGATGTAACAAAGGGGGAGTAGATATGTGATAATATTTTGTACAATGGCTAAATGTAAACACTAGGCTAGGACTTAGAGGGAGCCAAAATTTTTTGTAACTTCATATTGGTATCAATGAAAAATCAGTATTATTTTGGCATCTCTGATTATAAAAAGCTTTGTATTTCTTTTTGCATACTTTAAATCATCAAGAAATACACGCTACAATTCTGATAATCGTATACAGTATTCATACATTGCATATTGATGGGCGAGCGTCGCAACTCCCATAAATTTAATTATTTATAAACAAAGTTCCCCTAATATAGTTTAGTGGAAACCAAGGTCGTCTCCCACAAGGAATGGATAAGGAAGTAATACACGGGACTAGTTGTATGAGGGTTGTCACAAATTGGGGGGTTTTTGTTTGCACGAAAAAATAACTTGGAATAAAATAGGAATGATAAAAAACAGTGGTTTATGAGGTACAACATTCATTAGGGCGTTTATCATTGGCTACAAAAGAATGCATGGGTTGATTAATTACGCCAGAGTTAGATCTAACCCTATTGTTGTGATTCTAAGAGTTGATTGCCTAGAACAAGATTAATCAGTGAGATCTCACCTTTAGTTTCGTTTTCAACAATCTTTAAAGCCAATCACATTAATCTAATTAAAGAGACTAATCAGCCAATTAATTAATCATTACTAATTCCTGATATGCCATGCATCAATTAATCAATTAACACATAAACACATGCCAATGAATTAGCCTAACTCAATCGAGTAAGTCAAGACAAAGGTTTAACACACAATTTAAGATCTCAAATTATATGCCAAGGTTTGATAATGAAAACTTATGCAAGATTAAGAGCAAAGCCTCAATTTACCCTAATGATGTTCATACCCTCATGAACCACCAAGAGACTTAGTTACTCATGGAGGAAATATAAAGGCAGAAAATAAATTGGAATTAAAAGCAAAGATGGACTGAAGAAATTAAACAACTTAAACAATAAAGAGAAAAGTAAAGAAAATAAATGCAAATTAGAAAGATGGAAAGACGAATAACTGAATTAACTAAAAGAAGTAACTTACAAAACCCAAAGGGCTTGACGAATAACGTTGGAAATAGAATGGAGGAAGCTATAGCTAACTAGGAGAAGAAGATGAAATCCTAATGGAGAAAATAAACTCTAACTAGAAAGCCTAGGGTTATAAAGTAAGAGACTAGGAAAAGAAAATAGTAAGAAATTGAAGGTGTGAAGAGATATGTTGAAGTGTGTTTTCCGGATGCATTAGCACTGCTTTATATAGAGGAAACAGCCTCAAAACCCTAGCTATTGGGCCCCCAACTCGGTTTATCAGATTGGTCCTTGCTGTCAAAATGCTGCTACGCGTGCCAGGGCGCCTGTAGGGGGCCAGAGCGCCCATGCGTGCCAGAGCGCCCGATCCTGGGCAGAAATCAACTGCTTCGCTTCCTTATTCTGTTTCTGATGTCCATTGCTCAAATAATTGATATGACCTGCACCACAAACACCAAATACCAAAGATCAAGTGCAAAGGTCATCCTTGAATTGCAAAAACACCATAAAACATATTCAATTAGCCTTTATTTTCATTAATCTCCAAATAAATCCAAATTGTAATAAACCCAATGAAGGGCTAAAATAGAGTAAAGAATTGCATACAATCACTCAAATTAAGGGCATAAAATATTGGCAAAAATCACGTTATCACATATTATAACTGTAGATTATCAAAGCCTTCTAAGAAAATAACAACGCCTTCACTCAGAAAGCTATGTTACTTTCTAAGAAAGCAAAAGTGCATTCTGAGTAAGTAACAAACTTAATAAGATACACTTCAGAACTTAAGCAAAATTATTATCTTAAGACTTAAGTTGTTATCATCAAAAAGGGGGAGATTGTAAGCTCCAGAACCCTTCTGGGAGAAATTGATATATTTCTCTTATTGGTATATGAGTTTTAATGATAACAAAGTAAGCCATAAGTATAAAAATTTTACTTAAGGTATTGCTAATATGTGTGCTAAGTGTCTCAGAAAGCTTAAAAATATTGCACTCCATGAGTAAGATCAAGACATACAACAAGTAGTCTTGAGATTAAACAATGAAATCATAGCATGAAAGGCATCAGAAAGGATGTCCAAGAAACGCAAATGGTGAAAGTGTGTTTCTGAGGAAAGAACACTGTCGCCTCAGAAAGGTCTCAGAAGACCTTAGCGACTGATGGTTCTTAGAAGGATCTTCCCTCAGAAAGTTCGCCTCAGAAGTCCGTACAACTCTCAGAAAGTTGGACTCATAAGCAACCATGTGCCTACACTAAATGGATTCGCATTCTTTCTCAGAAAGCTCGCTACAACAAGCCAAGGACGTGAGAACACGCGCACTGCGCAGTTCTGAAAAGTTCCTCACTTCGCGCTGACTGTAGCAGGGAGCCGTTCCGAGAAGGACACAACCACATCAGCAAAGTGAAAGCTTCTATTTTCGCGGCTCTTTAACGCCTATATATATGAGTTCAATTGCAGAGCATTGTGACGAAATTCTTGCGCTCAAAACTCTTAATTAATCGTGCAAAAACTCTGCTGAATTGAAATCATTTGCAAAAACAAAGAACTTTCTCAGAAAGACAACTTAACTTAAGTTGTTCTTCAAACTTTGCGAAAATCTTCTAGCTTTGTATTTGTGTAAATTCTGACATCTGTAAGTTAAATCTAGAAGTCTACTAAGGGTCAAATTAAGTTTTGTAACTTAATCTTAGTAGTTGTTTTCAAATCAAAACAATTTCTAAAAACTCTAAGTCCTTCGCTGGTTGAAGGCAGATTTAAGTCCTCGATTGGTTGAGGCAAGTTAAAGTCCTTAATTGTTTAAGGCAAGTTAAGTCCTCTGGTGTGAGGCAATTGAAAGTCCTTAATTGTTTAAGGCAAGGAAAGTCCTCTGGTGTTGGAGGCAAGGAAAATCCACTTCTGGTTGTGAAGTGGTGAAAGTCCTTTATGTGGTAAAGGCAGTGTTGTCTGAGAAGGAACAATAAGAAGAATATCTAAAGGAACTCTCAACTGAAGGTTGAGGACTGGAGTAGGTTAGTTAAAACCGAACCAGTATAAAAATTCTCTTGTGTTAAAGCTTTTCTCCCTTACTCTTAAATTTACGCAAATTAATTGAGAAAGCAATCGACACGTTTCTAACTTAGATTTATTTGTGAAAATACATTTAAGTTAACTTCAAAAAGCGTTTAAGAAATTTAATTCTCAAATCACTTTCTTAAACCATCTCAGAAAGAAATTTTTCTCATAAGGGTAAAGTCTCAGAAACTTAACCTTCTCATAAAGTTCATTCCGCTGCATTCTCAAAAACTACTTTCTGAGTAAACAGTTTTCTAAGAGAAATTTTAAAAGGCAAATTTTGAAACAAGCACGATTCAACCTGCCCTTCTCGTGCACATATTAACCTTCATAATCATCTATAAAAGAGATGAAATATTTTTGGCCTTGAGATTCCATATCAGGACAACAAATAATCTGTATGTATGATTTAAAAAATTTTGAACTCCTCTTGGCATATTTGTTTCTTATGTTAGTTTGTTTTCCCTTTATGCAATTAACACAAACATCAAAATCATTAAAATCTAAAGTATCAAGTACCTTATCATTCACTAATCGTTTGATCCTTTCTTTAGAGATATGACCTAATCTTTTATGCAACAACATTGAGGAATTTTCATTCACAAAACATCTTTTAATACCATCACAATCTTGTATAGCCATTAAATTGTATGGAACTGCGTTGGATAAATTTATTTTATACAAACCATCAACCAACTCACCATTTCCAACAATATTAGACTCAAGCACCAAATGAAATCCGGATATATTAAAGTTTACTAAAAACCAAATGGAATAAGTCTTGATACAGATATTAAGTTTCTGGAGAAACCAGGAACATAAAGGACATTATTCGTCGATTAAAAAATAAATTCGGATTCTAAATTAAGTCTGGAAGTGCCAACAACAGCCACATGCGAACGCCCTTTATTTCCTGAATAGATGAAACGTTCACTTTCCATTGACTTCCTCTTGCTTATGAAGCCCTGCATGGTATTACAAACATGGATTGAAGAACCAGAGTCAACCCACCATGTGTCATGACAAATGTCAACTGTATTAGATTCATAACATACAAAAGTAAAGGCTTTACCTTTCTTTCCAAGCCAAGCTTTGGACTTGTAGCAGTCCTTCTTTATGTGCCCTTTCTTTTTACAAAAGAAACACTTAGACTCACCCTTGTTTTTGGAAACATGAAAGCCCTTCCTTCCATTGTCCTTATTCTTTTTCTTTCCTTGATCTTGATTATGGGTCACTGTAAGTGCATTTTCACCCATTTCTTGAACAAGTCTCCCTTCCTCTTGAACACACATGGCCAGGAGTTCATTGATTGACCATTTATCTTTATGTGTATTGTAAGAGATTTTGAAGGGTCAATATGAACTTGAGAGTGAATCGAGAATTAAAGGCACAAGGAAAGAGTCAGCAATATCAACCTCAAGAGACTTTAGCTGAGATGCAATGTCCCTCATTCCCATAATGTGATTTCTCACACCTTTGACTCCAAGGAGCTTCATGGAAGACAACCTTCCCATAAGTGTGCTAGCCAATGCCTTATCAGATGTGTCAAACTGCTCATCAATGGCTTTCAGAAAATCCTTGACCTTTTGGCATTCAGGGATTGACCCACAGATACTCGAGGAAATCTTTGTCTTAATGAACATAATGGAAAGACGGTTAGATCTTTCCCAACGATCATACAAAGTAACCTCTTCCGGAGTACTTACATTAGTAAGTTCAGCAGGCTCTTCCTTACAAAGAGCATAGTCAAGGTCAGCACACCCCAAATGAAGGAGAATTTTGTCCTTCTAATCCTTATAATTGTCTCCAACGAGAACAAGAACTTCAATTTTATGATCAGAGATAATAATTGCAATTAGATAAATCATGCTTACATATTAACTTCAAGGCAAAATATACTTACATATGCAAGTTACACAAATATGAATCAACATGTCATCAAAGTCTACCTGTAGGTTAAGACTCTAACACAAATAAGATTCATAATCATTTCTTTATGATGAAACTAACAAATCAATATTATCTCCAAATACTTTTAGATTAATCAAGAGATAATAAATTTATTATATCATCCTAATTAATTATGAAAGTAATATAACAAATTCCTGTGGGCAAACTTATTATATTATTCATAATAATTACAAATTTCATTTATATCAACATGATATAATTTATTTATGTATTATCAAAATTAAGGATGTTGTGGCTACTCCTTAATAAACATGCAACGGAATATATAATACATAAATAATTCTGAAACTATCACATGACTGTAATTTATTAATTTAGTGATACACATTTTTATAATAACCTTACAAAATTGCTAAATCCTCATGCAAGTCATACTTCAATTCACGATGGCAGTATGATATGAAATTATACAGTTGCATTCATTAACAAATAAGCACATTAGTCTACTTGTAAGATTCTTTATCACACTTAATGTGGTCTTGGGTTCAAATCTTCTTGGTGAAATTTTATAGCCTTTTATTTTCCAGAGGAATCGTCCTATTAATAGAAGATATCGGAAAACAATATATGTTTTACTTATCACAATGGTCCAGCACTCTTTGGTAGCATTCGATTATAGATAAAATACACAAAATACAATACAATACACAAAATATAGAAATTTTGAAGTGTTTGTGAACAAGTACAGATACACAAAATTCTTGTATCAGTACAAGAAATATCTGTATTTTCTGTCTCTTTTAAAAGTAGGTACAAAAATACACAAATACAATACAGAGACTTCAATTAAATTTTATTCCCAGTTTGTCCCTATTATATTTGCATTATTCCAAATGTACCTGTACACTAATTACTATTGTTGCAATACCACCACCACCACCACCACAAGATCACCACCTTCTTCTTGTTCTGCCGGTACTGAACTCCACCGCTGCACCCACCACCACCACCACCAATGTCGTCTCTCTCTCTCTCTCTCTCTCTCTCTCTTCATTGTCCACCCCTTCCAAGATTCACAACTCAGATAAGATTCACAGTAGCAGCAACGCCTGGTCTTGATGGAGGTCCACCAACGCCTACATCGCGCGACTGCAGTACCGGAGCCTTCCGCCATTGTACGACTCCTCCTTTTCCACCGGATCGAATAGTCAAGTTCTACATCCACCTCCATAGCCGCTTTCTCTCTCTTCTCTGTTTCTCTCTCTACCCTCGCTCCCTCTCTTCTCTATTTCTCTCGTTCTTTGTTCCATGGCAGTGATGTTGCTGCCTCATGTCTCTATTTATCTCTGTCTACCTTTGCTCCCTCTCTTCTTTGCTTCTCTCTATCTCCATCCCTCTCTTCTTTGCTATGTTTCTCTCCCTCTCTCTATTCTATGGCAGCGGTGGGTGTTGCAACATGTCTCTTCCCTCATGGCAGCCACCGCCGCCGGCGTTTGCCCTCTGTTTCCCGCTGATGATGATGAGTGATGGTAGTGGAGGTGATTTGGGTCTTCAGGGAGCTAATTAGGGTTCATAGTTTTTTATTTTGAATTAAAAAGGTTAGGATTGTCATTTTAAATTAAATATAGTTCTTGTACAAAATAAAACAAACATAATACAAATACATAATACACAAATTAAACTGTCTTATACAACTTAACAAACATAATACATAATACATAAAAATTTATGTATTTATATTTTTTGTATTTGTATTTGTGTCTTGTATTTTCTGTATTAAAAAACAAACATGGCCATGTCAATCTATAGTACCAAGTTCGAATTCCATGTACAGTTTTGTAACTCATTTTATTAACATAATATAATCTTATATAAATTCGTTTGCATTTAGTAGTATTAACTCTAATGGTTTACTGGTCTTGGTGCTCTTATATAGAGAGAGGGTCCAAGGTTCAACTCTTGGTATTTGAATTTTTACTGCCCATTTTCATTTTAAAGACACAACTTTCAATAGGCACAAAACTCAAGGGTCCAATAAAACAAGCAAAACGCGATGACAATAGCAAGGCTAAAGCTCCCTTTCACATAATTCAAAGAAAGCATTAATAAAATATATTAAATATTTAAAGATAAGGTTGTAATTTAAAAAGGACCAATCAAAAGCCTTACATATACTCTTATCCAATTGAACCCACTTAACCAATTTTATTCAAAATAAAAGAAAGGTAACATGGTAACAATACAACAATTTCTTCATTTCCTGTTCCTTTTGTGTTATTATAGCAACATAACATTCACACCACATCAAACACATTTTTCAGCATAGAAGGAACGAACTAGAGGATGCAACACTTTATATATGCAATAAAACTAGAAGAATGCAACAACTCAGAAGAGCAAATAAAAGGAAAACAACACCAACACGAGGCAGTAATGCAGAAGCACACAAGAAGATGATCTTTTTTCATTTATTTTATTTAAAACTAGGCAGAGGTAAAAATACGTTCTGATACCAAATGTAAGATGTTTTTCATATCTATTATATGTACTGAATTTTAGTTTAAAGATCTGAATACCAACCTCCTGCCATAGCTATTTGTTCGGTTAGAATGGAAGGAAATGATGAGAGGTGTAACACCCCGATTTTTATTAGGTCCTAATTAAAGGAAATTAAAGGTAATGGACTTTAATTGGAACTTAATTGGGTTTGAGTGAACATGTTTCCCCTGGCTTAAAGTATCTATGCTATGTGTTTTTATGAGTATTTATGTGTATTTATGTGTGCTTTGATGTTACATTAAGTCATTATGGGTATATGAATGTTAGTATGTGAGTTGGGACACTTTAGAAGTGTTTTGGGGCATTTTTCACGCTCAGTAATCGATTACAGCTCCTTGGTAATCGATTACAGCAGGTCAAGTTTCAGTTTTGGGCTTTTTCGAAGGCCTGTAATCGATTACAAATTCGATGTAATCGATTACACAACGCGCAGAATGAGTTTTCAGATGTTTTAAGTGACGGGTGGGCCCCACGATGACTCTTAAAACCTAATAGCTCAGCATATAAAAAGATAAACCCTATTTTTCCAGCTCATTTAGTCAGAAACACTCTCCCTCTTCATCCCAGAGCCTCCATTGTTTCTCTCTCAAGAACCCTCATAGCCATAGCCATTCCACGTCAGGAAAAACCCACAATACTCACCCAATCTCAAAGATAATTACATATTATTGATCCTCTCACCAAGCCGGACGTTTCTACCGGTTGCTTTTCTCCGAAAAGGGTCATCGTTGGAGTCGGGCCGTTTGTGAAACTAGGATTCGGTCTTAAAGCAAGGATTGTCTTCAAGAGGTAGGGGTTAGGCATTCTAATCGTTATGTATTTTCATGATTATTGATAAATTAATGGAGTATTGAATGTTGTACGTTGTTTTTGCCATTAGGGTTCATGAAAGGGTTGATTTATGAAATTGGCCTTGAGAAAGAAAAGGGTTTTATGAATTGAGAAACGTTTTAAAAGTATTTTTATGATTGTTAATGGAATGGCTATGGTTTCTATCGATTGGGACGATGTTGGGTTAATATTTTGGCCATTGGCTATTGAAAATCGTGTTTTTGGAACACCCAAGTCGTGTTTCACGACGTCGTAATCGATTACACGGGTTCGTAATCGATTACGATGTCTGAATTTCCAATCGCAAAAAAATGCTGCTCTCTGTTAATCGATTACAGAGCTGCGTAATCGATTACCAGCCCGTGTAATCGATTACAACAGCGCTGTTTTTGCGAAAATGAACCGTTTTGACCCTTTATGTATCCTAATGCGTTCTACAACTAGTATGGATGATATATATGAGTTAACTATGATTTGTATACAAGTTTAAATGCTGATTGGATGATGTTATGTTGATATGTTATGTTTGCATAAGATGAGTGATGATAATAAATGTTTATGTGAATTATGTGATATGTGTATATGCTATGTGTTGTGAACTGAGATGTCACTGGGTGGCGCATGTGTGTTGTTAAGACGTCACTGGGTGGCGCGTGATTAATAAAGACGTCACGGGGTGGCGCAAAGATTACAGAGTAGCCTTCGACTTGTGATTAAGAGGCTGTAGGAGGGGGTTGGCATCCTCGGCGGTACAGGTCCTTCACTTGCAGTTGGTGAACATCCCCCTCACCCCATTAGTTTAGGATGAGCTCATGCCTAGGGGTCGGTGCAGCGGAGGTTACAGGAGGGAGGACAGGCCATAAGACATAATAAGTGATAAAGTGATATTGAGTTACAGTTCAGTAAAGTGTCAAAGAACATAGCATGATAATTGATTTAGTTTCCCTGTATGATTAGATGGCACGTAGAGTACACACACGAAAGACATATTTATGAATGACGTATGTATGATGTAAAATGAACAAGAGGCACTTAGGTAAGTCGTTCCGGGAAAGATGATTTTAGAACTTATAACTGAAATTGAATACATTCATGCTACACCGATTTTATTAATAAACCCGGAGCGGCTCCCCTACTGAGTTACTTCCCAGTACACAGGAGCGGATGAGGAGCCCATGCAGCTTTAGTTCTTTGCAGTTTATTTATTCATTCTAGACTTATCAGTTTCTGCTTTTACGTTATGGACTATATTTACTTCAGACGTTAGCATTTATTTATTTGTGTTTACTCTGAGTCCGGACATATGTTAGCCGGCATTTATGTTTTCAGTTTATGGATTTGTATAGTGGAGTCTTATGGGTCTCAGTTTTAGGCTCATGGGATGACACCTATTATTACTATCTACTTTCTTGATTGTATGTTTGGGGAGACTATGTTTGTATATTTGTATTTATTTTACAAGGTATTATTCAGACTATGTCATGTGTCATATATTATCGCTATATTATACGCAATGCCCTTATGTTGATATTCCGCAAACGATTTTCGAAAAATTCTCCCATTTATTTTCCGCGTACAAGTATTTTAAAAACAAGTATAAGTATGATAACAGGAGGTAACCCTTATGAAATGGCCCTAAATGACTATAGCACTAGGGGCTATCTAGTAGGGTGTTACAAGAGGAATCTGATTATGGAGTTTATTCTTTGGTTTGAGGGGTTCTTGTGGTTGTATGTAAGGTTTTGAGCTTTCTTAAGGTGGAAGGATTTGGGTGTGAGGATTGGAGTTTTGTGATGTTTGTGAGGGGGTTTGGGGAGTCCTCTGATGATATAAGGTGGCTTACTGACGGAGGAACCTATGAGCAATATTAAAAAGATGGAGGGTTTGGTCTAAAATGCAAAATGACAGAAAGTCTGTTCTGTCACGATGCTGGTCGCTAGCGAGAGACATGTGGCCGCTAGGGACCCATACCACTGCATTACACGGTAGCGCCTTGTCACAGTCGCTAGCGACGTACCTCTGCCGCCTTACCCGCTAGCGAGCTACAACTGGCCGCTAGCGAGCATCTGCTAATACATGACAGCAGCAGCAGTTTTCATGCTCTAAGACTCCAAAATGCATCTAACATTCTCTAAACCATTTCCAACACCCTAATCAGCATTTTTACACCTATATAAACTTGTACATAACCATAAATACCTAAAATCTCTCGTGATTGTT
Organism: Aeschynomene evenia; assembly: GCA_013621005.1. NCBI lineage: Eukaryota > Viridiplantae > Streptophyta > Magnoliopsida > Fabales > Fabaceae > Aeschynomene > Aeschynomene evenia. The sequence goes on from CM024268.1 coordinate 23,999,538, forward strand.
TCTTGAACTCTCTCCCTAGACTTCTATTCTATTATATCATACTTTAACTCATATGCAATGCATCTATCATCATCTCATACATTTAAAACACATAGTACACATAGCACAAATCAAACAATGTACACACATCAAAAAGCATTCCCACGACCCACATATTCCAATTATGACTTGATCAAGGTGATTATAATCAAATCCCTTTAATTAAGGTATAATTAGAATTTGGGGTCTTACAATACACACTTTAGTCCATAAACTAAGAAATCAAATGATTTCAAGTGACCAAATGCTTCATCCCTTTACACAATTATAATAAGTAAAGGACATCACATATTAGAAAACCATAGTAAAAGGGTGAACAACATATATACCACTTAAGTTATTAAAGACAACCAATTAAATGAGTGTTTTGTTGCCAACCATCTTTAATCAAACAATAATCAGAGTTCAATTAAATTATTTGAAACATTTATTTATTTATTTATTTATTTATTTATTCATATTTTAAGGCATCACAAAAAGCATTAAAATTAAGATATACTTCATGACCAGAGACCGTGATAATAATACAAGCCCCTTCTTAGTTCTTACAACACCACGCTTTTGGGTTTAGTAATTAAGTTCAGCAACAATAGCAGCAGCATGAGGCAGATCAACTTCTTTTTTTTAGCTTAAAAACAATGTGTCTGAAGATCTGACACTGCTAAATTCCTTGACTGGAGCCTTTGGATATATATATTTTAAGTTTAGTCAATATGTAGATCAATACAGTTGTTTAATGAGAGAGTATTGGACATAAGTAATGAAGAAAAAGAAGGAAATGGGAGAAGAAATAATAATTGTTGTGCAGATAAGAGATTAAAGATAATTCATAAACCATACCTCAGAAGGTACTCATTATTCAAACAAAGAAAGCAACATACCATTGGGTATAGGGACGGACCCAGGATTAAAGTAATGAGGGGGCCAAAATTATAAACATAAAAAAATAATATAATTACGTAAAAAATTATAAGTTCAAAACCTTAATACATCATACCTCTATCGAAGTTGAGCACGACACTTCTTCATATCATAAAATTCATCAATTAATTGAGTCAGTGTCGAATTTTTCAGCGATTTTCCTTTCAACATAAGTTACCAAGCAATCAGCTAAAAAATCATCTTCCATCTTGTTTCTCATCCTGTTCTTGACAATATTCATAGCTGAAAATGACCTTTCACTTGTAGCAGTTGAAACAGGAAGAGTCAATATCAAACGAAGCAAACGATCAATCAAGTAATAAGTCTGAGATTTTCCCGGTTTTAGTAATTTTTGACATAACTCAGAAACTGTTGACACATGCTTCAAGTTGGGATGATGGGGCACATCAAGCTCATAGTGTTGTGCTTGTATTCTAAGATGTATTCTTTCATGCTAAGTGAAATCATCAGGATAAAATCTAGTTGCCAATTCACAGATATGATCAACATTCAACAATTTATAATTATCCCTGAGATCTAAGAAAGCACTAAGATTTAGCAACTCCATAGTATTTTCATTGAATCTACTATTCATTTCTTGCAATTGTGTGTCTATAGTGGCAAGAAACAAATTAACTCGATACCGATGTTCAATTGAAACATATTCAATATTTGGACGACATCTACCTCTTCCAAGAATATAAAGGGTGTTCATGTTAGGAATATCAATTTCATGTTTCCCACAAAATGATATAACTTCATTTAGAAGCTTCTTTCCCATTCCTACTCTCTCATTTGTTGAATCAACTTTTTGGTGGTAGACACTAATGTCATGACATTTAAGATATCCTGATTCTTACGTTGCAAAGATTGACAAAGATCATGACTAATTCCCAACAGATCATTCAAAAGATGCAAAAAAAAAATGAAATAAAATGATTTAATAGCATCATATGCAGCATCAACATCACCCCGAAGAGAATAGTTACCTTCTTTAGAGATCTTCTGAAGCACTTCACAAGTAGCTCCAAACATGGATATCAAGCTTTTATTAGAATTAAAATGAGAGCCCCATCTAGTATCTCCAGGCCATTGCAGAGTGCCTATTTGATTAAGTCCAGTTCCTGTTTGAATATCTTGATTAGAAACTTAATTTGCAATATTCAAAATTTGAGCATTCCTTAACTGGTCATTCCTTTTGGGAGAAGCAGTTATTAGATTGATAGCCAATGCTAGCTTTGTGAAAATTTGATGAACTGGACTAACTTCTGTAGCTGCAGCAACCAGTGCTAATTGTAAACGATGAGCTAGACAATGAATATAATATGCATAAGGGCAATCCTTTAAGAATAAAGCTTGCAATCCATTCCATTATCCACGCATATTACTTGTCCCATCATATCCTTGCCCTCTAAGGTTGTGTATATTAAGCTTATGACGAGAAGGAACACCATCTATTTCTTTTTTCAAAGTCATTGATGATGTATCTGAAACATGTACAAGATAAAAAAAATCTCTCTTGAACACATCCATCTTTGTCGACAAACCTCAAAGCAACATCCATTTGCTCCCTTTTTGATTCATCCTTAGCTTCATCAATAATTAGGCAAAACCTAGACTCACCAATCTCTTGACGAATAGTGACACGTATTCTTCTAGCAAAAATATGCAAGATCTCTTTCTGAATATTAGGTGATATATATTGAGCATTTCAAGGAGCACTCTAAAGGACAACATTAGAAATCTTTGGATTACAAGAAGTCAAAAGCTCTATCAATTCAATAAAATTGCCCCTATTCAATGAGTTAATACTTTCATCATTACCTCTAAAAGCACATGCTTGGAATGTGAGCCATCGGACAACCATTATAGAAGTCTTTAAGCACAAACGGTTATTTGCAATGATTTGTTCACTTTTCCTATTGAAGACTTTTTCTATATGTTGAGACTGAAGCATCAAGTCATCACAACACTTAACACAAACATTATGTGGGGAATTAGGTGAAGATCCCATGTGAGTAAGGAATGCACAATACTTTCCACTGACTTTTCTCCATGCTCGAAATCCCTTATGTGTAAATGCATCTTTTCCATCATTCTGACTCCCAGAATCATTACTAAATAAATAACATGGTAGGCAAAATGCTGCATCCTTTTCAAGTGAGTACTCTAACCAAGTAGGAAATTTTAAAAACCATGACGATTGAAACCAACAAAGTTTAGTGTTGCCCGAAGATGGATACTTGGTCAAGATAGGTTGATACGGTCCACTATTTATATAAAATCTTCGAATTTTGTCATGTTGATCAACTGAAAATTTCCAAATTGGAAGACGTTTTCCCGGATCTCTATCAAGCAAAGAAACATCAACCTCTTTTTCAACTCTTGAAATTTTTTATTGTTGTTGCTCATCCGTTGTCAATTGTGGAGTTGATATGTTGTTGGAAGATGATTCACCAATTCCAAGATTTTGAGTGGCTTTTCTTTTAAAATATAAATCAAGAGTAACATGTTTTCCCATACTGAAAATCCTTGTCTAATAATTCTGTAAAATTGAAATGGAAACAAAATTAAAAATTATAAAAAGTAGTATTCCAATAATATTCAAGGAACATAAAATTATAACAAAATTTTCTGAGACTCACAAGTCACAATTATATCTTAATCAAAATTTCTAAATATAAATTATATTCTATTTTAACACAATTCCTACGTAATGTGTCATGGATTAATGTGTCTATGACTCACGAACTTACAATTTCACAATTTTACAAAAAGAAAGAAAATCAAAGGCGCCACTCACGAGTCACGTGTAACACCCTAATAATTACCTCTTTAAATTAACATCTTGTTTCAGAGATTAAATTTGAGTAAAGTAGCAATGCGCGGAAAATAGGGCCGATTTGTTTTTCAAAAGAAACGGAAGTATAAAAATTCGGCTTGTGCGATATAACTTATATGAATAATTATATCATTCTAAGAAATTTACTCATTACAAATACATAATATTAGGATACACAACGGTGGCCCACATGTACATAAATATAGTATTACAATATCCGAGATACACGTAATATCATATATATCATAGATAATACGAGTATATAGTGGTGGAACTTTTAAGAGAATCATAAGCTTGTACAGCCACTTATAACTCCCTTAAAGGTTCCCAAAAAGATGACATAGATCATAAAGTACGAATACAAGACATAACAAAAATAATGCTAATAATCCTAAGCTCCAGAGCTTTCAAGCTCAGCCTTCATGTAAGCTTCAAGTCACTCAACCTGTAGACGTGCTGGCACCCCTGTCTGTATCTAAAACAAAAGTGGTGGAATAGGGTGAGCTCCACGGACTCAGTAGGGTGAGCACCCCTGTCCGGTTTATTATAAAAACAATGTAATATGCAAGATTCATATTACTGGGATTTTCGTAAATTAATTTGTATCCGGAGTGTCTTGCCTATATGCGTCTTAATTAATATGCATGCATCATAATACAATTCTGAAAGCATCATTATTTATTTAATTTCTGACTAGTGCATAAACATGGATTCTTTCTTGACATGTACATGAGATATCTTGCTTGAATTGGCACTAACCCTCTTATCTCTTTCTACCTCCACATCACCAAATTCCAAGACTATGAGCTCACATCTCTCTAGTTTCTACTAGACGTACGGGGAAAGAGGGGTTTATCACCTTCCCTTACTAGTGATGTCAGTGACCGAGGTTGCCAATCCTCCCTTACTGACGGAACTAGTGACCGAAGGTTACACTTGTTTACTTTGACATTCCGTTGTATTCCCACCATACTCAAAATAATGAAATATCATGCTATCATATTCTGACTTACTATCATGTCACAACATATATGCACATAAACAACTGGTAATTTCATTCTGGAGTTGAGTACAAGTCATTTATAACATTCTAGATTCATAATTCACTTAAACACATACTACTTATGCACATAATTGCAATCACATGTCATTTTCTCTTTAATTTGTTTATTTCTTTTCATAATCTCCATTATCTATTTTAAACATATATAATAAACATGTTACAGTAATTTGGACTCTTAGAAAAGGGTTAGAAATCATTAAAAGCAAAAATCACAAAATGCATTATTTAAGCCAATTCTGCAGAAATTCTGCGAATTGGCCACTAGCGCGTCCTCTGTGGCCGCTAGCGCCCAAAAGAGCACAACCACTCGCTAGCGCCTAGATTATGGCCGCTAGCGCGTGTCCCGACTCTGCATTCATACCAGTTTTAGAACAGCAACCATATTTGAGCATATAATGATTTCTAACCGATCTTTATGCATGAAAACATACAAATACGTATTATAACATAAATCTAAACCCCTACCTCTTGTAGTTTAACCCTCTAACACCAAGAACCACCTTGTTCTTCCTTAAGCTACTTGCTTAACAATCTATCTAGCTTTTGATGATGATGATGACACTCCTATGACCTCTGATGAGTTATGTTCGGTTAAAAATGAAGGAAATGAGATAAGAAACTCGAATATGGGGTTAGTTTCTGAGTGAGTTGAGTTTTGAGTGGAGTGGTGATGAGGTTTGAGTGGCTTGAAGGTTATGGAGGTTTGGGGTTGTGTTTGGAAGTGTTTTGGGTTGAACTCTGAGAGTTTCAGGTTTCTTTAAGGTGAAGTAAGGTTAAGTGAGACGGAGGGAGTTAAGGGAATTTGTTAAAATATGGAGGGCTCAATAGAAAATGTAAAATTGCAGAAATGTTGTTCTGTCCTCGAGCTGGTCGCTAGCGCGTATCTCGCGGTCGCTAACGACTGCTTTCACCGCATTACCCGCTAGCGCGCTCCTTCAGTCGCTAGCGAGGGACCTCTGTCGCCTCACCCGCTAGCGAGCTTAATTGGTCGCTAGCGAGCAAGTACTACTACATGACAGCAGCAGCAGTTTTCTTGTATCTTTAATTCCAAATTACACCTAACATTCTCTAAACCATTTCTAATACCCTAATCAATATTTTTACACCTAAATAAACTTGTACATAACCATAAATGCTTAAAATCTCTCGTGATTACTTCCTACATGTCTTTCCTAGATTCTTGGTCTATTTTCTTATATTTAACTCGTACACATTGCATTTTTCATTATTTCATATACATAAAACACATAATGCACATAGCACATATCAAACAACACATATACATCAAAATGCATGCCAATAACCTACATATTCCAATTACGCCTTAATTAAAGTGGTTATAACTAAATCCCTTTAATTTAAGGTATGATTAGAATTTCGGGGTCTTACATCGCGCCTGTACACAATGTTGTTAAAATCGAGATTTTATCTAGAATCGGAAGGAAGATATAAAATCGTAAAAGGTGAAATCGTAACACGAATCGTAATATACTATAAAAAATAATAAATAATGCATTTATTCAAATTATATATATTTAACATGTCATATATAAACAAAATAATTAAAAAATATAACTTTTGCCTAATATATTGATTCTATGAGCTTTTATTATAAGTCAAAGACTTCAAAAAAAAAGCTACCCAATTGATTCTTTAATAATATACAAGCCCAAGAATGAACAAAGATTTAACCCATTTATCAATCTAAGCCCAAATGTTTAACCTTGAAGAAATAATTATCTAATAAATTGTAAAAAACAAAAATAAACCCTAAGGCCTAAACACCAGCACAATGTCTTTTTTCCTCTTGCATCAATGCACCCTCACCAGCAGTGGCAATATAGCACAACCATTCTTTCTCTCCTTCCTGTGTTGTTCCTTTCTCTCTCCTCTCAACAACAACAACATCACAGTTTAGTGCTTAACTTCTTATCACAAACACTGCAACAGCAAATCGAATCGGAAGCACCGCAACAGCACCGGTGGCTGTGGGTAGCAGGCAGCAGGCGGCGGTGACTGACGAGACTGAACGGGCATATGCGATTAAGAGTGAGACAGCGACCGTGATAGAGAGTGAGAGACAAAGAGCTAGAGAGGGTTGAGGAAACTGAGGCGCTGAGGAGCATCCGCACGGGTGGGGGGTTAGCTTGGTTTGGTTTTCCTTTTTTTTATATTTACAATTTTATCACTGTGCAAGATCGCTGATTTTACGATTTTACGATCTTGCACGGCGATTTCATTAAAACAGAGTTTCTTGACTCGTTTGGTAAAATCGGATCGTTTTGGTGTTCTAAAATCGTAAAATCGTACGATTTTGCGATTTAAATTGCGATTTTAACAACATTGCCTGTACATGACCACTCTAAGGAGGCAATAACCATGTCAATCATGTGCATGTCCTTTCATTACCCTTTGCCTGTTATCAAAATAATAAAGATCAAAGAAAATACTTACTTCACAATTCAAAAAGTCAATATGAGTATATGACAATTAGCATCCTCAAGTCACACCCTTCCCAATGGTCCAGTTTTCTCGAACAATAATAGCTACTGCACAGGTTCTTTATTTTAGTTTTGTGTAATTTGTAAGTATGATTGTGTGAATAAACCCTAAATAATTTTCAAATCCTAATAGATTAAATAATTTATTATTAAAAAATCTAAATCAAATCATGTATTAAAATTATTAAAAGTTTGGATTACACTTATATTGGGTCTAATCCATTTTATTATACATTAAATCTTTAAGAAAATCTTAAATTATATTATATATTTAAAAAAAAAATTATTTTTTTTAGAAACTAGGGGGCCACGGACCCCACTGCCCCCTATAGCTCCGTCCCTGATTGGGTATATCTTTCAAATGTGTACCACGACCCTGGAATTTGAAAGAGAAATTGTAAGCAAAGTAAGTTAAAATAAAGAACACAATGATGACAACATCATCATTCAACCTAGCCTTTTACCTAGTTGGGATAAGTTACACAAATCAAATTATGCCACAATAAAATGCTTGATTAAAACTATATATTTTATACATTGAAGTGACATAGAATACCTTTTCAAGGTCAAATTCTTTGGTTGCATCCTTTTCAATTGATGCTACCAATCTCTCAACTGATTTCCTTTCTTGTACAGGACGACCAATAGTAGGAGTCCTTGGCTCTGCCTTATTCAAATCTTTCTTTTTTTTAAGTATCTATTTTTTCATTGATCCCTCTCCTACGCTTTTTCAATCCTCTCTCATCCTTGGTATATTCAAATACATAATAATGCATTTAGTGTTGTTAACTAACAATTATCTTAAAAAATGCAGAACAAAGTCCACTTGCTCTATAAAGTAATTAAACATGAAAACAAACCTTTAGCCTCTTGAACTTCATTAAAGAGCTACTTTCTCTGAGTCATTTCCTCATTGTATTTCAATTTTAGATCTTCACACTGCTTAACTGCAAAAAGGTTGTCCTTCCCTACTACTTCTCATATTATGAATCATACAATTTCAAAGCAAAAAGATTTAAGTACAAATGCAACTTAACTTCATATTAAAAAAATTGTAAACTAGATAATGCAACTTAAACATACCCAACTGTTGTACTGCAAAAAAAAAAAAGTCTGATTAAATTTTGGGATTGAATCAACACATTTATGTGCTTCATAAAAAAAGTTGAGAATATTCACTCTTCATCAATTAAAAAATAGATGAGGAGCAGATACATTTAAATTAAAATGTAATTTTGAAAATAATATATTGCTAACTCCTACCAACATCTTCACCACTAACCTTTATTTTCTCCTCTAAACTCCTAATAGCTTTTTTCCATTTCTTTTTGTCAAGTTCGTATCTACTACAAATAATCTTTAGGTTTTCAGTCTACATCTCCAAAGTTTGTTCTAACAAGAGATTTCAATAACGATTTCGAAACAAATGATAAAAACAGGAAAACAAAATCAAAAACAAAACTTGATCATAACATGTACCATAGAAAAAGTATAATAACTATACATTATGGAACCAATAAAGTTACAGTTTAAATCTTCGAAAGATAAATTGATGAATATTGAAGAGGAAAAGAAAAAAGTACCTAAAAATGGAGTATTCTTAGCTCCAATTCCAGATTTGTTCTCTAAAACTCCTCTTATGATTCAGCCACAATCAAACACAAACTCCTCTTATGATTCAGCCACAATCAAACACAACAGTTAATCATTTGCATGAACTGAATGAAACAAACCCTAGCACTACAATTAGGATTGAAAAATAAAATAAATAAAAAGAGAGGGAAATTATTGGAACTTAATAATAATCATCATCAACTTCATTATCCTGCAAATAACCCTAACTTACACGGAAGGAGTCGAAGGAAAGAAGATCAACAAGATCATCAATGGAGTAAAACAAATTACCTAGCGAGGAAGAGCATAGGCGCAGTGGAGAGCATGAGTTGGAGAACGTACCACAGAGAGCGTGAGGCGGAGAGTCACTACTAGAAATATGCGGATTATCGACAGAAGTTATCGACGGACCATCGACGGAAAGTGTACATACCGTTATCGGCGGATTTATCGACAGATACTGAATGGGTGGGAGTTTTTAATTATTAAAAATAATTATCGAGGGATACTTTCGAAATTATCCCTCGATAACTTGTTCCCGCCCAAACCAATTTTTTTTTTCAGATTGGTTTTCTCGACGGATGAAGATGAAAATATCTGTCGATTAAACCCTAAACCCTAAATCCTAACCCTAAGTATTAATTATCGACGGATAACATCCGCCGATAATGACCTAAACCCTAAACCCTATAAAGCGAATGAAAATATCGACAGATATTTGTAAATGCATCCCTCGATAAATAAAACGCACCGTTTCATAACGCACCGTTTCATTTAATCGAGTGCCCATTATCGAGGGATATTATCGACGGATGTATTAAAATCATTCGTCGATAATCCGCGAATATGAGGAGACAACGTCTCATTCTTCGTCATTTCGCGACAGTCTTTCTCTCTCTCTCTCTCCGCCGCGAAAAGGGCCATTTTCGCCGCCGTCCGCTACCCGTTCGACCACCGGGAGGTGCCAACAAGTTAGTCTCTCTCTCCTTTACATTTTAATCGGTTTAGAATTTTTGTTTGAGGTCTCTAATGAGAAATCACATTTTGTAGCCATAAACTGCCGCGCACCGCCGCCGACCGGCCGCCGACCACCGTGACGACACTGGTATCTCCTTCCTCTTCATTAAGGTATTTTTTCTTATTTTTTAATTATTTCTTCGTATTTTTATATATTTTTTTTATTATTTTTTTATTTTTGTATTTATAAATATTAATTTATTTATTTGTTAAATTTTTTTTATTATTCTGAAATTAAAATTTATAATTTTATAAAAAAAGTTTCAAAAATTGTTTATAAAAAAAATTTAAAACTGTTTTTTTAAAATTATATTAAAAAGTTGACAAAAACTGTTTTTAAAAAAAGTTTTTGACTTCTGTAATTAAAAAAATAAAGTTTTTAAAAATGTGTTTTTGAAAAATAAGTTTTTGTAAAAACAGTTTTAAAATAATCATTGTATGTAAACTTAAAAAAATAGTTAGATTTAACAAATTTATATGTAATGTAAAGTTAGTAATTTTTCAATAACAAATATATTATTTAAATGATATATATGGGAACAGTTATTTATATATTCCGGTGATTGGAGCTTACGGTTGGAGCTTACGGTTATATTTGGTATGTTTATTTATTACTTTAAATGATATGATTGTGTTGTTACTGTTGCAAAACCTTAGGGTAGATGACTTAGTCTGAGACCGGTCCTTGAACTCCGGCAATACTGGTTGATTGATTTGTAAATTAAATGGGGAACTATGTTTAAAATTAAGGGGAGACTCTGTCAAAATTTTGTGAAGTTAAAATTCTACGAAATTAAATAACTTTTGTTATGTTATGTAAAATTAAGGGAAACTCTGCCGAAATTTTAAGATTTAAGAAACTTGTAAAAATCATTAGTGTCGTATTAATGGTGAGATTAGATTAACTAAAAAACTGTTATTAATTACCCGTAATTAAACTTCTCATTTTAGGAATCCCCAATAATTCAAGGCAATGTCATCAACAAATAGATCATAGATTTATGATAGGTTACACCCGAATAGGGGGGAATTAAGCTAGAATTCTATGCTGGAGGAGATCGTGGGCGTAGGAAGACGACCGCCCAGCCTCGTGGTTATCGATCGAGGGGTGTTGACTTGTATGACATCCCTCGTCGTGACCCGAGGCCAGAGATGCATGAGAACCCCGACTATGAGCCGGAGGTGGAGCCAGTACCATCACCCATTACTGCCTCCCCACATGACATAGGGGGCAGTAATGATGGGCCAATCGACATTGCATAGGCTACTGGTTCAGGCACACGTCCTCTCCCCTCCATTAGGCCGGTTGAGTATTTCTCAAAGCTGACCAAGGAGGAGAGGCGGCGGTGGTATCAGGAGTGGAAGGTAATATTAAGTAGTATCTTCAATTGTTCCATATTGTTGTAGTAATTAGTAATTTATTTATTTTGTGGTAACTAACAAATTAAAATTGTCTATATAGTCTCACTTCACCGTCAGTCCTGCCGATGATCCAGATCTAGTACTGTACCGTGTCTTCTGCCATCGAGCAGCTAAGAGGCTCGATGACATGTACTTGTGGGTCCGGAATGGCAAAGATCGTGACCATAGGTGGCTCTCAGATGCCCACCACCGTGTGCTGCAGGAGTACTGGTCTTCTCCGAGGTTTAAGGCCAAGTCTGAGAAGGCCAAGGCTAGCAGGGCATCATTGAGGGGTGGCTCTCTTCATTGTGGTGGATCCGCTACTGTGGACTCCACTAAGAGACGGCTGGTACGTAATGTTTGCATATATATGTTCTCCTAGGTTTATGTTCCATATATATATATTTTGTGATTAATTAATGTTTTGTTCAATTAATTTTACCTTACAGGAGCAGAGGCTCAAGAGACCACCCACACAGGAGGAATTATTCAGGGAGACACACACCAGGAAGGGTGAGAAGACGGTGTGGGTAGACTAGCGGTCGGAGCGCACTCATGTAAGTCATATTTCATCATACATGTATAAATGTATTAAATTATATAATATGGTTGTGTACTATACCAAATCATGGTTATGTTTGCTTATAATTGTAAGCTGATTATACGCGCCGCTTGGAGGAGGTCTGCAGCCAGCAGTTAGCGGCATCACAGCCCGGTGAATCTATCCCACCCGTCGATGAGGAGGCGGTGTGGATCGAGGTTGTGGGCGGCCCTTACAAGGGCCGCATATATGGGCGGGGCGCAGTCGCGAACCCCAATCCCCGTTCCTCCGCGGCATCTGCTGCAACACCAGTTGGAGGAGTATCAGCATCCAGCAGCGATGCTGAGGTCCGTGACTGGGTTCACCAGTTGAACCTGGACCTACAGACCCAGGTCCAGCAGCTGAGGAGCGGATAGCCCGCCAACAGCAGATTGCTGATGAGGTCACTAGGCAGCTTAGGGAGCAGATGTCCCAGTACTACGGGATGCTTGCTGCTGGAGGGTCATCATCAGCTGCGGGTAGCGTCCCTGCACCACCACAACCTTCTCAGCCAGCACCGTTCCCTCCCACTCCCCCATAGTATCATCATCAGCCTTCGCCTTATCATCCATTCTGGCCCCCTCCACCTCCATATCATCATTCAGGCTATCCTCATCCCTCTTATTCTACACCACCTCCACAGCCTGCTGCTGCCGCCCCTGCCCATACGACACCACCTCCTCAGCCTGCTGCTGCCGCCCCTGCCCATACAACGCCTCGACCTCCTCCTGCTCTGACTCCTCCTACTCAGCCGGATGCATCCAGAGATGCTGGTGATGGTGATGACGATGATGATGGTGACTATGATAGGATGAAGTTTATTTGAGTTTTTTTTTATCGTTTGTTTTGGATGGTCAGACATTATATTTTTACTTTTCTGTAGTGTTTGGATTTTATCTATTTTGTAAATATTGGATGTTCAGACATTATGTTTTTACTTTTCTTTAGTGTTTTCATCATACTTTTGTTTATGGATATTATTACTATTTTGTTATAAATATTGATGTAGTTTAATTATTATTAATTTTATTTCATTATGCATTAATATTTTTATAAATTTAAATAATTAATTTTAGGAATTTATAAAAAAAATCATTTTTCCTTATTATTATCGATGGATAGATCCCTCGATAATTTAAAGTATTTTATATCTAAAACTATCGAATCTGCCGATCATAAATAAATTTTTATTTATTTTTTTCCTTATAAGATATCCGCCAATAAAATTATTTATTAATTTTTAATTTTTCTAAAAAACCTTTATCGGCGGATGTATCTGTCGTTACTTCCGTCGATACTATCGAGGGGTATCGACGGATATATCCATCAATAATATATCGACGGATAACACAGAATATCTGTCGATAGTAGACTTCCGACCATCAACAAATCGTGGGCGACTATCCGTCGATATCCATTTTTATCGACGGGTCCGCCTGTCATCCATCGATAATATCCGTCGATAATACGATAGTTTATAGTAGTGAGTGTACGACAGAGAGGTGCATCGGAGAAGGTGTGATGCTAGAGATTGATGAGTGACGCCGAAGAATGGCGGAAAATATAAAAGTGCAGACTGATATTAGGTTTTGGTGATGTTTTATATTAGGTTTTTTTGTAATTTTTCGGCGGTTTGTTTGAGTAGAACTGTCGGGGAATCAAAAACTGCAACAAATAATATAGTTCACGGTTGTTATTGAAAATCGCCGGTGGATGAAATTTTAGCGGTAATTTGATAAATCGTCGCTAAAAGCTGCCGCTAACTAGCACTTTTTTGGTAGTGAATGGACTTGCTGACCTTAATTTTCAAGGTAAAGTGCGTATATTTAAATTTGGTTTCTAGGCCTTCTCACATCAAAATTCCTATAAATTGAGTCATAAATTATACAAAAAGATAACAGTTGATTGATGAGCCATAAACTGTATATTTTATTATGGATCGTAGTCACAAGTAGGGTTGTTCATTAGTTATAGTTGAAATCGATTATATAGAGATTGATTGTTGATTAATTTTATAGAGCTTATGCATCATACGAATATGGGTTTCGTTGGTCATTAAATAACAATCCTTAGCCAACTTAAGGCTTGCCACAACATAAAATAGTATCCACGAGTAAAATTGTATAAAATTATCTTCCATATAAATATTTATTCTTTTATAGCATATTATAAGTAATAATGGATAAATGAACAATTAATTTACTTTATATTGTAACATCCTAAATCTACTTACAGAAAACACGAGTTTTTTTTAATGTGCTCGCCAAATAAATTGCGGAAGTAGAAATACGTGCATTCATTGAAGGAGAATAATAAAACTGAAAATAACATTAGAAATAAATCTGAAGTCTCAACAACTCAAAACAAGATCCAACAGAGTACCAAACAAGGTTACAACTAACATAATATCGATGGTTACAAAAAGACCCAAAAAGGTACATCCCAAAATATGTCTGAATACAACAAAAAGGAAATAACTAAGAACTATCTCTCAACCACTAGCTGCTGGTCGTAGACTGTTGTTCTCCTCCTCAGGGTCCTCCTCCGAATCGTCCTCTGGGTTCTCCTCCTCCTCGTACAACTCATCAATCAATTGGTAAGTCACCACGGACTCTGGCACGCTCTCATCATCGGAATCTCCCTCTCCAGGAACGTAATCAAGAACTGCTTCATCATCAGGGTCGAACCAAAGGAACGGGTTCTCCATGATGTTGTCCTCCGGGACGACCGACTCGTCTGGCATCGGCTCTGGATCTGGAACAAGGATAGGTGGTGGTGGAGCGGGAAATCCGTTATTGAAAGGCTGGATGGTGAAATCCTCCGCCATGCGGTGGGTGATGAGGCATGAGAGGCTCTGGTGGCAGATCCCAATGAAGGTCGGGAACATAAAAACCAAAAGTAGCAGGAATAGCAGCTATGACGGTCACGAACCCAGTAGCTGGAGAGAACTGACCGTAATAAGGTCATGGACGGGTGGCGGCGGCGGCGGCAGCGGCTGCTCCATCTAGCTATTCAAACCAAAGTTCTCTTTTCCTGAAAATAATCTCTGTTTTTTTTTTTAAAAAAAAAGCAAGAGTCGTTGCTTTGAATAGTCATCAACCTACTTTGCCCGAACTATAGGGGAAACTATGAGTTCTTTGATGTTATCGCGTAACTAGCACCCTACGTAAGTTCTATCAAGCGTCGCGTCCTTAGAATCCTCTTTAGGCCGTACTAATGAAACTTCTCGGAACACTTCGCAAGCTTAGAACTTCTTCGTCTTCATGGAACTAGGGATTATCCGTTTTCCACTTTCATGAGCGTACACTGATCAAATCATCATCGGGAACACCCCGGAATAAATCATAATCATCGTAATCATCGTAATCATCATAATCATCATAAAAAGTATATATTCCCCTTCAAAAGTAGGACTACGTGTCCCATGCATGAAAACCACATCTCACCCCATGGGCCACCCCATCTCTTGAGTATGCGCAATGCACCACCGTTCGCCCTGTCGAACGGCTGGATCGAGGCTAATCGAGAGTTCCATTGGACAGTTATATTCAAACAAACACTTCTATATCCCATATCTCTCCCTTATAACTCCCGGCACAACTCCAACGCATCACATCAGTAATGCAACACATGCGAACATTATATCATTAATAATCAATCAAGGTTCGTCATATCATTCACAAGACATTAATCATTCATCACATCATTTTAAATCATTCTCATCACCATCTCAAAACATCAATCTTGTATTGACAATTGCATTCGTCATTCACATCACATGTATGTACTTAAAACTTCGTCGCATGCTTCTCTCTCAGGATCTACGTATGTTATAAAGTAGTTTGTCTCTTATGGATTTCCTTAAATTCTTATGAAATGATAACATATCTAATTTTCTAATATGGTTACTAATTATTTATTATTATAATTTATGTCATAATTAATTAATTATTAAATATTATTTATTTAATTATTCTCATCTGCGCCTTTATTCTTATTAAACTAGTTACTAAGTAGTTATAGTTTTATTTCAACAAATTAATCTTTGTCCAAGTTATATATACTTATTTAAAATGTTTTTCATTTTGTATTTATTTCAGAAAGATCTTTAACTTATTATTATATTTTTCTCTTGTTTTCTTTATTTCTCAAAAGCTTACCTACTGTTACCCATATACGTAAAACTAAGTTATTTTATACCTAGTTCATGTTAGAATTTTATGGACTTAGTGTAAATATAAATATGTGCTATTATAAAGTTTAGCCCAATATTAAAGTGATCTGGTAAATTTAAATTATTATTAGTTTATGGGCATAAACATCTTATTAAGTGAGTATGGGCTTTTATATGGGTAGATATCATTTGGGTCCAGTTACTAATTCTATATAGGACTGAATTAGAAACTATGGTTATGTTTGTTTATAAAAGGGTTATGGTCCCCAAACTGTGAGTGTTGCCTCCTTTCCTGTTATCCCATCAGCAGAGAGGTAGAACCCTAACTTTGGAGCACTCACTAGTTTGGAAGATCAAGAACCAAATCAACCTTGTAGATAAAGATTAAAGAGACCCAAAACATCAATTAATTTCTATGACATCAGGTACGCTTCCGCATTTGTTTATTTATCTTCTCTATGATTTAATGTGAATGGTCTTGGGGTTTTTGTTTATGGATTTAAAGTTTTTTCAACAAGTGGTATCAGAGCCATTCATAATTAAGTCATTGAGTAAATAATGGTTATTGATGATTGAAACCTTTTGTTTGGTCAAAGTTGATTTTCGTTTAATTTCTTTTTGTTTTGGATCGGTGATGATCGTTTCTTCGATTTTTTAAAAAGAAATGGGAGTCATATGATTGAAGAAATTGTTCTGTCGATTAATTTGTTTGAAATTAGTGTATACTGTTTGAGAGTAAAATACCACTTTGGTTCTTTACGTTATATGCGTGAGTCACTTTGGTCCTTCACTTTTTAAAATAAATAAATTGGTCCCTCACTTTACAAATTGTGAATCACTTTGGTCCCTCACTTTTCAAAATTAGCGAATTGATCCTTCACTTTACAAACTGCAAATCATTTTGATCCCCTACATTTCAAACTATGAGTCAAGTTAATCCCTCTTTTAGTCCACTTTAGTCTCATGAGAGGGACTAACTTGACTCATAGTTTGTAAAGTGAGGAACTAATTTGATCATTTCAAAAGTGAGGGACCAAAGTGATCTACAGTTTATAAAGTGATGGACCATTTTGCTCATTTTAAAAAGTGAGGGATCAAAATGACTCACGTGTACAAAGTGAAGGACCAAAATGATATTTCACTCAAATTTTAAAATGTATACCTATTTGAGTTACTTCACTGCAATATATACATGTATTGATGATTCAGAATGATGGCCATTATTTGAGTTACTTCAGTGCAATATATACCTATTTGAGTTACTTCACTGCAATATATGCCTATTTGAGTTACTTCACTACTAGAGATACGATGATATATGTATATATTAAAGAGTTCATAGTGGTTAAGAATTAAATTTCAATTGCTGTTTTAAGTTTTGATTCGGAGTTTTAAGTTTTTTTTAAGTCATCTTTGTGACTCATGCTATTTGAATCTCAATGTTTTACGGTGATGATATATATATATATATATATATATATATATATATATATATATATATATATATATATATATGGATTTGAGATTGTTTTTTGAAATTTTATAATTCGTATTATGCATGAATTTGAAATTAAGTTGCTTCCATTGTTATGTTTTGATTAGGATTTGATGAGTTTTAGGATGTGTGCTCTTCTAATAACTTTGACATTGTGTTAACCTCCCATTTATTTTGACATGTTAGTTCTCATGTCTCTCTTTCGAGATGCCAATAAGAATTTAGCTCTAACATGTGTGATTCCCTATTTTTAAAATAATCTGATTAAGTGTTTTTTTTATTTTTTTTAATAAAAAAAAGTTGAGGTACTTGATTTTGATACAGTACACTTAAGGACTATTGGGATCACATGATAGAGTAATTAACTATGGTGATTGTTGCATTAGGATTTGTAAATAATTTTGAATTTTGAAGTAAATTGGCTAAACAATATGCTACCAAAGTAGCCTATGTTGTGTAAGTTAATTTATTTTGAAAAATAAAGATAATTGTTGGCATATAATTCGTCAAGTATTGATCAACCCAAAGGAAGGTCAATACATTTGGTGGCAAATTTCCTGCTCACTTGAGTAATGAATATAAATTCATAACATTGTTACATAAGGATTTTGGCAACAATCATATGAGTTCTATGATAGATTGATTGAAGCGATATGGTGTCAAAGTAGCCTCTATTGCATAGGTTGATTTATACTGGAACATAAGGACTGATAGGATGCGAAATTCTATGCATTCTTTACCTTTACATGTGCATCTTGCATTCTTTATTGCTTTAATAATGGTTCTTTACATTGTTTGTGCATATTTTCGCTTTCTTGGTTAGTGTGGCAATTTTACGTCTTTTTGAGGCTTGTTAGTGACACTTTGGTCTTGTTATCTTTTGATGCACTCTTGGGTAGTGTCTTTGGATTTCAGGAACCTAGGTTGGAGCTACTTCGAGTCTTGGAAGCATCGGGAGCGTCGGAGCGAACGAGCGGACGAAACGGCGAGCCGGAGAAAAAGCTGCATCTTTTGGTTTTCTGTAACTGGTCGCTAGCGACCAACATTATGCTTGCTTGGTCGCTAGCGACCAGGTCGTGACAGCAGCAGTAAATTATGCAGAATTTGCAATTTAGTCCCTAGTTCATTTTATACTTAAGACCCCTTTTGAGATTGGGCTGAGGACTTTTCATTTTTTCCTTAGTTTTAGTTTTAGGTTAGGTTATTCTAGAGAGAGAAGCTCTCCCTTCTCTCTAGAATCTCTCTTTACATTTTCTTTACATTTTCTCTCTACACATTACATACAATTTTCCAAGTTCAATTTAATTTCTAATTTCATTTCCATCTTTGCTATTGCTTTAATTTCTTGTTTCTTACTTGCTTTAATTATGGTTGAGTAGTCCCTTTGTTCTTGGTGTTGGTAATGCTAGAATTACATTTTCCCTTGAAACTCATTGCATGATTTTGCTCTTGCTTCCTAATCTCTTGGTTCCAAATGCAATTGAAGTTTGTTTGTGTGGATCCATGCTTGCTGATTTTAATTGTATATCTTGAATGCATATTTGATTTCTTGATTGAGAGATTATTGTGCATTTGAGTGTTTTTGGGTGTTGAGTGAGGATTATCATTTGATGCCCATTTGCTAGGAGAGTAGGAATAATTCTTGATTGAGAATTAGGTTTGCATATGTTTAGGATAGTTTTACTATTTTGGTTTGGATCCAAATCATTTTGGTTGAATAATTCTTATTCATGTGTAAGTTGCTTGCAAGGTGTTTGATAAAATGCCTAGGTGGGTTTAGGATGGGGAAAATATGGTTTGATGCATGTCCCAACACCAAGATTCTTTTGCATTGTTATTTTCCTTTATTTGCATAGCTTTATTCACTTCTTGCACAATCCCAAATCTACATATACTATACACACTAGATCAATGATATAAGCCTCTTTGAGAGACGACTTGGGTTGACTAGCTATACTACTATAGCTAATTAATTCAATCCCTTTTTCTTGGGAAAACTCCTCTTGTTCTTCAATTCTAAATTGATTGTAGTTAAAAGAAATAACGACGCTTTTAGCTACATCAATTTTTGGCGCCGTTGCCGGGGAGGCTTAAGATTTGATCTTTATGCATAGTTATTACTAGTTTATACTCAAAAATACACAAAAACACAATAAAAATTCTGCATTATTTTTCTGTTCTAGTGCAGAATTTTTCTGCTTTATTTAGTTTTTCATGTCTCTTACACCTTCGATGCTATCTATGGATGACTCGGTTGCACCCCGATCCACCGCTAGAACGTTTTGACCCGAAAATGGAAGAACCTTGAGGAACTAAAGGCGTTTTAGAGGATTGGTGGTGTAGAGGACATAGGAGTGTTAGGTGTAACTGTGTTCTAACTCCTTTTTCTTGTTTTTCCCTTTTGTTATTTTGTTCTTTGATAATTTTCTTATTTGAAACTAACATGGATTCTAATGCTTATTTGGTGCCCAAGATTTTTGCTCTTATGGCCATGTAGGGGATAAGAATATGACATTTTGTGAGGCCCTTCAACAAGAGGTGGACCAGAAATTGGCGGAGATAATGGACATTCTTCATGAGTTGGCCATGGTACCTTCTTTGGAGTTGGATGTCTCTCATATGATGAATATGGCAATGGGGTTTCCATGTGAGGTATACTACCTCTCTTTTGAGGATAAAGTCAAGTTGGATGAACTTTTGGATACATGTAGGAGGCTATATGATGAGTTCTTTTCACCTCCACCACCATACACACAAACCTACACCTCACCACCATCTTACCTTGAACAATCTCCATACACTTATCATGAGCCCACCCTATACCTATACCCAACCGAAAACCCAACTCCACCACCCATAAACCTATCTTCCTCATCTCAACATCTTGCATCTTCTTCAAATATTCATGAGGTGGAAGGCTCAACATTGGACCAAATCCTTAAGCTTCTTCGGGAGCAAAAGCAACGAAATGAAGAGCTCTTACGCCAACAAGATGAAATGCAAAGGAAGCTTATGGAATTGGAGAATGCTCAAACCACACCCTCTAGTAACAAGAAGCATCACTACCCTCATCTCCATCACCATTATCCAACCCACAACCTTCCCCTCACCCCATTGTCACATGCACCCATCACCACTCTCACCACTATCACATGAGGAGATTCTGCTCTGGAGCAATTAGATTGGACAACCTTGAAGTCCATGGTGGAAGAGCTAGCTGGGTTAGTTGAGGAGCTTCACCTCCACCTTCACCACCCTCTATTCCCGTGGAGGATTGCCCACAATTCCATGAGCCTTCACCCATTGAGATGTTTTATGTTTTGGAGCCTCGTGACCCTTGGATGGTGACATGTAGTGGATGCCGAGGAGAACTCGGATGATGATGAGATTGTTTATGCGGACCCACCGCGCCACCTTGTGAGCTAGAAGGAAAAGGAATCATGGAGAACTCTCATATGTGTGTCGAAGCTACTGTAGGAGCTTCTTCATTGAGGATTTCACCATGGGACCTTGTGAAGCGGTTGGTGTTGCGGTCATTCTTTCCCTACCCTCGATCGAGTTCATTTTCCTTGGTTCGAAGCCATTCACCCTCTCTCGCCATGAGTTCGCCTTCCTAGAGACGGATGCACAGCTCCTGCCATTTGTGGGGGTCACATCTTCTCAATTGAGCATCTTGGGAACCGAAGTCTTTTGGTTTTGTCCATGTGAAGGCTCTTGTGGGGTTCACCATCCCTCCTCACTTGAAGTTGTTGCTCTTGGGATGCTTTGTCAAAGGGAGTTCTCATTCCCTAAGGAACAAATTTCGGGCCAAGATGCATGGGTCCGGAGACAAGAAGAGGATCATGCTCTGTGGTTTCATTTGCTTCTTGTGGGATCCCGCGGGGGCGTTGATAGCACTCCGTGGTGGAAGCTCTTAGACCAATTCAAGCATAAGCCACCTTGAGGGAGTTTCTATCACTCTTTTACTTTATGTTTTGCATTTAAATTCAATAAAGCATGTTTTAGGTTTGTGTGATAGTGTAGGTTGCTTGTTTGTTTGAGTTAGTGACTTGTCCATCATGTTTTTCTTGTTTCTAGTCTTTTTTATTATTTGCATTTCCATGTGTTAGAGTTATATTTTCGTAGCTTAGGGTAGGATTGGGGCACTTTGCAAAATTCTGCAGCATTTTACTGCATAATGCTGATTTCCGCAGCATTGTCGCTAGCGACCAACCCCTCGTCGCTAGCGACCACCCACTTGGTCGCCCAGCCACATGCGCCTCGTCGCACGCGCTTCGAAACACACTGCCAAATTTAATTTTTTCTCTTGGTCGCTGGCGACAATGCTGATGGTAGCTAGCGACCATCTTCATAAAAAAAAATAATAAAAAAAATAAAAATAAAAATAAAAAGTCTGAAAATGAAAAGCTTAGGTAATTTAGGTTCACTTTGTGTGCTCCTTGACTTTCTTTGTTGCTTTGTAAATGTTGTGCTTGAGACATTCATCATTTTTTGGTGGTTAGGAGTTCCAACATGGTTGCATTTCATTTAGATTTTAATTCTTGCTCGGTGATTGATCTTTAATTGTATAGATGATTTGTGTCTGGACATGCACCTTGTGAGTTTTGAGCCTTACATTGAGTGGCCACATTACATGCCATTCCATTCTTGATGTGTGTATCTCTTGTGGACTATGTCGTTCTAGGTTTGCCTTGTCTCTTAATTGAGGCTACGTTTCATATGCATTCTTGAGTGTGATAGAGGCACCATTTTCTTTAGCTCACGGCCATATTGCCCACCCTCTACATTCCCATTGCAAGCCCCTTTGAGCCTTATATCCCATTCTTTGATCTTAGCTCATCTTTCGCCTAAAAGTGAAAAACTATTTGACACCCTACTTTGGGAAGTGGAGTAGCATTGGTTTTATCATTTTGTGTGCTTGAGTCTAAGTGTGGGGTTTGTCGTGGACGACAAACTTTTAAGTGTGGGGAGGGACATATTGATGTGTTAATGTGAAAGTTGGTTGGATTTGTATGTAAAGAACATGTAAGTGAAGAAAAAAAAATTATATATGAGCAAAGGAAGAAAAGCACACAAAGCAAAGTAAATTCAAGGTCAAAGACCTCATGTTTAAGTATGTAAAGGTTCAAAGTGCAAGAAAAGAGTAAAACTCTTGTGCTTTTGCTTTTGTGTGCTTGGAACTCCCCTTGTGTTTAATTGAGACTCACATAACCAATGCTAGTCTAACTTTCTTGGTCCTTTAGCTCACTTATCCATACATTCCACACCTTAACCTTGGCCTCGTTACAACCAAAATAAAGACCTCTTGATTCTTGGGTGCATTGAATGTTAGTGGTGGAGATCTAGAGGTTTGGCAAACCTACGTTGAATGCTTGGTCTAACAAGAGAATTGAGAGGAAGACCAAGCCACTGTATAAGTGAGTTGAGAGCATACACACTTCCCTGAGGTCCTTCCATTTCATCTATGCATTTTAAGGGATTTATGGTTGGCTCGTGATGTTGTGCCTATTGATGTTGAAATGCTTGGTTGTTGGAATTTCTTGCTGCTTTAATTGTTTTTTTGGCCTTAAGCCAGAGCACTTTTGAGCATTCTTTGAAAGTCAAGTAGCACCTTGTTTCTTTTGTTTTGATTTCTTAGCTTTAGGATCTCTTGCATGAGGACATGCAAGTGGTTAAGTGTGGGGGTATTTGATAGGATACGAAATTATGTGCATTCTTTACCTTTACCTGTGCATCTTGCATTCTTTATTGCTTTAATAATGGTTCTTTACATTGTTTGTGCATATTTTCGCTTTCTTGGTTAGTGTGGCAATTTTACGTCTTTTTGAGGCTTGTTAGTGACACTTTGGTCTTGTTATCTTTTGATGCACTCTTGGGTAGTGTCTTTGGATTTCAGGAACCTAGGTTGGAGCTACTTCGAGTCTTGGAAGCATCGGGAGCGTCGAAGCGAACGAGCGGACGAAACAGCGAGCCGGAGAAAAAGCTGCATCTTTTGGTTTTCTGTAACTGGTCGCTAGCGACCAGCATTATGCTTGCTTGGTCGCTAGCGACCGGGTCGTGACAGCAGCAGTAAATTATGCAAAATTTGCAATTTAGTCCCTAGTTCATTTTATACTTAAGACCCCTTTTGAGATTGGGCTGAGGACTTTTCATTTTTTCCTTAGTTTTAGTTTTAGGTTAGGTTATTCTAGAGAGAGAAGCTCTCCCTTCTCTCTAGAATCTCCCTTTACATTTTCTTTACATTTTCTCTCTACACATTACATACAATTCTCCAAGTTCAATTTAATTTCTAATTTCATTTCCATCTTTGCTATTGCTTTAATTTCTTGTTTCTTACTTGCTTTAATTATGGTTGAGTAGTCCCTTTGTTCTTGGTGTTGGGTAATGCTAGAATTACATTTTCCCTTGAAACCCATTGCATGATTCTGCTCTTGCTTCCTAATCTCTTGGTTCCAAATGCAATTGAAGTTTGTTTGTGTGGATCCATGCTTGCTGATTTTAATTGTATATCTTGAATGCATATTTGATTTCTTGATTGAGAGATTATTGTGCATTTGAGTGTTTTTGGGTGTTGAGTGAGGATTATCATTTGATGCCCATTTGCTAGGAGAGTAGGAATAATTCTTGATTGAGAATTAGGTTTGCATATGTTTAGGATAGTTTTACTATTTTGGTTTGGATCCAAATCATTTTGGTTGAATAATTCTTATTCATGTGTAAGTTGCTTACAAGGTGTTTGATAAAATGCCTAAGTGGGTTTAGGATGGGGAAAATATGGTTTGATGTATGTCCCAACACCAAGATTCTTTTGCATTGTTATTTTCCTTTATTTGCATAGCTTTATTCACTTCTTGCACAATCCCAAATCTACATATACTATACACACTAGATCAATGATATAAGCCTCTTTGAGAGACGACTTGGGTTGACTAGCTATACTACTATAGCTAATTAATTCAATCCCTTTTTCTTGGGAAAACTCCTCTTGTTCTTCAATTCTAAATTGATTGTAGTTAAAAGAAATAACGACACTTTTAGCTACATCAAGGACAATTAAGAGTAAGTAATTCTTGCGAATATTGGTCGGCCCAAACGAAGATCAATATTTGTCTGAAGAGTAATGCTACATGTACACCAAAAAATCAGCCACCATCAGCCACTATGTGCAATAATCCAACATTTTAAAACTAGTAATCCAACTTTTATTATTATACATTAATCTAACATTGTATAACTAGTTTCAAAATGTTGGATTATTGCACATTGGTGGCTGATGGTGCTGATTTTGTGGTGTACACAAATCATTTCTCTTGTCTGAATTACATGCACACACTTGTAGTGATAAATATGTGATAATTGTTAGGTTCCATGTGAATGATAAGTCGATCCAAAGGTGGACTTATTCTTTGACAGGATTTATTATCAATATTTAACTACTATTTAGAATTCATACGTGTATTGACAGCCCAAAGGAAGATCTATATTGAGTACTAATTAAAGGAAATTAAGAGTAATGGACTTTAATTGGAACTTAATTGGATTTGAGTGAACATGTTTCCCCTAGATTAAAGCATCCATGTTATGTGTTTTGATGAGTGTTTATGTATGTTTTGATGTTATGATAAGTTGTTATGTATGTATATATGTTATTGAATGAGTTGAGAAGCTTTAGAAGTGTTTTGGGGCATTTTCCAGGCTCAGTAATCGATTACAGCTACTTGGTAATCGATTACAGCAAGTCGAGTTTCATATTTGGTGTTTTACAGAGGCCTGTAATCGATTACAGAACCGTGTAATCGATTACGGTAATCGATTACGAATTCGATGTAATCGATTACCACGTGCGCAGAATGTGTTTTCGGATGTTTTAAGTGATGGGCGGGCCCCACGATGACTCTTAAACCCTATTAGCTCAGTATATACGAAAGTAAACCTTATTTTCCACCTCATTCAGTCAGAAAACTCTCTCTCATCATCCTAGAGCCTCCATTGTTTCTCTCTCAAAAACTCTCAAAGCCATAGCCATTCCACGTCAAGAAACACCCACAAATACTCACCCAATCCCAAAAACAATTACATATTCTTGATCCTCTCACCGAGCCGGACGTTTCTACCGGTTGTTTTTCTCCGGAAAGGGTCATCGTTGGAGTCGGGCCGTTCGTGAAGCTAGGGTTTCGTCTAGAACAAGGATTGTCTTCAAGAGGTAGGGGTTAGGCATTCTTAACGTTATGTAATTGCATGATTGTTGATAAATTGATAGAGTTTTGAATTTCGTTCGTTGTTTTTCCCATTAGGGTTCATGAAAGGGTTGATTTATGAAATTAGTTTTGAAAAAGAAAGGGGTTTTACGAATTGTGAAGCGTTTTAAAAGTATCTTTATGTTTGATAATGGTATGACAATGTTTTCTATCGATTGGGACGATGTTGGATTCATATTTTGGCCAATGGCTATTGAAAATCGTGTTTTTGGAACTCTAGAATCGTATTTCACGACTTCGTAATCGATTATACGGGTTCGTAATCGATTACGATGTATGAATTTCCAATCGCGAGAAAACGCTGCTCTCTGTTAATCGATTACAGAGCTGCGTAATCGATTACAGTAATCGATTACCAGTCTGTGTAATCGATTACAGTAATCGATTACCAGCCCGTGTAATCGATTACAACAGTGCTATTAGTGCGAAAATGAACTGTTTTGACCCTTTATGCACCCTAATGCGTTCTACAACTGGTATGGATGTTATGTATGAGTTAATTATGATTTGTATGCAACTTTAAATGCTGTTTGGATGATGATGTGTTGATATGTTATGTTTACATTAGATAAATGATGATAATGTATGTCTATGTGAATTATGTGATGCATGTATATGTTATGTGTTGTGAGCTGAGACGTCACTGGGTGGCGCATATATGTGATTAAGACGTCACGGGGTGGCGCGTAGTTAATAAAGACGTCACTGAGTGGCGTAAAAGATACATAGTAGCCTTCAACTTGTGATTGAGAGGCTGTGGGAGGGGGTTGACATCCTCGGCGCTACAGGTCCTTCACTTACAGTTGGTGAATATCCCCATTTTTCCCCATTTCGTTAGGATGAGCTCATGCCTAGGGGTCGGTGCAGCGGAGGTTACAGGTGGGTGGATAGGCCATAAGACATAATAAGAGATAAAGTGATATGAGTTACAATCCAGTAAAGTGTCAGAGAACATAGCCTGATATTTGATTAAGTTTCCCTATATGACTAGATGCCACGTAGAGCACACACACGAAAGATATACTTATGTATAATGTATGTATGATGTAAAATGAACAAGAGGCACTTAGGTAAGTCGTTCCGGGAAAGATGGTTTTTGAACTTATAACTGAAATTGGATGCATTCATGTCACACCTATTTTATTAATAAACCCGGAGCGGCTCCCCTACTGAGTTACTTCCCAGTACTCACCCCTTGTTTTTCCCCCATTCTAGATGATGAGATTCAGCAGGACACAGGAGCGGATGAGGATCTCGCACAGCTTAACTTTGCAGCTTATTTATTTATTCTAGACTTATCAGTTTCCGCTTTTACGTTATGGATTATGTTTATTACGGATATCAGTATTTATTTGTGTTTACTCTGAGTCCGGACATATGTTAGCCGGCATTTACGTTTCAGTTTATGGATTTGTATTGTGGAGTCTTATGGGTCTCAGTTTTAGGCTCATGAGATGACACCTATTATTATTTACTTTCTTGATTTTATGTTTGGGGAGATTATGTTTGTTTACTTTCATTTATTTTATGAGGTATTATTCAGACCATATCGTGTGTCATATATTATCGTTATATTATACGCAATGCCCTTATGTTTATATTCCGCAAACGATTTTCGAAAAATTCTCCCATGTATTTTCCGCGTACAAGTATTTTAAAAACAAGTATAAGTATGATAACAGGAGGTAACCCTTATTAAATGGCCCTAAATGACTATAGCACTAAGGGCTATCTAGTAGGGTGTTACATGCTAGGTATCTTGTGATGGGCCCACCATTATTTGAATTTATAAAATTTGTTTGAGTATATTGTTTTGTTCTAATTGTATTTTTATTTTTATATATGCTTATGTTATCTGCCATTATTAGTCTACTCATGCGTTGAATTACACTAGTACTAAGGAATAGGAATATAATTAATTATTGTTCCTATTATGGTTGTTTGATCTTGGATTGTGCACTAAGGTTTGAATAAGCTCATTTCTCTTATGGATAAAGGTTCTCAAAAGGAAATAAAAAAAAATGGAGACTTTGAGAAGTGAGACTATTCTAATTGTACAAGTCTTATGATCTTGAAGCATGAAGTTATATAAATATTCATGGGCTATTTGTCCGAAAAGGTATTAGGTATCAAGATAATTATTATTTTCTAAGGGCTTTATCAAAAGCAATAAGGTAAAACAAATGTGATTTTATCGAACTTGTTTTCAATAAAATGTTAAGGAAAACAAAATCTAAGGGAGTACATCATGGATATGTCTTATCTTGCTTTGAAACTAAATGCATTAAAGTTAGAATTATCTAATGATGTGTCTGTGCATTTAGTTTTGACTTCTCTTCAAACATAATTTATTCCGTTTAATGTCAGTTATTGTAACTGACAAAAGGAAAAATAGGTAAGCTTTTTTTTTTTTTTTTTGAAAAGAAGAGAAGTGTGTTAAGACTAGAATAAAAGTACTCATTTGGCAAACACCTTTAAGGACAGAATATAAAGAAATGAATAAAGTTGCTATCATTAGTCCACTTTAGAAGAAATAACGCAGGAAGCATATATAAATTTTGGCTATCACTTATAATAATATTGGGACACATAAAGGATGAATTGTCGAATGTCATATTTGACATAGGAGGAAAATTATACTTCTCTTTTCGGTATGGTATTGGGCTATTTAAATCGCAATGTCTGTTTAGAAAAATAAATAATCAAGAAGAGATTAGGTGTCAATACTTTTTTTTAATTTTTGGAGCTCTTTTATTTATTTATTTATTTTTATGTTAAAACATGATCAATTTAAGTTTATGACACCTTTACCTCCTATGAGAAGTCTTAGTTGTAAATATATTTAAGGAATAAAATATTGCAGCTTATATTCTTAATAAAGTTTCAACTAAGGTAGTGACCAAAAGTCCATATGAACTTTCAGACTGAAATATTTTTTTTCAGTATAAGTTAGTGTTGAGGTGCGTGAACGTACTGTTTGACTGTCATTGTAACTGTGCATACGTAACTGTAATGTGGAGCCTGATCAACTCGATATTTCTTGTTTGTGTGCACAGGGACATGGCACCTCACAAACATGCTAGAGACGATTCTGAGACGGAGTGCCCTAAGACGAACGGGCAAGAGAACGGGGTTTCGGCTGAGGCATTCATGGAGATGGCTAGGGCCATGAACCGCATGGTGGACCACATGACTCAGCAGCGCACAGCGCCACCACCTGCGGGTAATGGCAGTTCCTACTTCGCTGACTTCAAGAGGGCCAATCCCTCTCCTTTTCTTGGCACTACGGATCCTTCAGTAGCCGATGACTGGCTGAGGGGTATCGAGGATATCTTCACAGTGGTCCAGTGCACAGAGGTGCAGAAGACGCAGCTGGCCACCTTCATGCTGCAGATGGAGGCACGTTCCTGGTGGAACGACGCTCGTCGCACTTTTGATGCGACGGGTGTAGCGATCACATGGGACATGTTTAAGGACATGTTCTATGAGAAGTACTTCCCAGAGACAGTTCGCCAGGACAAGGAGATGGAGTTCCTTGATCTCCGTCAGGGCACTATGACCATACCTGAGTACATCGCCAAGTTCGAGGAGCTCATACGGTTTTCAGAGATCTACCAGGCGAACCCGAAGGAGAGCTGGAAGTGCATGAAGTTCTGTGCTGGGCTGAACCAAGACATCAAGAGGATGGTCAAGCAGATGAAGATCAGAGACTACGGGGAGATGGTGAATACCTGCAGGATCGTAGAGGAGACCAGCCGCCCAGTTGCACCACAGACGGTTGACGCTCAGAGGAAGGGTCCGGCACCACAGCAGACTAGCCGCCCTGCCTCTGCTCGTTTTCAGCCGTATGGCCAGGCTCGCCGCCGGCCACAGCAGCAGCAAAAGCCACCACAGCAGCAGCAACGCCCAGAGCACTGCCCGCCCCACCTCCATGTGCCACTTGTGGCAAGCTTCATGGCGGTCAGTATCGCGCCGGTCAGAACGTGTGCTATCGTTGCGGCGCACAGGGGCATTTTTCTAAGGAGTGCCCAGCTGGAGGATCTCGACCTTCTTCCTCTCACAGGCCACAGCACCAGGGCAGGGTTTTCACGGTCACATCGGAGGGCGCAGAGCGGTCAGACGATCTCATCATGGGTACGTGTTTGGTTTCTGGAAAGTCCTTAGTTGTACTTTATGATTCCGGTGCCACACATTCATTCATATCACATGATCATGCTAGGAGCCTAGGTTTGCATATGTCAGAGTTACCATATGACCTGCTAGTATCTACCCCTAAAGCTGCACCCCTTAGGACATGTTTTGTTTGCATGAGGTGTAGGTTTCATATAGATGATAGGACATTCATTTTTGATCTCATTTGCTTGCCCATGACAGGTCTAGGCATTATCTTAGGCATGGATTGGTTGTCCGCCAATCGAGTCTTGCTTGATTGCCATGCGAAATCCGTTATCTTTCCTTTTGTTCCTTCTGCATTAGTCACACCTGTAGAGCTATATGTTAGCGCCATTAGGCTTAACTGTTGTGGGGTTTCGAGCGACGCTTATATGTTTCTCGCCGCTAGTGAGGTTGTAAAGGGTCAGGTGTTGAGTGAGCTTCTCGTAGTGAGAGATTACCCAGAGGTTTTCCCTGAGGACATACCCGAGTTTCCCCCAGCCAGAGAGGTTGAGTTTGCCATAGACCTAGTACCCGAGACGGGACCCATATCCATAGCACCCTATAGGATGGCCCCCGGAGAGTTGGCGGAGCTTAAGACTCAGTTGGAGGAGCTGTTGGAGAAGAGGTTTGTTAGACCCAGTGTGTCACCTTGGGGAGCGCCGGTGTTGTTCGTGAAGAAGAAGGACGGGAGTATGAGGTTGTGCATAGACTACAGGCAGCTGAACAAAGTGACCATCAAGAACAAGTACCCGCTGCCTAGGATAGATGATTTGATGGACCAGCTGAAAGGTGCCCAGGTGTTTTCGAAGATAGATTTGAGGTCAGGGTACCATCAGATTCGTGTGAGGGATGAGGACATCCTGAAGACGGCTTTCAGGACTCGTTACGGTCACTACGAGTTCATGGTTATGTCCTTTGAACTGACCAATGCTCCTGCGGTGTTCATGGACTACATGAACAGGATCTTTAGACCCTATTTGGATAGGTTCGTTGTTGTCTTCGTTGACGACATTCTGATCTATTCGAAGACGCGAGAGGAGCATGAGAGCCATCTGAAGGTGGTGCTGGAGGTACTGAAGGAGAAGAAGTTGTTCGCGAAGTTGTCGAAGTGCAAATTCTGGATGGAGGAGGTGAAGTTCTTGGGGCACGTTGTGTCGAAGGGAGGCATCTCCGTGGACCCTAGTAAGATAGAGGCTGTGATAAGCTGGGAGCGACCTACTACGGTAACTGAGATTCGGAGTTTCCTTGGGTTAGCCGGATATTACCGTAGGTTCATTTCGAACTTCTCCCAGATAGCATTACCCTTGACGAAGCTTACTAGGAAGAATGCTGCTTTCGTTTAGTCGGAGGAGTGCGAGAGTAGTTTCACGGAGTTGAAGAGAAGGTTGACCTCGACTCCAGTGCTTACACTACCAGACCCCAGTGAGCCCTTTGAGGTTTACTGTGATGCTTCAGGGAAGGGGTTGGGATGCGTGCTAATGCAGCATCGTAGCGTTGTGGCATATGCTTCACGGCAGTTGAAGCCACACGAGCTTAATTACCCGACTCATGACTTGGAGCTTGCGGCAGTGGTGTTTGCTCTGAAGATGTGGAGACATTACCTGTATGGGATCAGGCTCGAGGTGTTCTCAGATCATAAGAGTCTCAGGTATCTGTTTGATCAGAAGGAGCTGAACATGAGGCAGAGGCGCTGGATTGAGTTCCTAAAGGATTATGATTTTGAGCTGAACTACCATCCAGGGAAGGCGAATGTGGTTGCGGACGGGTTGAGTCGTAGGACGGTGAGCGTAGCCCACATGATGGTCAGAGAGGCACAGCTAATAGAGCAGTTTAGGAACCTGGACCTAGGAGTTACCCTTACCCCCACCAGTGTGAGAGTGAGCCATCTTCAGGTGTCGAGTGTTTTTCTGAGGGAGATAGAGAGAGCGCAGCAGGAGGACGAGGAGTTCGGAAAGGTGCTAAAGGCGGTTTGCGAGGGGAGGTTGCAAGGTTTCGCAGTGGACGGAGATGGGTTATGGAGGTTTGAGGGGCGTGTATGCGTTCCTGCGAGTGGTGACCTTCGGAGAGCGATTCTGGAGGAGACTCATAAGAGCCACTTCACCATTCATCCTAGGATAGATAAGATGTACCACGATTTGAGGAAGATGTTTTGGTGGCAGAGACTAAAGAGGGACGTGGCAGAATGGGTTAGTAAGTGCCTGGTGTGTCAGAAGGTGAAGGCGGAGCATAGGAGGATGCCAGGACTGCTACAGCCGCTGAGTGTGCCGGAGTGGAAATGGGAGAGCATATCCATGGACTTCGTGTCTGGGTTGCCGAGGACTCAGGCGGGGCACGACGCGGTGTGGGTTATTGTTGATCGGCTGACCAAGTCGGTTCACTTTCAGGCGATCAGGATGACCTACCCTCTGGAGAAGTTAGCAGAGATCTATGTTCTGGAGGTAGTGAAGCTGCATGGTGTGCCGAAGACGATAGTCTCGGATCGTGATCCGAGGTTCGCGTCTCGCTTCTGGAGAGCTTTCCAGAAGGCGCTCGGTTCAGAGTTGAGCATGAGCACGGCATATCACCCACAGACGGATGGTCAGTCGGAGAGGACTATTCAGACCCTAGAGGACATGTTAAGGGCATGTGTGCTGGATGGTCATGGGAGTTAGGACAAGTTGCTGCCCTTGATAGAGTTCTCCTACAATAACAGCTACCAGGCGAGTATAGGGATGGCGCCTTTCGAGGCTTTGTATGGGAGGAAGTGCAGATCACCCCTATGTTGGCATGACCCAGGTGAGGCGAGTGTTCTAGGACCTGACCTTGTGAGGGAGACGGCTGAGCAGGTGAAGAGGATTAGGGAGAGGATGCTCGCGGCTCAAAGCCGCCAGAAGAGCTATGCTGATCAGAGGAGACTACCCCTAGAGTTCTCAGTAGGCGAGCATGTGTTTTTGCGAGTTACCCCTACGACAGGTATAGGACGATCCATGAAAGTTAGGAAGCTTAGCCCTAGGTACCTTGGTCCTTTCGAGGTCTTGAGTCGTGTCGGGTCAGTCGCTTACCGAGTGGCTTTACCTCCCAGTCTGTCAAACTTGCATGATGTCTTCCACGTTTCTCAGTTGAGGAAGTACATCTCCGATCCTAGTCATGTCTTAGAGCCGGAAAGTGTACAACTAAGGGATGATTTGTGTTTTGAGTTGCCCCCTATGAGTATCGTTGACCGCAGCGTAAACAGGTTAAGACAGAAGGATGTGCCTTTGGTCAAGGTGGCTTGGGGCGGAGGTCGGTTAGGAGACTTCACATGGGAATTGGAGGACGAGATGCGTCGCCAGTTTCCATCTTTGTTTGCAGGTAAGAATTTCGGGGACGAAATTCTTTTTAAGGGGGGGAGAAATGTAACACCCCGATCTTTATTAGGTCCTAATTAAAGGAAATTAAGGGTAATGGACTTTAATTGGAACTTAATTGGATTTGAGTGAACATGTTTCCCCTGGTTTAAAGTATCTGTGTTATGTGTTTTTATGAGTATTTATGTGTGCCTTGATGTTACATTAAGTTATTACGGGTGTATGAATGTTAGTATGTGAGTTGGGACACTTTAGAAGTGTTTTGTGGCGTTTTTTCACGCCAAGTAATCGATTACAGCTCCTTGGTAATCGATTACAGCAGGTCAAGTTTCAGATTTGGGCTTTTTCGAAGGCCTGTAATCGATTACAAGTTCGATGTAATCGATTATACAGCGCGCAGAATGAGTTTTCGGATGTTTTTAAGTGACGGGTGGGCCCCACGATGACTCTTAAACCCTAGTAGCTCAGCATATAAAAAGATAAACCCTATTTTTCCAGCTCATTTGGTCAGAAACACTCTCTCTCACCATCCCAGAGCCTCCATAGTTTTCTCTCTCAAGAACCCTCATAGCCATAGCCATTCCACGTTAAGAAACACCCACAAATACTCACCCAATCCCAAAGATAATTACATATTCTTGATCCTCTCACCAAGCCGGACGTTTCTACCGGTTGCTTTTCTCCGATAAGGGTCATCGTTGGAGTCGGGTCGTTCGTGAAACCAGGATTCCGTCTAGAGCAAGAGTTGTCTTCAAGAGGTAGGGGTTAGGCATTATAATTGTTATGGAATTTCATGTATATTGATGAATTGTTGAAGTTTTCAATGTTGTTCGTTGTTTTTCCCATTAGGGTTCATGAAAGGGTTGATTTATGAAATTGGTTTTGAAAAAGAAAGGGGTTTTACGAATTGGAAAGTGATTTAAACGTATTTTTATGATTGGAATTGGTATGGCAACGTTTTCTATCGATTGGGACGATGTTAGGTTCATATTTTGGCCAATGGCTATTGAAAAACGTGTTTTGGAAACCCAAGGATCGTATATTACGACTTCGTAATCGATTACACGACTTCGTAATCGATTACGATGCCCGAAATCCCAATCGCGAGAAAACACTGTTCTCTGTTAATCGATTACAGAGCTGCGTAATCGATTACAGTAATCGATTACCAGTCTGTGTAATCGATTACAGTAATCGATTACCAACCTGTGTAATCGATTACAACAGTGCTTTTTGTGCGAAAATGAACTAGTTTGACCCTTTATGCACCCTAATGCGTTCTACAACTTATGTAACTGATATATATGAGTTAATTATGCATTGTATGCTATAAACATGTTGTTTAATGAATGTTATGATGTTATGTGATGTCTATGTGAACTATATGACCTTATGCTTTATGATTATGCATGACTATGTAAATGAGTATGTGTTATAAGTAGCCTTCGACATGTGATGGTTGTGGCTGAGGGAGGTGAGTTAAACCTCGACATGCAACTCCATTACTGAGGGAAGGTGAAAAAGTTAAAGTTCAAGATTAAAGT
The DNA here is from genome assembly GCA_013621005.1 of Aeschynomene evenia. Classification (NCBI taxonomy): domain Eukaryota; kingdom Viridiplantae; phylum Streptophyta; class Magnoliopsida; order Fabales; family Fabaceae; genus Aeschynomene; species Aeschynomene evenia. The sequence goes on from CM024268.1 coordinate 24,034,468, forward strand.
AAAACACATGTAACCTTCGACATGTGGTAGTTGTTGCTGAGGGAGGTGTGGCAACCTCGACATGCAACTCTATCACTGAAGGAAGGTCAGTACCCCCTCTCCCCAATATAGTTTAGGATGAGCTCATGCCTAGGGGTCGGTGATGTGGAGGAAAAGGTTCAGAGGGTGGGCAGGCCAAAAGAGAAAAGTGTATGACCGAGTAAAGTAAAGTTAGAAGTCAAGTCTAAGTTTTAAAGGTTCCTGTGACATAGAGTAATGATTGACTAAGTTCCCTCAAATGACTGAATGGCACGTAGAGCACACACAAGAGTTATATAATGATATATATTACGTATGCATATGATATAAAATGAACAAGAGGCACTTAGGAAAGTCGTTCCAGGAAAGATGATTTTAGAACTTATAACTGAAATTTAATGCATTCATGCTACACCTATTTTATTAATAAACCTGGAGCGGCTCCCCTACTGAGTTACTTTCCAGTACTCACCCCTCGTTTTCCCCCCATTTTAGATGATGAGATTCCACAGGACACAGGAGCGGATGAAGAGCCCGTGCAGCTTTAGTTCTTTACAGTTTATTCGTCTTTAGACTTATCAGTTCCCGTCTTTACGTTATGGATTATGTTTACTTCAGATGTTAGCGTTTATTTGTATTTACTTTGAGTCCGGACATATGTTAGCCGGTATTTATTTTTCAGTTATGGTTTTTATTCGTGGAGTCTTATGGGTCTCAGCTTTAGGCTCATGAGATGACACCTACTATACTATTTACTTTCTTGATTGTATGTTTGGGGAGACTATGTTTGTTTACTTCCATTTATTTATGAGGTATTATTCAGACTACATCATGTGTCATATACTATCGTTATACTATACGCAATGTCCTTATGTTCATATTCCGCAAACGATTTTCGAAAAATTCTCCCATGTATTTTCCGCGTATAAGTATTTTAAAAACAAGTATAAGTATGATAGCAGGAGGTAACCCTTATGAAATGACCCTAAATGACTATAGCACTAAGGGCTATCTAGTAGGGTGTTACATAACACCCCAATAATTACCTCTTTATGCTTAAGTCATGTCGTGTTAATTACCGAAAATGATCATCTTGTTTCAGAGTCTAAGTTTGAAAATAATAATACGTGGAAAATAGGGCCAACAATTTTCATAAAGATAACGCAATTTAAAAATCTTGGCTTGTATGTGATGAGGTATAATCTGGTATACCAAACTATGAACCTGTGAAATACATATATCCGAAATACCATAACACAACATTGGCCCAATACATACATATAGTTTCACGTACACAAGGTAATACACATAGGAGCGTAAATCCAAAATAGATATTACAATATTTAAGTATTAGAATTTCTAAGAGAACTATAAGCTTGTACAATCACTTATGATTCCTTTATAAATTCTTCCGAGTATCATATAGTACATAACATGATAACATATAATATATGAAAGTAGTAAAATCCGTAGAGTCCTAAACTTCTTGCATATCCAAGCCTCAGTCCTCCTTCAAAAGTCGATGGCCAACAAAGGTCATCGACTTTTGAACCACTGAACCAACTTCATTGGGGGGAACACTAGCATTGTGGGATTGATATTAATTTGAGAGTCATAAAGGAGAACATTTTCTTGTGTGGTTTGAAGTGGAACGACTGAACACGCACTAGTTGAACAATGGTGGAGGAAGCTCCCTCATCTATAAGGTAACGTGAGCCAATTATTAATGGGTGAATCGGGCGATCAGTTTCAAGCAAATTGTTGACATAGTCAAACTCATGCACTTGAAAATTAAGATGAAAATCATTTAAACTACCAAGTAAACTGTGATTCAGGATATCCAGATTAGCTGTATGCAGTGGCAATAACACCCTTCTAGGTGGATTAGGGTAATAGATCCTATTAAAATCTATATCCTTAACACTTATCTAGAAAATATTATGGACAACATAGAAGACTTTGAGCCAGCCACCATTGTGAAGCTTGTAAAATGACATCATTTGTCTGTATCCATCCAGAATAAAATTGTTGAATTCCTCTTTGTCAATAAGCATTTGAATCTCATTCATGCTGTGTCTCTGAAGTATACCCTTGCTGAAATTCATTGTGGAATCTACGATAAAAGACATTTGGGAGCTGAACTAGATACTGCAAAAAGGAAAAAAGAACAATGAGGTGATTTCAGGTGAAGTACATACTACAATAAAATGGAAGCCAATGGGAAAAGAGATAGAGTAAAGAATACATATGGCTTATGGATCGCATTCGAGGTAGAACACTTTGCATCGAGGGGGCATCAAAACAACCTTCCAATGCATGATGATGATGAGTACATTACTTTTCGGCTCATATTCAAAGGAGATGTGTGGTTGTGGTAAGCTTTTTATGATACGATGAAGAAGAATGTGACATGGTGATTGTGAGGCTTATAAATATTTATACAAAAAAAAAATCCATTGCTTCACTAGATTTGGGTATTTATTAATAAAAATATCGTCACTTACATTAAGTCCATATTGATTAAAGAAAGTGTGAAGGTTTTTTTTTTTTTAGGTGAACAATAGACACTTTTTATGGAAAAATGTGAAAGTTAAAAAAAAAATTTTGTGGAAGATTTCACTCGATATTAATGGTGTAGAAAATTTCAATCTATAATGAATATTAATATTAGATAACTATCATGTAATCAAATTTATTATGTTGGAAGTACATTGTGCATGCATTTAAATGAAAAATTGGAAATTGAATAGGGAAGTAGTGTATATTGAAATAATTCAACACGGTGCAGAGATTTGTTTATTAATTTTTGTGAATTGATGTAAATTGTTGTTTCGTATATATATATATATGAGTGAAATCAATGAACTAATATAAACTAATACCTTATTGTCGTAACTCCTCATGTGTGTCAAAATGTCCAATCACATCCAAAATACTAACTTGAATGGAATAAAATAATATCCAAGAGTCAAATATTTTAAATTTATCTCTATATATTTTTTAATTATACTATTGTAAATTCGAATAATGGATACATAAATATATATCCAACTTTATAACAATATATAACAAACACTAAAATCTGCATGTTGTATTTGAAAAAGCAAATGTATGAAGACCCTTAAGTTTTATTGATCCACGTAACTATCTTGTTATATAATAAAAAAATAATTAAATTGACTGTAATTACATGATCACAATAGAATTTCCAAACCTGAATTATTATTTTTATAATCTTTATTTTTTAACAATTTTAATCTTAACATTTGGTTGATGATCTCATCTCAATATATAAAAACTGATGATTATTAACTGTATTAAGTACATGTATACAATTATAGATTCTGGATCTTAAATCTTTTGCCACAAACATTCTTTACAAAAATTTGAATACAACAAATATTGTATGCTTTGTTAAATTGTAACATTCAAATGATCAAATAACTATAGTAAAAATTAAACCAAGTTTTAATCAAACAGAGAAAAATAAAAGAATAATAGATTGTTGACTAATTTTCCATAAATTTATTTAGACTAATCTTATTAGAGAGTGATATGTAGAGAGTGATTCATTTTAGAGACCTCATATAATAACTTGTCCTCAAGACACTGATTATAGAATTGAGCAGGAGGTCCAAACATTTTTTTTTGTTCATAAAGTACAACTTAAATATAATCCATAATGGTTGCCACTATTCTAGTAGGATTGCTTCCATCAAGGGAAAGCTTTAAAAAATGACTAGCACTTATAGATAAGTAAGAACACAATTCTTTCCATCCATGGAGTACATCAACTTCATCATCATTGTCATCAAACACCCCCAATTTGCATGGATAACCATATGATAATGTTTCGTTATATATTATGAATGGTCTCTCTTTAAGGGTGTGTTTATTTGAGGAGAAATGGAAAAGAAGTTAGGAGGGGAAAAGAAGTGGGAAGGAATTTGGAGAACTTCTCTTGTTTGATTGAATTAGAAAGGTATAAGATAAAAGTATGAGAGAAATAGGAGGGAAGTGTAAGCCTATATAAAAAAATTTCTCTCCAAAAGTGAAGTGAAATGGGAGAGAAATTTGACAACTCTTATTTCTTCCTTTTATTGACTTTTTATTCTTGCAACCTCTTTTACTTGAGACATCAAATAATAATTTTAAAATAAATTAATATATATTGGTGAACTCATAATAATAATTTTAAAATAAATTTAAATACTTTTAATAATATTTAATTTATTTAATATTTTTATTATTATAAATTTATTATATTGTAAAAAAATCACATTTATTTTTAATAATTATGTAGTAATTTTATTATATACACGTTATTTTTAAAATTTAAATTACAATTTAGTATTAATAAATACTTCTTTCTTCCCAATTTTTTCCAATCAAATAAAAAAAATTAACTTATCTTCAACATGTCTCCCTTTTATCTCATGACAACCAAACAAACTAATGGAAGTTGAATTTCTACTTCACTTCTTTCCTCTTCATTTCCTTCATCTACCAAATGGGTCCTAAATGACCATAACTCCATCAGAAAGAAAACATGGAATGTATGCAAGCACAAACAAAAATTATAGATTATACACAGTTAATTTGAAAGTAAATATAATTTACAAGCAATTAATTCGTTCAATGAAATTAAAATTGTCTTAACCAAAGATGAAGTGGATGCATGGTCTAGTGGAAGAACACGACCAGACAAGGGGAATGCACTATAAGCCTGGTATGAACCACATAACACATATAAACAGTGCATATTGCGACGGTATTGTGAATATTCAACATCACATAAGATCTTAACCATTCTAGCACGTTGGACTGGGCGATAAAAATCTTTTTTTTTTTTTTGCATGGATAAAATCTGAAGCTCGAACGAACAATACCCTTTAAAAGTACTCAAGCGAAGGTATCCACAAAAACTTGAAATGTCATAGTAAGAAACAAAGTTGGACCATCTTGCATATAGCTTGCATTGCTTCATCTCCAACAAAACACTCTTTACTTTGAAATAATTATCATCAACTACTTGTAATATTATCCATGGCGTGTGACCAATAAGGGCGGCGATAAGCAGAGGTAGAATAAAAGAGTACTACAAAATAAAAGGAAATTTCACAAACTATATGAATGATAATTATATTGGTAAAATGACAGTTATTGACACATGTTCAAGATAGAACAATTAAATGACCTTAATATCCAAGTTTGGCAACATGAGCACATCGATGGCTGAAGACAATGAACATGCCATAATAGAATAATTGGAATGATTGAAAAGGTGAATTCAACAATCCAACAGGCATAACCCGCGATGCAAAAAGATTACGCTGAAAAAATGGAAAGATACAAATTTGAATATGGAAGACCTTAAAGTTGCGACAATATCGACATCTAAAGGTCAAGAAAATGATATCATGGGATACGAACTTTAAGTAATGGGCACCACAAAAACTTTAAGAAAAAATTTCAAACTGGAATGAAATCGTGAATTGATAAAGGGACTTTAAATAATGGACACTAGGAAAATAAATGTGAAAGTAGTTGGGATGTTGACAGATGGACCTTGGCCAATAAATATTAGAATGTTGGGGCATCTTTGGGAACACCCACGACCAAGTATGGAAGTTTGAAATTGTTTAAATGTAGGCAATGGTGAAAATCAAAAAATAAGAGCTTAAGGAACAGACATGTGGTACAACAGGGCTGCACCAACAGACTGAATCCACGATTTTTATCATATAGTATTAAGATTCAATAAAAGTGCTAAACAACCCAATTTACATCATTTGAAATAGTCAAACAACCACAAAACATCGTTAGAAACATCCATAAAACATATCTTATCTTCAATCCTTCCTCCTTTTTAGTTGATTTGCAACTTGTCTAAAAAAATATGAATTAAACATGACAGAAAGAATAAGAAATAAAATATAGTAATTGATTTTCTTCCTTATATCTCCAACATTTTTATCCTTCAATATACTTAGTGTAATACCTCGGGTAGTATGAGTTTTTATGAGTAAGAGATCACGATACATCCCGGGGAGGCAGGACACCTAGCGGGCCCCACCTCCCTTTTCTTTTCCTTTTTCCCTTCCCTTTTTCTCTTCTCTCCCTCCCGTGCTCTCTCTTCTCCCTCACCCCCTCCATTTCTTTTCTTCTTCTTCTCTCTACATCTCTCTCTCTCTAAGAAACCTTCACCAATCTTGAAGATCTTTGTGTCAAATCTCATCTCTTGGCTTGTGGGTAAGTGTAGAGTATTTCTTTCTCTCCATTGGTCTCTCATTCCTCTCTATTTTGGATTTGGGGGTTTAGGGTTTTGATTTGGGAATCTTGAGATTTTTGGTTTTGATGTGGATCTAAGTTGATTGATGTGTTCTCTAGGGTCTCATTCAACTAGAGAAGCTCCGGGAAACTCATCCTAGCTCCGGGATTGAGCCATGGACTTCATTGGAGTATTTTGTGAGTAATGGGTTAATTATGGTTTATATTTGATTTGGTTTGATTTTGTGAATTATATGTTGTGATAAGTGTTAGATATGATTATTGGTTGTTATATAACTGATGTTGGATGTTGATTGAATTTGGTTTGGATGGGTTGTGGTGAAAGAGTGGAAATTGGAGAAATTTTCGTGTTTTTGCTGCTGGAAATCGTCTCTGCCACTGTCTGTAATCGATTACGACGAACTCGTAATCGATTACACGAATTGGTAATCGATTACGACGTTAAAAATTTTGTAACAACTTATCCTGAGACGATTTTTAGCCTCTGTAATCGATTATAGCGAGACTGTAACCGATTACAAAAGGTAGAAATCCAATTTTTATGATTCTAATTCACTTCTTTCATGTATTTTAATTGTATATTCAATTTCCCTCATTCACCACTACTTGGAATTAGATGATTGAATGTCTATGATAATATATCGATTGTGGATGAGATTGGATATGTGGGAAATTAGGAATTTCTTTGTTTATGTAATAATATGATAAAGACATGATGATGACATGGTGAGGATTTGATGTTGTTGTATTAATGATATGACGATGATGATGTGATGACGAAACGATGATGCGTTAATGGTATGTGAGTGGTGTGATGATGATACGATTATGATAGGAGTATGAACGGAAATGCGTTTATGTGAGATAGGTATTATGTGGAGAGGATAAAATTCGAAAGTTAATAAAGATTGGTGAGATGACCTGAGGAGGGGCAAGGCTCCCGGGGTCAAAGATAAGAACCTGAGGAGGGGCGGGGCTCCCAGGGTTCCTTAAAGTATAAGTCCGAGGAGGGGCTAGGCTCCCGGGACATAAATAAGGATCTGAGCAGGGGCGGGGCTCCCAGGATCCATAAGTAAAACACTTTTAATCAAAAGAGAGCGTGAGATGAGTTCGACGTAAAAGTTATTAGAATATTATGATTGTGAATTGTGGATACTTGTAGGTAATTGTTGTTTGCTGAAGTATAAACTATTTTTAATCTATTATTCACTGAGTGTATGACTCACCCATTCATACAAACCATTTTCAGATTCAGGTGCAGATCAGGAGACGAATCCTTCCATCCCTCCAAGCTCTTAGCTTTGGTGAGCCTCAATGTGTAGAGGCGTTATGTTATTGTCTGTTGTCTATGTAGTCTGCTCCATAAGTTTACAACCAGGATTGTCTATGTTATGTGTATTTGATGTAGTTTAATTAAGACTTGTTGTATTATGTTGATTCTGAGTTAAGTAGGATGTTATGTTTTGTTAGCTCAAAGAACCCTTTACCTCATCATTGAAGGTTTTGAATGATAAAATTCTTAATTAAAACAAAAGTTTTAATTTCGTTGGACTAATGGTTTGTTAAGTGTGTTTTAGGATCTAATTTATTTGACAAAATAAAAAGACACATCTTGACTACATCTAGAGCAAAAGTGGCGCAACATATAGCTTGGATTACAAGCAATTCTAATTTTTTGAAGACCAAGTCAAAGCTTTTCTAAATAAGGAAAATTTGGTTGGAAAACTCTAAGATTTCCTAAAAAGTTAATTATGGAAAATACATGAAATTAAATAGAGAATCTTTTTATCAAATATCTCTATTTAAATATTCATGCACAATATATATATACATATATATAAATTTCGAAATTATATATAAAATAGGGAAACAAAATTAAATCTCTATTCTACACAATATATGTTAATAATTTTTCGAAATATATATATATGTGTGAGAAATCTAGAAAGATCTTGTATGGAGATTTAAATGCAAATTATTAAATAAAAATAATTATCTAGAATATATTTTGCATTTAAGTAACAGAATATTTTTACGGACACTTTAAAAAGATTCTGTGAGCCTCCTAAAGATTCTATTTGAATCTACAAGATTCCCTGAAGATTCCATGCGGGACCAGAAGATTCTGTTGAAGATTCTACACAAAGTTAGAAGACCTCAGAAGATTCTGTCAAGATTCTCAAGTCTAGAAGATTCCCGAAGATTCTGTGAAGATTCCAGAAGATTCCCGAAGATTCTATCAAGATCTCGAAGAATCTCAAGATTCCAGAAGAATCTCAAGCCTCAAGATTCAAGATTCAAGAATATTCAAGATTCAAGAATCTACATTCAGAAGATTCTCTGGAAGACCATGTTTGGTGATTTAGGATTTTCAAAAAATGAGAAATTGTGAAATCCAAATTCGTACCAACATGGAGGCACAGTTGAGGAGCAAGAAAAGCTAAAACCCTAGCCTCTCTCTCTCCTAAAAGTGGCGCAAACATGCTTGCATTTTTGCAAGATTATGTGAAAATTTGATGAAGCAATGCACACCACAAGATCAAGGCACAAATTCAAATTCAAGGGCTGAGATGAAGTTTCCTCTTTTCTAATTCTTGGTTACAAAGTTTCCATATTTAAGATCAAATAATAACCTTTGGATTAAAGGGAATTATTTGAATCAATGGCCAAGATGAAACTTCCTCTTATTTGATTTTCTCTTTTGGGAAGATCAAATTTCAAATCATATCAAGCAATTCTCACCATTGGATCAAGAGATTTCAAATTCAAACCAAGGGTGGAGATCAAGACAAGAATTTCGAAATTTGTAGGGTATTTTCCCTATAAATACAAGACCTCTATGCCCAAGAATTCAAGAGACTACCCAAGCTTACAAGTGCCAAAACGCTGTCGAATTGAATCCTATTTTCTCTTCATCTTCAACCTCTAAACCTCAAGTTCTTATTTTTATTTGGGTAAAGGTTATAATTCTTAAAAGAGTGAGCTTTATTTGTTTATCCTAGCTTTGCTAACTATTCTTTGAGAGAAAAATCCATCAAGGTTCCAACTTAGTTGCATCTAAGTTCTTGATTGGTAAAAACCACATCTTTTATACAAAGTCCTTATTTTTGTAAGGCAAGAAGTCCTTAGAGGGTCTAAGGCAAGGGTAGAAAGTCCTTCGGTGTTGAAGGCAAGGATTGAAGTCCTTTGGAGTTGCTAGAGGCAGTTAGTCACCTAGTTGTGGTGCAAGTGAAGTTCTTTGTGGTTTTCAAAGGCAGTGAGTCACCTTGGTGAAGGTGCAAGTTGAAGTCCTTTGTGGTCTTGTAGAGGCAAGAAAGTCCACCTAGTTGTGGTGGTGATAGTGAACTCTCAGGTGAATCTTGGTGACTGGAGTAGGCACGTTGCCGACCAGTATAAAATTTATGTGTGTGCTTTCTCTCTTCCCTACTCTTTTATTTTTATTGTTTTTACAATTTATCATTGCATACATACACATACATAAGTTGCGCAAATCATCATCATCATTGTCTAAGTGTTGAAGGTTAAAGTTTTAACCTTTATCATTTAGAAGACCTTGAAAGTAAATATATTTTCAAGATCTATTATAGCCTTGTCTATAGGCAAAGTTTCTGTTTATTTACTAACAATTGTTTCCGCTGTGCAAGACAAGTTTATACTTGATCTTTATTTTTTTAAGTAATTTTCAGAAACAGGATTTATAGTTGGAACGTGATTCAACCCCCATTCTCACGTTTCACTACCTTCATGTTTGGATTATATGGGTTATGAGTATAGGGGTGATACTTGAGAACCCTAGCTATTATATGTATGGATTATACGTGATGTGTGTTATTAAAGTAGTTGTGGTTGTTGTTGTTTAGCTTGATATTGTGTGGAATCCAGGTTAAGGCTGACATGGGACTTGGTGTCTCATGTGCCGGTCACGGATCCGAGTTGGGTCGTGACACTTAGACATTGAGAAATAGTCTTTCCTTTGGAAGAAACTAGGAAAGCACATAAACAATTAAACAATAGAAACAATATCAAATATACAAAACATGAAGAAAAATAAAATAGTGGCGTGCTACCATAAATTGAAGAACGCAACCAATCTTGACGAAGACATTGATACTCTTGCTACAAGATTCTTACATATTGTTAATCAATTGAAAGTTCTTGGCAAGACGTATTCAAACGCTGAAATGGTTAGAAAGATTCTTCGGAGTCTTACTACCAAGTGGAGACCTAAGGTCACCGCTATTCAAGAAGCCAAGGACCTAACTAAGTTAGGCTTGGATGAATTGATTGGGTCTCTTAAGACTCATGAAATCGAGCTTGAAGCTCAAGAAGAACCAACAACATCAAGATCAAGACCTTTAGCGCTCAAGACATCTACAACCAAGAAGACTTTGAAGACTAAGAAGAAAGCGTTAAAGCTTGAAGAAGATGAAGACGAAGAAACAGATGAAGAATCTGAAGACGAAGACCTTGACGAAGAAAACATGAGCATGCTCGTGCGTAAAATGTCAAGGGCTTGGAAGAACAGATCTAAGAAGAATAAAGAAGCCTTCTTTAAGAAGGATAAGAAGAACAAGACGAAGACCGATAACACAACGTGTTTCGGATGTGGCGAAAAAGGCCACTTCAAGACCGATTGTCCTAAAAATAGGCAGTCGAAGAAGAAGTTCTTCAAGAAAAAGAAGGCTCTTGCAGCCACATGGAGTGACAACTCTGATTCTGATGAATCCGAAAACGAAGAAACAGAAGAAGAAGCAAACCTCTGCTTCATGGCAGATGCTTCATATGATACAGACTCAGAATCTGATAAAGATGAATCTGAGGTATGTATTGAAAACTTGGCACCATCGTATGAGGAACTTTCGGACCTCTATGATGAATTGTTAGAGGATTCAAAGAATCTGACGACTCATTTTCTGATAAATAAAAAAGCTTTGAAAAACATTGAATCAGAAAATAAGTCATTAAGATCTCAAAAGGAGGAACTAGAGAGAGAATGTCAAGAACTCAAGGACAGTAAAGATAAATTGTATGAGGGCTGGCAATCTCTAGAGACAGAAGCTTCTGTGCTTGTGGAGAAGGCCGAGGAAGCCATGTACCATGCAAAAAAGACTAATGCGCTTCTCCTAAAGGATCTTGAAAGAATGGTTAACGGATCTAAGATGCTCGATCTATTGTTAGGAGGTCAAAAACCTTACAAAGATCACACAGGTCTTGGATATGTTCCAGTATTTCATGAGGATACTTTGATACCCCCAACAGACAGAGAGCCAATTCCTACTTGTCTTTTCTGTTTTAAACATGGACACGGCAGAGAGAAATGTCCACTTCTTAAAAAGGGAACTACCTCCAAAGCTAAGGGTGGCACGTGGAAGGGAAAACCTAAAAAGACGTGGAAGTCTCAAAAGCCGAAACCAGATGCTTGGAAGGCTAACAAGAAAGGACCCAAGAAGGTATGGGTACCTAAAAATCCTTCATCTGTGAATGCAGGAACTTCAAGCACAAATCAACCATCAAGAGCCACAACACCAATGGCTGGATGAAAAGTGGTACCTGGATAGCGGGTGCTCAAGGCACATGACCGGAAGCAAGCACTGGTTCAAAGATGTTAAGCCAAAGAAGAAAGGAACAGTGTGTTTCGGTGATGGAGCTTAGGGCAAGATCGTCGGCAAGGGAAATGTTGGTAAGTCCGATGATCATCAAATATCTGAGGTATTGCTTGTTGATGGTTTGACTCACAATCTTTTAAGCATTAGTCAGTTTTGTGACAAAGGCTTAAAGGTTGAGTTTCTAGCCAAATATTGCAGCGTCATTGATCTAAAGACAGGTAAAGTTGTTCTCGAGGGAAGAAGACTAGGCAACACCTCTGTCATCTATCTTGAGGACCTTTTGGATCAAGATGTGAAATGCTTAGCGTCCTTTGAGGATGACAAGTGGCTTTGGCACAAGAAGTTGGGTCATGCCCACATGAAGTTACTTTCCGAGTTATCTCAGAAAGGTTTGGTCAAGGGGCTTCCCAAGATCCGCTATGACAGGGATACAACCTGTGATTTCTGTGAGAAGGGAAAGCAGACCAAAGCTTCTTTCCAAAGTAAGAAAGTAGTCTCTACTACTAGACCACTTGAGCTAATTCACATGGATCTCTTTGGTCCTACAAGACAGGCTTCTCTTGCGGGCAAATATTATTGCCTTGTCATAGTTGACGACTACAGTAGATACACATGGGTAATTTTTTTAGCTTCTAAGGATGAGACATTTTCAAAATTTAAAACATTTGCGAAAATGGTTTCTAACGAAAAAGGTTCTCGCATCACCACCATTCGTTCTGATCATGGAGGTGAGTTTGAAACTCATGCTTTTGAAAATCTTCTTGAGGATCTTGGTATTGTTCACGAATTTTCCTCTCCTAGAACTCCACAGCAAAATGGAGTGGCTGAGAGAAAGAATCGAAGCCTCATTGAGATGGCGAGAACAATGCTTTTGGAAAGCGGTTTATCAAAAGGTTTTTGGGCAGAAGCTGTCAATACAGCGTGCTACATTCAAAATCGTGTTTTCATAAGGCAAAGTCTCAACAAAACTCCATATGAGCTTTGGAAAGGAAGAATACCCAATATATCTTATTTTCATATCTTTGGTTCACCTTGCTTTATCCTGAACACAAGGGACAAGCTTTCAAAGTTTGATTCCAAATCCAATGACGGAGTGTTTCTAGGATATTCTGCTGTTTCTAAAGCTTGCAGGGTTTACAACAAACAAAGGAAGAAAGTTGAAGAAACCATCCACATCAAGTTCAAGGAGCTAAAGCAAGACATCCAACATAATCTCGATGACATCGAAGAAAGATTGAAGGATCTAACTATCTCAACCAAAGGTTGCGAAAGTAATGATCAAGTACCTATTGAAGAAGATGATCATCAAGTTATGAAGGAATCACCCGATTCAGGGGGAGATGAACCAAGAGTCATTGTAGCTCAAGAACCCTCTACTCCTCAAGGGGTTGAGTCTATTGAAGTTCAAGAACCCATTCTAAGAAGAAAAATCGGAATAAACGATCTCAAAGTTGTTAGAAATAACGAAGTTCTTGGCGATCCATCTCATGGGGTAAGAACAAGAAGATCCCTGAGATTTCAATCTAATGCTGCACTTGTTTCAGAAATCGAACCTGAGACAGTTCAAGAAGCATTGGATGAACCCAGTTGGGTGGAAGCCATGGAAGACGAACTCGAACAGTTTGAGAAGAATGAAGTCTAGAAGCTTGTTCAGAAACCCAAGGGCAAAACGATTATTGGCACAAAGTGGGTGTTCCGCAAAAAGTTGGACGAATCCGGAAAGGTTACGAGAAACAAAGCAAGACTCGTGGCACAAGGATACAACCAGCAAGAAGGGATCGATTACGACGAAACCTTCACGCCAGTTGCAAGACTAGAAGCCATTAGGATGCTTCTTGCATTCGCTGCACATAAAAGAATAAAATTGTATCTAATGGATGTGAAGTTCGCATTTCTTAATGGTGTCCTCAGTGAAGAGGTCTACGTCAAGCAACCTCTAGGTTTTATCAGTGAAACCTATCCCGAGAACGTTTATCGTTTGTCTAAAGCGCTATACGGTCTTAAACAAGCTCTTAGAGCTTGGTATGATAGACTTAGTAGCTTCTTGACTACGAATGGATTCACTCGTGGAAAAGTGGACACAACTCTCTTCACTTTAACTGATAACTCTGATTTATTAATTGTGCAAATTTATGTTGATGATATAGTATTCGGTGCTACTAACGAATCTCTATGTAGAAAGTTTGCAGAGCTAATGCAGGGGGAGTTCGAAATGAGTATGATGGGAGAATTGAAGTTTTTCCTAGGACTTCAAATCAAGCAACAAGCTGATGGGACCTTCATACATCAAGAAAAGTACACCAAAGAACTTCTCAAAAGATTCTTAATGGACAAGTGTAGTCCCATGAAAACTCCGATGCATCCATCACAAGTCATTGACAAGGATGAAGAAGGAGAAAAGGTGTCTGAAAGAACCTACAGAGGTATGATCGGGTCCCTGATTTATTTAACTGCATCTAGGCCTGATATACAGTTAAGTGTTGGTATTTGTGCAAGATTTCAATCTTGTCCAAAACAGTCTCACCTAACTGCAGTCAAGCGTATTCTTAGATACTTAGCAGGTACTACTAATCTTGGCCTTTGGTACAAGAAAGGTATCTCCTCTGTGGTTACAGGTTTCTGTGATGCTGATTATGCCAGAGACCGGGTTGACAGGAAAAGCACCAGTGGATGCTGTGTGTTCTTTGGGGATGCACTCATCACATGGAGTTGCAGAAAACAAAATACCATTGCACTATCAACCGCAGAAGCAGAATACGTGTCTGCTGCTGGATGTGTTACACAAATTTTATGGGTAAGAAATCAACTACTTGACTACAATCTCAGGTATGATAAAATTCCCGTTATGTGTGATAACACAAGTGCAATAGCTTTGGCTAAGAATCCCATTCAGCACTCTAGATCTAAACATATTGATGTTAAACATCATTTCATTAGAGATCATGTGCAGAAAGGCGATATTGAGTTAAAGTTTGTGAATACGGAAGATCAAGTGTCTGACATATTTACAAAACCTTTAGCTGAAGATCGTTTTAGCACGCTGAAAGGTTTACTTAACCTAAAGAGCTTTTAAAAAATTATTTTCGAAAATCTTTTTGAAAATTAAAAAGCTTTAAGTATTCCCCAAAAGTTGGTAAGTATTATAGAAGATGAAGAAAAATCAACATGCCAACAATCAGAAGTCATCAGAAATGTCAACCACTACAGAAGTCAACAAAAAGTAACCTGAAGACCTATGAAGACTATAATTTGCGCCCCCTCTCTTCATGTTGGGCCAAATTTCAAGACTTTTTGAAGACCTTGGGCCTGTCTCAAGTGTAAGAAGACTTTTTGAAGACCTTGGGCCTGTCTCAAGTGTAAGAAGACTTTTTGAAGACCTTGGCCTGTCTCAAGTGTTTGAAGATTTTTTTTAGGCCTTGGGCTTGACTCAAATGTTTGAAGACTTTTTGAAGGCCTTGAGTTTTGCCTCAAGTGTTTGAAGATTTTTTTTTAAGACTATTTATAAAGACATATGAGCTTCGGAAAATTTTTCTGAACGTCATTTGAAGACCTTCTGAAGATCTTTTGAAGAAACCGGGTGTACAGTATTGAAAATTACTGCATGAAGACCACCCGTAACGAAGAAAAGTTGATGGGCTTTCGTATGGGCCTTGGGCCTCATACAGGTTTTGGGCCTTGACTGGGCCTCGAACTACTGATGGGCTTTGGGCCTCAGGCAAGCTGTAAAGGTTTGTATCAAGATTATTGGGCCTCAAAAATTATTATGGGCTTTGATAAAATCAATGGGCCTCTCATGTCTCTACATGGGCCTTATGGAAGAAAAATTAAAATCCAAGAAGACCCATATAGCTCAAAATTGTGCCCCCAATAATGGCATTTATGGTGAATATATTTTAATTTTTCAAATATTGTTATTTATTATTTAAATAATGATATTGAAAATTAAGATTATTCTTATTTGGATTTAAATGAATATTATCTAGAGTAAATCTAGATTTGGTGGAAGAGATCTTTTATGAAAAATCATTACATATCCTTATTTCTTACACAATATCTTTTTGATTTACCCTCTTTATTACCCTATATATATATTTCGAATTCTCTCTCTCTCTCTTTCTTGAAAAATAAATTTTATTTTCTTAAATTATTGTCATTTAAATTAAATGATAATATTGGGAAATATTGTTTATTCTTTCTTGATATATAATGTCTATTTCTAAGAGTATTTGTGAGAGATATTCACATGGAAAATCCTTTCATATTTTTTTAAGATTTTCCCTCTCTTTTCTTTTCTCTTTTTTGAAAAATATACCCCCTCCATATACCATCTATATATTCTTTCATCCCTCAACCATCTTACACAACAAAGTTTTATTTTCTACTCCTATTCCCTCTCTATCTTGCGCAAACAACACATACACACACCCATACACAACCTCAAACACATCCTATTGATCCTTAAGCATCATGAATCTTGTTTGCAATATCAAATATGGTATGGATGCTGAAAAAAGAGTATTCTCTAATCTACAATCACAAGAAAGATTTGAGCAACTCTTTCTTATGAGAGACATATCCATTGAGAAGGTTTTACAAAAACCGACTCTTGAAAAGATGCCAGAGCTTAAAGACATTCTAAATAGTCAAAAGAATCTACTTTCTTTGATTATGGAGGATGAACCAATCTATCCAACAGCTGTCAAGGCGTTCTACTCCTCTCTCAAGTTGGATCATCACTACGGATGGGTTAGTAACATTGGAAGTCGTCCTTTCAATGTCTCCGAAAACACATTTCACTACTAGAAACTATCGGATTATCGACCGACATTATCGACGGATATAGCATTGGCGAGAATTTCTAATCAACGAATATAATTATCGAGGGATATTTTCTAAAATATCCCTCGATAATATGTTCCCGCTCAAAACAAAAAATTTTGTTTGGACATGTTGATGTTATCGACGGATGGAGATTAAAATATTCGCCGATAAAACCCTAAACCCTAATCCCTAACCCTAAAAGACAACTATCGACGGATAAGAATACTTTTATCCCTCGATAATTGAAACGCACCGTTTCATTTATTCTGGTGCTTTTTATCGACGGATGATATCGACGGATGGTTTAAACCATCCGTCGATAATCCGCGAATATGAGGAGACAGCGTCTCCTTCTTCCTCATTTCGCGACAACCCTTCTCTCTCTCTTCTCCGCTCTCTCTCTCTCTCCGCCGCGATAAACGGCCGTTTCCGCCACCGTCCGCCGCCCGTTCGCCCTCTGGGAAGTGCCAACAGGTTAGTCTCTTTGTCCTCTACATTTTAATCGGTTTAGATTTTTGGTTTGAGGTCTCTAATGAGAACTCATTGTAGCATCCTCCGTTTTCTCCGCTGCCACCGCCGTTCCCGCCGTCTGCTGCCACCGCTGCCACCAGGCCGCCGCTGCCACCGCCGCCAGGAAGCATCTCTTGCTCTTCCATTAGGTATTTTTGTTAAATTTTAATTTTTCATTGTTTTGGTCTTTTAATATATTGTATTTATTAATTTTTTTATTTTTCTATTTAAAAAAATTAATATGTTAAACTTTGTTTTTAAAAAAATAAATATATTAATTTTTTTAAAAGGAAAACTGTTTTAAACAATAATAGAAACGTTATTCCAAAAAAGATAGATTTAACAAACTTATATGTTATTTAAAGTAAGTAATTTTTCAATAACGTAACAAATATATTATTTAAATGATATATATGAGAACAGTTGTTGATATATTCGGCGATTGGAGCTCACGTTTATATTAGGTATGTTATTTATTAATTTTAATTTAATGATATGATTCTGTTGTTATTGTTGCAAAACCTTAGGGTAGATGACTTAGTTTGAGACCGGTCCTTAAACTCCGGCAATACTGGTTGATTGATTTGTAAAATTAAATGAGAAAGTTTGTTTAAAATTTAGGGGAGACTCTGTCAAAATTTTGTGAAGTAAAAATTTTGAGAAATTAAATAACTGTTGTTAAGTTATGTAAAACTAAGAGAAACTCTGTCGAAATTATGTTTGAGTAAAAATTTAACAAATTTGTAAAAATCATTAGTGTCGTATTAATGGTGAATTTAGATTAACTAAAAAACTGTTATTAATAAGCCTTAGTTAAACTTCTCATTTTTTGTAAAATTAAATGAGAAAGTTTGTTTAAAATTTAGGGGAGACTCTGTCAAAATTTTGTGAAGTAAAAATTTTGAGAAATTAAATAACTGTTGTTGAGTTATCTAAAACTAAAGGAAACTCTGTCGAAATTATGTTTGAGTAAAAATTTAACAAATTTGTAAAAATCATTTGTGTCGTATTAATGGTGAATTTAGATTAACTAAAAAACTGTTATTAATAAGCCTTAGTTAAACTTCTCATTTTAGGATTCTCCAATATTCAAGGGCAATGTCATCAACAAATAGATCATGGATGTATGATAGGTTACACCCGAATAGGGGGGAATTAAGCCGGAATTCTATGCTGGAGTTGAAGAGTTTGTGGGGTTTGCTTCTATGTCTGAACAATTTAGGACTGAGGGAAAAGTCAAGTGTCCATGTGCCAAATGTGTTTGTAGGTTTTTCTATGATGTTGACACGATTAAGGTTCACCTGTATAAAAAGGGATTTATGGATAACTATTATGTATGGACAGTCCATGGGGAAGTCGAGTCAGTGTCAGTACAGCAGGATCAGTTTGTCGGAGGTAGTTCAAGTGGGTTTGATGGTGACCAATATGGGGATCGTAATTTAAATTGGGGCGGTGATAATCGTGGGTGTTATGAGGAAATGATCCATGATGCCTTTGGGGGGCAACATGATGAAGATTATAATGAACCCAGAGAGGAGGAACCAAATCCTGAAGCACAGAGGTTTTTTTCTTTGTTAGAATCTGCAAAGACACCCATTTGGGAGGGTTCAGCCCTTTCTGAGTTGTCAGTGGCAGTTAGGATGTTGTCTATCAAGTCAGAGGCAAACGAGAGTCAAAGTGCTTTTGATCGATGGACTACTTTAATGAGTGATGCTAATCCACGACCAGAGGCAATTCCTAGGGACTATTATAGGGCAAAGAAGTTAGTTTCAAAACTTGGGTTGAAATCAGAGAAAATTGATTGTTGCATGAACGGTTGCATGTTGTACTATAAGGAGGATATTGAATTAGTTGAATGTAAATTCTGCCAGGCCCCCAGGTTCAAACCTAGAAGAGCGGGTAATGGGAGGTATAAGCATATTTCCAACAAAAGGATGCACTATCTTCCCCTAATCCCTAGGTTAAAACGCTTGTATGCCTCTATGAACTCTGCACCTCACATGAGGTGACATTATGAGAATAGGAGAAGTGACGGGATAATGACGCATCCCTCTCATGGTGAAGCTTGGAGGCATTTTGATAGGTGTCACCCTCAATTTGCAAATGATCCGCGGAATGTTAGATTAGGGCTTTGCTCAGATGGGTTCACGCCAAATAACTTATTTAACAAGCCTTATTCTTGTTGGCCTGTTGTTGTTACCCCTTACAACCTCCCTCCTGAGATGTGCATGAAAGATCCGTACATGTTTTTAACATGTGTAATTCCTGGCCCTGATAATCCAAAAGCTAAAATTGATGTTTTCCTCCAACTACTCATAGATGAATTGAAGCAGTTGTGGCACAATGGGGTCTTGACCTATGGTGTGACCACCAAAGAAAACTTCATGCTAAGAGCCGCTCTGATGTGGACGATTAATGACTTTCCTGCTTATGGTATGTTGTCTGGGTGGATGACATAGAGGAAGCTAGCTTGCCCTATTTGCATGGAGGATACAAAATCCTTCACACTTAAGAATGGCGGCAAGAACTCATGGTTTGATTGTCATAGGAGATTCTTGCCAAATGATCATGCATTTAGGAATAACAGGTATGAATTTAAGCGAAACTGTGTTGAACATGAAGAACCACCTGCTAGGCTTACTGGAAGACAGGTATGGGACAGAGTTAAAAATCTGCCTAAGATAACCGAATTGGGTAAAGTAGTCAAGTTTCCAGGTATGGTGTGGACCATAACTGGACTAAGCAGAGCATATTCTGGGAGTTACCTTATTGGAAAGATAATCTTGTTCGTCACTGTCTAGATGTCATGCATGTTGAGAAGAATGTTTGTGATAACATCATGAATACTGTTATGGACAGTGACAAGACTAAGGATAATGTCAAGGCAAGATTAGACTTAACAGAGTACTGTCGACGACCAGAGCTACATTTACAAGAGACACGTGATGGTCGCGTTGTTAAGTCGAAGGCAAGCTATGTTTTAAATCCTGCGGGAGGCAATCCGTGTGTAAATGGGTGCAAGAGTTGAGAATGCCAGATGGGTATGCTTCCAACCTCCGTAGGTGTGTGAATGTTGCGCATGGAAAGTTCCATGGGATGAAAAGTCATGATTGTCATGTGTTTATGGAGTGTTTGCTTCCAGTTGCCTTTCGAGAGTTACCTTTACATGTGTGGAAACCATTGACCGAGTTTAGTTTGTTCTTTCATGATTTGTGTTCAACCACACTGAGGTCTCATGATTTGGAAGTAATGGAGCAAAATATTTCTGTAATTTTGTGCAAGTTGGAAAGAATATTTCCCCCTCTTTTTTTGACTCAATGGAACATTTACCTGTGCACTTGGCTTATGAAGCGAAAGTATGTGGGCCGGTTCAATATAGATGGATGTACCCCTTTGAAAGAAATATTGGGACCTTTAAGAGAACTGTCAAGAATCGAGCTTGTGTTGAAGGGTCAATATGTGAAGCTTATCTATCAAAGGAGACGTCTTTCTTCTGTTCATTTTATTTTGAGCCACATGTCCATTCGAAAAGAACAACAGTAGGCCGCAATGATGATGGAGGTGAAACTTCATATCCGCCTACTTTGTCTGTGTTTAATCAACCTGGACGTGGTGCCGGTAAACCCACAAACTATTGGCTGAGTGATAGAGAAAAGCATGCAGCGCACCTACATGTTCTCATCAACTGTGATGAGGTGGACACTTATAGAACGTAAGTGGCATATCTAATTCATCATTTCAATAATGTTTTTGTACATAGTAGTGAATGTTGTCATTAAAAATCTTTAATTTCTACTTACTGTCAACAAATATTATGAACAAACCATTCAGAATCATACGCTTGACCAATTCCCTCAATGGTTCAACTCGTTTGTAAGTTTATAATCTTCGTACTATTAGTCTTTGATTTATATCTTAACATAAAATTCAAAATTTTCCCTTCTATTCTCTTTGTTCTCTACGTATGTAGGTGCTCAATCATGACAATAATGTCACAAATCCTCATATAAAATGCTTAGCTTGGGGTCCCACCAATGTAACAATTGCGTGGCCAATTTTCCATGTGAATGGTTATAAATTTCACACCCTAGACTGGGGTCGTGAGAAGACCACGTACAATAGTGGAGTATGCGTTCGAGGGGATGCTGGAACAGGGGAGAATAATTGGTACGGGGTACTTAGACAAGTCTTAGAGTTGGAATATGTTGGTGAGGACCCAACGCCAAAGAAGGTTGTCTTGTTTAGCTGTGAGTGATATGATCCAAGACATCCTGATGGAACACGCAAGCACGCTGATTACGACATAATTGAGGTTAACCATACACGACGATTTGGTGCATATGATCCTTTCATCATTGCACAGAATGCTCGGCAAGTGTATTACACAAGGTATCCGGGGAAGTGTAAGAATAAGTGGTTGGTTGTTTTCACAACCAAACCTAGGGGCAGAGTTGAAAGTGATGATGTGGATGAAATAGCTTACCAAGTCAAAGTTGCACGTGCTCCAAGGGTGGTTGTAGATACAGGAGTCCCTGCTACTTTACACGATGATACTGGTGAAGATGACATTATTAACATGTCTCGCCAAAACATAACAACTCAAGGTGATGACTCCACTGAAGGTAGTGACGAAGAAGAAGATGAACTTGACAGTGACGATACAGAAGACGAGAGTGAAGACAGTCCACAACTTTCTGAATAAATGATTTTTAACAATTCAATTTGTTTTCAAATAACACTACCTCATTTTAAGATACTTTGTCAAACACTTTAATTAATGAAAAGTAACTTGTATTGTTGTGAATAGATATGGCAGATGATGATAGGGGTAGGGGTAGGGGCAGAGGCCGAGGAGATCGAGGGCGGAGGAAGACCGCCGCCCAGCCTCATGGTTATCTTTCCAAGGGTGTTCAGTTGTATGACATCCCTGGTCATGAGCCGAGGCCAGAGACGGAGGAGGACCCCGACTACGAGCCAGTACCATCACCATCACCATCTGCTGCTGGGGGACCATCATCATCACCCATTACTGCCTCCCCACATGACATTGGGGGCAGTAATGAGGTGCCGGTCGAGATTGCATCAGCATCTTCAGATTCACGTCCTCTCCCTTCCATCAGACCGGATCCATCCGGTCTAAGGTATATGATTTAAGTTGTTATAAATGTCAATCTTTTATAAATAAAATATGTAAAAGGGATTATTATATAAAATGGAAACTAATTCTTTATAACAATGTAGTTTTTTGCCTGCCACCCTCGGCACTCATCAGATCACGGCCACGATATAGAAGATGTATCATAGGCCGATCGAGTATTTCTCGAAGTTGACCGAGGAGGAGAGGCGACGATGGTATCAGGAGTGGAAGGTAATATGAACTCTTAAATTTTAGTAATTACTAATTAATTATGTTGTGGTAACTAACAAATTAAATTTGTCTATATATTGTAGTCTCACTTCACCATTAGTCCTGCCGATGATCCAGTACTGTACCGTGCCTTCTGCCATCGAGCAGCTAAGAGGCTCGGTGACATGTACTTATGGATCAGTAATGGCAAGGATGACCAGCACAGGTGGCTCTCAGATGCCCACCACCGTGTGCTGCAGGAGTATTGGTCTTCTCCGAGGTTTAAGGCCAAGTTAGAGAAGGCCAAGGCTAGTAGGGCCTCATTGAGGGGTGGCTCCCTTCATTGTGGTGGATCCGCTACTGTGGACTCCACTAAGAGACGGCTGGTACGTAATATTTGCAATACATTTAATTTTATGTTTCTTATATATGAATTGATTAATTAATGCTTTGTTCTTCAATTGTTTTAAACTTACAGGAGCAGAGGCTGAAGAGACCACCCACGCAGGAGGAGTTGTTCAGCGAGACGCACACGAGGAAGGGCGACAAGACGACGTGGGTAGACGAGCGGTCGCAGCGCACTCATGTAAGTGATTTCATCATAGTTGTATAAATGTATTCAATTAATATGATTATGTATTCCATTTAATACGACGTGGGTAGACGAGCGGTCGCCGCTTGGATGAGGTCCGCACTCAGCTGGCAGAGGCATCACAGCCCGGTGAGTCCGTCCCACCCGTCGATGAGGAGGCGGTGTGGACTGAGGTTGTGGGCGGCCTTTACAAGGGTCGCATATACGGGCGGGGCGCGATCGCGAACCCCATTGCTCGTTCCTCCCACGCATCTGCTGCGACAGGAGCAGCAGCCTCAGCGTCGCTGCTCTCCGCTGAGGTCCGTGACCGGGTTCACAATCTGAACCTGGAGCTACAGACTCGGGTCGAGGTGCTGTAGGCCCAACTTGAGGAGGAGCGGACCGCCCGACAGCAGGACAGGATCGACCAGCAGCAGGAGATTGTCGCGGAGGTCAGCCACCAGATTAAAGAGCAGATGTCCCAGTATTATGGGATGTTTGTTGCTGGAGGGTCATCATCTGCACCACCACCAGCTTCTCAGCCATCACCCTTCCCTCTCACTCCCCCACAGTATCCTTATCCCCCTGCATTCTGGCCTCCTCCTCCACCTTCATATCATCCAGGATATCCACATCCCGCATATTCTACACCACCTCCACTTCCTGCTGCTACTGCTGCTGCCGCTGCCCAGACGACACCGCCTGCTCCTCAGCCTGATGCTGCCGCCGCTGCCCACACACCGACTCCTCGACCTCCTCCTGCCCAGACTCCTCCTACTCAGCCGGATGCATCCAGAGATGATGCTGGTGATGGTGATGATGATTGTGACGTTGATACGATGGATTTTGTATGACTTTTTTTTATTGTTTATGTTTTGGATGTTCAGACATTACCTTTTGGATTTTTTATGGCTTGACTTATATAGTGTTTGGATTTTATCTATTTTGTAAATATTGATTTATATATATATTATGATATTTCATTATAGTTTTATTTATGGAGATTATTACTATTTTGTTATAAATTTTGATTTAGTTTAAATATTATTAATATTATTAATTCAGAAATTAAAAAAAAAATTATTTTCGGCTACTGTTATCGACGGATGCATCCGCCGATAACTAAATTATTTTTTTTAATTTTTTTTGTTGGAAAAATAACGTATGGACGGATAAGTATCCGGCGATAAAAATATTTAATAATTTCTTATTATTTTTTAAATAATTTTATCGAGGGATATATCCCCCGATACATCCGTCAATACTATCGACGGATGTCGACGGATATATCCCTCGATAAACATATCAACGGATGTTTTGGTTTCATCTGTCGATAAGTGAATTCCGACTAGCAAGTAATCGTGGGGGACTATCCATCGATACATCCGTCGATACATTGATTTATCGACGGATATTAAGTGTATCCCTCGATAATCCGAGAGTTTCTAGTAGTGTTTATTCGTGTTTTTTATTTGGAAGAGAGCGGTGTAATCATAACCAACAAGGCTAGATGGTTCAATGATGAAAAACTTGATGAAGAAGATGTTTCAAGAATTTTATGCACTAATCATAAGATACATCCTATGTCTATCTAAGTGCATCATCTACGGCCAATAGCAAAAATTCTTTTACAAGTTGTTAGGGAAGCGTTGCTCCCCACAAAGGAATCAAACAACTTCTTGAGCCCAAGAGAATCAATGTTAATATTCTTTCTTCTTATCTCTGTGAAGGTCAATATTGGAAGATTGATTTTTGAATTTATGATTGATTCTACAAGAACAACAAATTCGAATCTTCCATATGGAAGGCTACTCACTCGAATTTTTGTCGACAAAAAGATGGACATTACTAGATTTGAATTCTTCTGTCCAGAAGCTTCTCTCGAACTTCCATATAAATCCTTCTTGAAGAGAAAAAGAGTAACCTTTGCCGATGATGTAAAGGACAATGAGAAAAAGAAGTCACCCACTCCTATGTTGAAAAAGGTAACTTCTGGCACACATGATTCTTCTTCTTCTACTTCTACTCCACTCTCATCCATGATAACAACGGACATTGACAAGTTTTTTGAAGACAATCCATCTCTTGATGTGGATGAGTATATTTTCAAGTGTGATGCTCCATTCGGGCATAATACCTCTGAAAAAGAAGAAGATATTCTTTGTCCAAGTTCAATACCTTTGACATTGAAAATCAAGAAGAACATATGGTACCTCACCAAAAGGAAGAATGTCTCATTAAAGGGGACCATCTATGTTTTGATCAAGAAGCTCTCAAGAAGACAGTTCTTGAAATGTTTCAAGTTGACGGGGAAAGCATTCCTTACGAGAAAGTAAGAAAAATCCTACACTTCATCGGCTTCAACAATTCTCAAGAACTAAAGACCTTTTTGATGAAACAAAGGAGGAGAAGAAAATTGAAGATAAAGGAAGACTTTTTCAAGAACATTGAAGAATGTAGATCAAGAACATCAAGAACTTATCTAGCTCTAGGGGGAGCTTAATTCCTTTTCTATGTTTTTTTTTTTAAATTCTTTTAAAGGTTTTTTTAGTTCTTTTAAAAAGTTCTTGCACTTGTTATGTTCTTTAATTTCTTTTACGTTTCATTTTAATTCATGTTTATGTTTTTTAATTTAATTAAAGTTTCTCTTTTTAGTATTTCTCCTCTACTATTCTTTTATTTTTATTCTTTTTATATTGTTTATTTGAAAATAATTTCCTAAGGCTTCAAGTCTTAAGAAAATATTTTCCCTTGTAATCAAATCAAAACCTTTATTTCAATTAGAATTGTTATCATCAAAAAGGGGGAGATTGTTAGCTCCAAGAACCCTTTACCTCATCATTGAAGGTTTTGAATGATAAAATTCTTAATTAAAATAAAAGTTTTAATTTGGTTGGACTAATGGTTTGTTAAGTATGTTTTAGGATCTAATTTATTTGACAAAATAAAAAGACACATCTTGACTACATCTAGAGCAAAAGTGGCGCAACATATAGCTTGGATTACAAGCAATTCTAATTTTTTGAAGACCAAGTCAAAGCTTTTCTAAATAAGGAAAGTTTGGTTGGAAGACTCTAAGATTTCCTAAAAACTTAATTATGGAAAATACATGAACTTAAATAGAGAATCTTTTTATCAAATATCTCTATTTAAATATTCATGCACAATATATATATATATATATATATATATATATTTCGAAATTATATATAAAATAGGGAAACAAAATTAAATCTCTATTCTACACAATATATGTTAATAATTTTCGAAATATATATATATGTGTGGGAAATCTAGAAAGATCTTGTATGGAGATTTAAATGCAAATTATTAAATAAAAATAATTTTTACGGACACTTTAAAAAGATTCTGTGAGCCTCCTAAAGATTCTATTTGAATCTACAAGATTCTCAAGTCTAGAAGATTCCCGAAGATTCTGTGAAGATTCCAGAAGATTCTATCAAGATCCCGAAGAATCTCAAGATTCCAGAAGAATCTCAAGCCTCAAGATTCAAGAATCTCAAGCCTCAAGATTCAAGATTCCAGAAGATTCCCGAAGATTCTGTGAAGATTTCAGAAGATTCCCTAGAAGACCATGTTTGGTGATTTAGGATTTTCAAAAAATGAGAAATTGTGAAATCCAAATTCGTACCAACATGGAGGCACACTTGAGGAGCAAGAAAAGCTAAAACCCTAGCCTCTCTCTCTCCTAAAAGTGGCGCAAACATGCTTGCATTTTTGCAAGATTATGTGAAAATTTGATGAAGCAATGCACACCACAAGATTAAGGCACAAATTCAAATTCAAGGGCTGAGATGAAGTTTCCTCTTTTCTAATTCTTGGTTACAAAGTTTCCATATTTAAGATCAAATAATAACCTTTAGATTAAAGGGAATTATTTGAATCAATGGCCAAGATGAAACTTCCTCTTATTTGATTTTCTATTTTTGGAAGATCAAATTTCAAATCATATCAAGCAATTCTCACCATTGGATCAAGAGATTTCAAATTCAAACCAAGGGTGGAGATCAAGGCAAGAATTTCGAAATTTGTAAGGTATTTTCCCTATAAATACAAGACCTCTATGCCCAAGAATTCAAGAGACTACCCAAGCTTACAAGTGCCAAAACGCTGTCGAATTGAATCCTTATTTCCCTTCATCTTCAACCTCTAAACCTCAAGTTCTTATTTTTATTTGGGTAAAGGTTGTAATTCTTAAAAGAGTGAGCTTTATTTGTTTATCTTAGCTTTGCTAGTTATTCTTTGAGAGAAAAATCCATCAAGGTTCCAACTTAGTTGCATCTAAGTTCTTGATTGGTAAAAACCACATCTTTTATACAAAGTCCTTATTTTTGTAAGGCAAGAAGTCCTTAGAGGGTCTAAGCTAAGGGTAGAAAATCCTTCGGTGTTGAAGGCAAGGATTGAAGTCCTTTGCAGTTGCCAGAGGCAGTTAGTCACCTAGTTGTGGTGCAAGTGAAGTTCTTTGTGGTTTTCAAAGGCAGTGAGTCACCTTGGTGAAGGTGCAGGTTGAAATCCTTTGTGGTGTTGCAGAGGCCAGAAAATCCACCTAGTTGTGGTGGTGATAGTGAACTCTCAGGTGAATCCTGGGGACTGGAGTAGGCACGTTGCCGAACCAGTATAAAATTTCTGTGTGTGCTTTCTCTCTTCCCTACTCTTTTATTATTATTGTTTTTACAATTTATCATTGCATACACACACATACATAAGTTGCGCAAATCATCATCATCATTGTCTAAGGGTTGAAGGTTAAAGTTTTAACCTTTATCATTTAGAAGACCTTGAAAGTAAATATATTTTCAAGATCTATTATAGCCTTGTCTATAGGCAAAGTTTCTGTTTATTTACTAACAATTGTTTCCGCTGTGCAAGACAAGTTTATACTTGATCTTTATTTTTTTTAAGTAATTATCAGAAACAGGATTTATAGTTGGAACGTGATTCAACCCTCCTTCTCACGTTTCACTACCTTCATGTTTGGATTATATGAGTTATGAGTATAGGGGTGATACTTGAGAACCCTAGCTATTATATGTATGGATTATACGTGATGTGTGTTATTAAAGTAGTTGTGGTTGTTGTTGTTTAGCTTGATATTGTGTGGAATCCAGGTTAAGGCTGACATGAGATTTGGTGTCCCATGTGCCGGTCACGGATCCGAGTTGGGTCGTGACACTTAGACATTGAGAAATAGTCTTTCCTTTGGAAAAAACTAGCAAAACACATAAACAATTAAACAATAGAAACAACATCAAATATACAAAACATAAAGAAAAATAAAATAGTGGCGTGCTACCAGAAATTGAAGAACGCAACCAATCTTGAGTACACATCAATAATGCCTCAATAATGTTTGGATTCAATCTAATACGTTGAGGACTCAAGACTCGGTAACAAGTCCTAAAAACCAACTCCGAAGCAATAGTATATATGTCAGTGGCTAGAAAGTGTCTTGCAATCTTTTGTAAAGTTGGGTATTTGACACAAATGTTCTTCCAATAACCCAATATATCAAATTCAAAACTCTCTTCATTTGATTTATCAAGCATAACAGGTTCTTCAAAATAACAATCCAACTCAGATTTAACTTGACCATTGTTAGTCAAGTAGCCTCTAATAACTCAAGAGGGGGGGTGAATTGAGTGCAAATTTGTTGTATGGACAAAAAAAACTTTTTGATAAAACAAACTATGTCCACTAAGAGGATTGAATATATGAGTGTGTAGAGTAATGTGTATCAAAGAAAATGACTTAAAAAGAAAAGGAGATTAAAGGAGAGAAAATCAAACACAAAGAATTATACTGGTTCGGTCCCAACTTGACCTACATCCAGTTCCAAGACTCCTTCTTGGTGATCCACTATCTTTCTCAACTTTACAAGTTTCACCACCTTGTTGCCTATGGGATCCCTCACCCTTGCAACCAAGATGTGATACAAAACTTTGGTGATTCTCACAAATCACTCAAACAAAAAGGGAATTAAACACCCTTGTAATTCAAAGTGTGAAAGAATAAAGATTACAACAAGAAATTCTCTCTAGAAGAGTGATAGTACAAGTTGATTGCTTAAACTAATATCTCAAGTGTATAAGTAAAATGTATGACCACAATAAGTATGAAAACTTGAGAATGATAAGTATAAAATAGAGTTTAAAATGTGTAAGCACGTTATCTAACATCAATGGCCGGATTACAATGGTATTTATAGAGTATGAAAGCTTCCATGCATGAACCATTGTGATTTTTCATGAAAAGGTACGTTTTTCTGCACTGTGTAATCGATTACACGACTTTGTAATCGATTACGGTAATCGATTACGAGATTGCTGTAATCGATTACATCTAGCCGTTTGATGTAATTTTGAAATCTTTTAAGTTGTAATCGATTACAATATCGTGGTAATCGATTACACACTCGCAAAAACCATTTTAAACATATTAAAAACATTTCTAAGCATAGTAAAATGGTTTTTATGTAAATCAAAACTTATATGATGTGTTTTTCATAAAAAGCAAGAGTAAGTTTTGAATATGATGACTTTAAATAAATATGTTTCAAAATATGTTTCAAAACCAAGTATCATAATTTATGTGGTCTCTAAAATTACTTAAACTTGAGATTTACATAAAGTCCTAATACCTTAGAGACAACTATGAAGCTCTTTAACTTGATATTTCTTTTATCATCAATCTTCAAGATATTCCGACATAATCAAAACCTGTAATAATATAGACATACAAACACAGTCTCCCCCTTTTTGATAATGTCAAAACTTTATCTTGAAGGAGGGTTAGAATAATTCAAACATGCGGCACTCCCCCTTAATATGATATAAGATGTTGAAGAATAATGAGTAATAAAAAAAATGGAGCATAACTCCCCCTTAATATGATAACCCATCACTCAAGTTACTTCTCCCCCTTTTTGACATAATCAATCAAAACAATACAATCAACCACAACAATACCAAACAGATTCAATAATCAAAACCAATCAACCAATGCATAAACAATGCATAAACCTGCTAAAAGATAAGATTAACCAATGGATAACCCAAATACATAAGGAAATAGTATCCATAAACTATAAACCAAATCAGAAACCATGATCCAGAAGTCAGAAAGTAGCAATATATACAACATACAATCCAAAAAGATCAAATACTAACCAATATCAGAGTAATGCAAACCAAAGTCAAATACATACATAACAAAATAAAGATAAGACTACTAGAAGTGCTCATCGCCTCCATCATCACCGGTAGCAGTGTCGCCATCTCTGTCAGGTATCACAAACGGGTTGAACGGAGGTAGATGGATGGTGGCACGAATCTCGGCTAGGTTGTCCTCAATATGAGACATCCTAGTACCAATGCGCGTCACGTCTCGATCCACACGATCAAAACGCTCCCAGGTATAAAGGTGGAGACCCCGAATCTCATCCAACAAATCAACAGCATACTGAGGATACGGATCTGCAGGAGCGGCTGCTGGAGGAGGAGGAGGAGCTTCACCCGCCTTAGGAACCCAGTTACCCGTTGGATCCTTGATCCAACCCATCTGATGGAGGGCGAACGGACCAATGCGGAGATCGTGATCATGTCTCGCACGAACGGACTGCTCCCCGTCAAGTGGAACTCCAAAATGCTGTAGAAAGCGAGTGATCAAAGCACCATAGGGAAGAGGTCCTCGCGATAGAGCATGCATCATGCGAGTCCGTACCAAAAACGCCCAATCAATCGGTTTTCCGTGATGAATACCCCACATAACAATCAAATCGCTCTCCAAAATCTGTGCAATGTTAGAAGTCCTAGGATACTGAATCCTAACATACACATAATGTAATAAGCGAAAAGGGAGAGTGAGGTTCCCAGCCAACAAACGTGCGGGAATCTGAGCCCCGGCACGACAAATCATTTGGCGAGCGTCAAGAGAGTTATACTCATCTGACCAGTCCAGAGGAACAACATTCTCGCCTTGATAGGCGGCTCCATTAGTGTTTAACCCAGAAATCTCAGAAAATATAGCAGGAGTAATAACCATAGAGACTTTCTTAACTTCAGTGATCAGGACACCATCATTACGAAGAGAAAGGTTTGAATAGAACATACGAATTAAATCTGGATAATACCTTTCGCTCATCGTCATGAATTGGTCGAGACCGTTGTCGCGGATGATAGTGGCAAGCTCGAAACCCTCGTTATCGAAGTAGGCGATGTCGATGAACTTCGGAGGCACAATCTCTCGTTCTTTGAAGTTCTCAATATATCGTTGTTCACGGGCGGCATTTGAGAAGTACCGCGGCATTGAAACACGGTTGGAGGCTATGTTGGCAGCGGCGGCAGCAGCGACTTCTTGACTGGAGCGGCCGACGGCGGCACGGTGGCGAGCACCGACGGAGGTTCTCCCGCGCTTGGTGCGAGAAGATTCGGCTATGGCGGTTTGTGAGAGAGAGAGAAAGGGAGGGTTTTGTTTGGATGGTTTTGTAGAGGAGAGGGAGAGGAAGAGAATGGCGGTGGTGGTGTGCGATTTGGTGGTGTGGGGTGGCTGGAAATGTAGAGAGAAGGTGGAGAGAGAGAGGGAGGCGCTGTCTAGAGAGAGAAAGGGGTGTTTGAAATGAAGAAGAAGGGGTCGCGAACCCTAAAAACGCCGCACTGTAATCGATTACCGCGATTCGGTAATCGATTACCGTAATCGATTACGGCTATATCGTAATCGATTACGATACCGGAAAATGAGTCCCCAAAAATGGCGAACTCTCTGTTAATTGATTACGGGCCTCCGTAATCGATTACAAAATCGATAAACGCCATAAAAACACATATAAATGACATGTTAACATATTAATAACATATAAATAATATATATATATATATATATATATATATATGAAATGCACATAATTTAATACTATATGCTTGATATATGCACACAAGTTTGATAATATATGCTTAATACATGTACACACATAAAAAATATATGTTTAATATATACACATAAATAATAAATTATATATGATCATAGATATAACATGTGAGAACATATATCTATATATAACTGAATATTAAGACATATGTAGATTTAAATAAATGTAACTATTTAGAGGGAGGAGAGATAATACCCAATTCGTTGCGGATGTTGTAAAATTGATCTCTTTGAAGTGGTTTTGTGAATATATCTGCTAGTTGTTTAGTGGTATCTACAAACTCCAATATACAGTCTCCCTTTTGAACATGATCTCGAATAAAGTGATGTCTTATCTCGATGTGCTTTGTTCTTGAATGGAGAACTGGATTCTTTGAGAGATTGATAGCACTTGTATTATCACATTTAATAGGAATACGGGACAACTCGACTCCATAATCAAGTAGTTGTTGCTTCATCCATAAGATTTGAGCACAACAACTTCCCGCAGCCACATATTCGCCCTCGGCAGTATATAAAGCGACATTGTTTTGTTTCTTACTATGCCAAGACACCAATGCACTTCCCAAGATATGACATGTATCACTTGTGCTTTTCCGATCCGTTTTACATCCAGCAAAGTCCGAATCAGAATATCCTACTAAACAACAAGAAGCACCTTTTGGATACCACAAACCAAGATTATTTGAACTTTTAAGATACCTTAAGATCCTCTTTGTTGCAGTAGATGAGACTCTTTTGGATTGGCTTGATATCTTGCACACATGCACACGCTAAACATAATATCAGGCCTACTAGCAGTTAAGTATAAGAGAGATCCGATCATACCTCGATACATTGTGATATCTATAGATTTTCCATCTTCATCTTTGTCAAGATAGCAAGAGGTGCTCATAGGTGTTGCAATTTCTTTTGCTTGATCCATTCCAAAACGCTTTAGCAACTCCTTGAAATACTTTGATTGATGAACAAAGATGCCATCTTTAAGTTGGAGTATTTGTAGCCTAAGGAAGTAATTCAATTCTCCCATCATAGACATCTCAAACTCGCTTTGCATAATGTTAGAGAACTCTTCACATAAACATTCATTAGTAGCACAAAAAATGATATCATCAACATAGATTTGAACTAAAAGAATGTCACTCCCTTTTTGTTTTATAAAAAAAGTAGTATCAACTTTTCCCCTTGAAAAACCTTTTTCCATAAGATAGATACTTAAACGATCATACCAAGCCCTTGGGGCTTGTTTTAAACCATATAAAGTCTTTTTCAATTTATAAACATGGTTTGGAAAACTATGATTTGTAAAATCGGGGGGTTGATCTACATAAACTTCTTCTTAAATAAAACCATTTAAGAAAGCACTTTTAACATCCATTTGATAAAGTTTGAAATCCATGATAGATGCAAATGCAAGCAACATTCTAATGACTTCTAATCTAGCAACGGGAGCATATGTTTCTTCATAATCTATGCCTTCTTCTTGATTATAACCTTTTGCTACTAATCTAGCTTTGTTTCTAACTATGATTCCATTTTCATCAAGCTTATTCCTAAACACCCATTTTGTACCTATTATTTGATGATTTTTAGGCCTAGGTACTAGATCCCAAACTTGACTTCTTTCAAATTGATTTAGTTCTTCTTGCATAGCTAAAAGCCAATGTTCATCATTAATTGCTTCATTTATATGTTTAGGTTCTACTTGAGAAACAAAAGTCATGTTAAATAATGCATGAATGAGAGAGTTTCTAGTTGTTACCCCGTTTGAGATATCACCTATGATGTTTTCAAGAGGATGATCCTTTGAAAATCTCCATTCCTTTGGAAGGTCATGTGATTGATTTTCTTCTTCTTTGGGAGGTTCAACCTTTACTTGATCTTCCTTCTTGGATTCCTTTGTATCATTGTCAAGGTTTAAATTCTCCAAGACATCTGAAATATGATTAACACAATCCTTTCTCGACCGCAAGAGATTAGACTCATCAAAAACAACATGTACGGATTCTTCAATGGTCATTGTTCTTTTATTATAGATTCTATATGATTTACTTCTCAATGAATATCCTAAAAAGATGCCTTCATCCGATTTTGCATCAAACTTTCCAAGGTTATCCTTTCCATTATTTAATACAAAGCATTTACATCCAAAAGCATGGAAATGAGAAATATTTGGTTTTCTTCCATTATAAAGTTCATAGGGGGTTTTCTTTAGAATAGGTCTAATGAGGGCTCTATTCATAACATAACAAGCGGTGTTAACCGCATCAGCCCAAAAATATTTTGGAAGGTTGGTTTCATTAAGCATAGTTCTTGCCATCTCCTCTAAGGATCTGTTTTTCCTTTCAACCACTCCATTTTGTTGTGGAGTTCTAGGAGCGAAAAAATTATGCTCAATACCATATTTTTCACAAAACTTTTCAAAAGAATAATTTTCAAATTCTCCCCCATGATCACTTCTAATAGAGACAATTTTTGAATCTTTCTCATTTTGGATAATCTTTGCAAGCTTTTTAAATGAATTAAAGACTTCATTCTTTCTTGCAAGGAAGAGTGTCCAAGTATATCTAGAAAAATCATCCACAATCACAAGGGCATAGTAATTTCCTCCAAAGCTTATGGTTCTTGATGAACCAAAGTGATCCATATGTAAAAGTTGTAAAGGTCTTGATGTAGAAACAATGTTTTTTGATTTAAAAGAGACCTTTACTTGTTTTCCTTTTTGACAAGCATCACAAATCTTGTCTTTTACAAACTTAAGCTTTGGTGGACCAATTACTAGATCTTTTGAAACAAGTTTATTTAAATGATCCATGTGGATGTGAGCGATTCTTCTATGCCATAGCCAAGAGTCATCTTCCTTACTCAAAAGACAACTAACTTCTTTTGAGGATATATCATTAAGATCAATCATATAGATATTATCAACTCTATGACCAATTAATTTGACTTCACCACTTATTTTATCTTCTATAGTACAATATCTAGAGTCAAAGGAAACTTTATTACCTCTATCACATATTTGACTTACACTAATCAAATTATGTGCTAAACCTTCAACAAGCAAGACATTTTCTATAGAGGAAGTGGGAGATTTACCTACTTTTCCAATGCCAAGAATCTTTCCTTTGTTGTTGTCTCCATATGTAACATGACCATGCTTCTTAGGAGATATGCAAGAGAATTGAGAAGCATCTCCCGTCATGTGCTTGGAGCAACCACTATCTACGTACCACTTAGATATCTTTGCCTTGAGGCTTACCTACAACACAAGAAGTGACAATTTTAGGTACCCATATCTTTTTGGGTCCTTGTGTGTTAGTGGTAGACAAAGAAACCTTTGGTACCCAAGATTGCTTACCCTTAGAGGGTCCAAACTTTCTAATATAACATCTTGATGCACTATGTCCCTTTTTACCACAATGAAAGCATGTAGTGAATGAAGAACTATATATGGTAGGTTTAGATAAAAGATTCTTATAGAACTTTTGATTTTTAGTAGGATTATATCCTAAACCCGCTTTATCATACATGCATCTTTGATTACCTAGTAGAATCTCTAAATTGTTTCTACCTTGTGTAAACTTAGATAAAACATTTTTTAGATCTTCCACTTTCTTATTGCATGCATCATGAGAGAAAGAGTTAATTTTACTTTCACATTCCTTACATTTTAGGCAACATGTATTTCTTTCCTCATTTTCTAGGATCTTATTTTCTTTAAGAAGTCTATCAATTTCTTCATTTAACTTTAGCACTTCTTTCTCAAATTTACTAATGGTTTTCCTAGATTTTGTAACTTCTTTTGTTAAATCAATGAACTCATCATGCAATTCATTAAACGCATCTTGTAAGTCATCAAAAGAAGGAGAAAGATCAGAATTTGTGTGTACCTCATTTTGATCTTCATTGTCTATGGCCATGAGACTCAAGTTTGCAACTTCATCATCAGAGTCACTTGATGCGCCGGAGTCATTTTCTTCCCAAGTGATGTATGCTCTTTTCTTCTTTTCATGATTGAAGTTCTTTTTCTTGATAAGCTTCTCATTTCTCTTTGAGAGTTTTGGACATTCAACCTTTATGTGACCCGGTTCTCCGTATTCATAGCACTTTGGAATGTTTGGTTTGTCTTCTCCTTTCTTGATGAAGTTCTTCTTAGGAGGAAATTGACTTCTTCTTTGATTCTCATTCCTTTTTAGGAATTTACTGAATCTCTTGACAAAGAGACTCATGTTCTCATCAATTTCTTCATCTTCTTGCTCTTCTTCATCTTCTTCATCATTTTGACCTTCACTTGTGGATGCCTTTAGAGTAATACTTTTCTTCTTTTTGTCACCTTCTTCAATTTGACTTAGCCTTGACAATTCAAATTCATGTTCTTGAAGTTTGCCAAATAGTGCCGGAAGCGTCATGGATGCCAAGTCTCTTGATTCTATAATAGCCGTTACCTTTGGTTGCCATTCTCTACTCAAACATCTCAAGACTTTGTTGATGAAGTCTTCATTTGCATAATGCTTTTGAAGGGATGCAAGATGATTGATGATGTGAGTGAATCTCATTTGCATATCTTGAATGCTTTCGTTAGGATTCATCCTAAACAACTCATACTCACGGGTAAGGCTATTGATTCTAGACCTTTTGACTTCATTGGTTCCCTCATGAGTGACTTCTAAGGTATCCCACATTTCTTTTGCGGACTTACAGTTTGATATTCTAAAGAATTCATCATGTCCTAAGGCTGAAGTAATGATGTTTTTGGCATTGAGGTCATATTGGACTTTCTTCTTATAATTTTCATCCCACTCATCTCTAGTTTTGATAATGCTTTTCCCATCAACAATTTTCTTGGGAATATATGGACCATTTTCCACAGTGTCCCACACATCTAGATCAATAAATTCTATGAATATCCTCATCCTACTTTTCCAATAAGGGTATAGGAGGCCATTGAACATAGGTGGACAGTTTATGGCATTTCCCTCGGATAGGATAGGATTAGAGGCCATATTCTTGAAGCGGTTAAGCCTATCACAAGAAACTAGCTCTGATGCCACTTGTTAGTCAAGTAGCCTCTAATAACTCAAGAGGGGGGGTGAATTGAGTGCAAATTTGTTGTATGGACAAAAAAAAACTTTTTGATAAAACAAACTATGTCCACTAAGAGGATTGAATAGATGAGTGTGTAGAGTAATGTGTATCAAAGAAAATGACTTAAAAAGAAAAGGAGATTGAAGGAGAGAAAATCAAACACAAAGAATTATACTGGTTCAGTCCCAACTTGACCTACATCAAGTTCCAAGACTCCTTCTTGGTGATCCACTATCTTTCTCAACTTTACAAGTTTCACCACCTTGTTGCCTATGGGATCCCTCACTCTTGCAACCAAGATGTGATACAAAACTTTGGTGATTCTCACAAATCACTCAAACAACAAGGGAATTAAACACCCTTGTAATTCAAAGTGTGAAAGAATAAAGATTAAACAAGAAATTCTCTCTAGAAGAGTGATAGTACAAGTTAATTGCTCAAACTAATATCTCAAGTGTATAAGTAAAATGTATGACCACAATAAGTATGAAAACTTTAGAATGATAAGTATAAAATAGAGTTTAAAATGTGTAAGCACGTTATCTAACATCAATGGCCGGATTACAATGGTATTTATAGAGTATGAAAGCTTCCATGCATGAACCATTGTGATTTTTCATGAAAAGATACGTTTTTCTGCACTGTGTAATCGATTACACGACTTTGTAATCGATTACGGTAATCGATTACGAGATTGCTGTAATCGATTACATCTAGCCGTTTGATGTAATTTTGAAATATTTTAAGTTGTAATCGATTACAATATCGTGGTAATCGATTACACACTCGCAAAAACCATTTTAAACATATTAAAAACATTTCTAAGCATAGTAAAATGGTTTTTATGTAAATCAAAACTTATATGATGTGTTTTTCATAAAAAGCAAGAGTAAGTTTTGAATATGATGACTTTAAATAAATATGTTTCAAAACCAAGTATCATAATTTATGTGGTCTCTAAAATTACTTAAACTTGAGATTTACATAAAGTCCTTATACCTTAGAGACAACTATGAAGCTCTTTAACTTGATATTTCTTTTATCATCAATCTTCAAGATATTCCGACATAATCAAAACTTGTAATAATATAGACATACAAACACAATCATCTCCGAAAGTATCTAGAACAAATCGGATGTAGTTACTCTTCCATAAGCAAATTTATAACAAATTACTAAAACATGTTATATTTCCAATTATTAATTCACATAAATAGAACCAATTTAATAAATAATTTTTCAGCAGCATGTTTTCACATAATAAATGAAATAAAAAATAGTAAAAGAGCCTATAATAAATAATTTTTCACATAGCATGTTTTCACATGATAAATGAAATAAAAATCAGTAAAAGAACTTATAATAAATAATATTCCAACAAATTTTTTTCATAAGCAAATAATAATCTGGAAAATAAGAATAATTAAGAATGATTAATTATGTTATCAGACGACTTTACGATATTCAAACATCATCAATGAAATGGACAGTTACAGTCATATA
Source organism: Aeschynomene evenia (assembly GCA_013621005.1). Taxonomy (NCBI): domain Eukaryota; kingdom Viridiplantae; phylum Streptophyta; class Magnoliopsida; order Fabales; family Fabaceae; genus Aeschynomene; species Aeschynomene evenia. The sequence goes on from CM024268.1 coordinate 24,073,166, forward strand.
CCTTTTGTTTTGATTACTTACAGTCCACATGCCAGTAGCTATGGCAATGCAACTAGGAATCTTTTAAAGGACCTTTGCGGTCTTTAGCCTCTCGCTATCATACAAGTTGATGATGTCGGATTTGATGGTGTTTCTTGTGAGATGCTTCCACAAGGGTTGAAGAGTACTACAAAATATTCAAAAACCAATATGATCTACCATAGCTAACGGATACTCATCCAACACAATCATCTTAGCAAGATCCAGCCTTGAAATATCTTGATTTAAATTGAGGTTCCCGGTCACTGTTGACTCAATTCCATCACCACAAGAATTTGCAACTTGTGGCATAGGGCTTATTTTTGCTTGCCTTGGGACTCTCACGGTTCTCAACATGCGTTTTTTAATGTGATCATGCAAGAGTGTTGTACCATCCTTAGTGTCTCCACCAAGCTTCTTATCACAATACTTGCATATTGCCTTCCGGTTATCATCAATTTTTTGTCTTTTAGAGTTCTCTCAAGCTCTTGATATTAGTCAATATTTTATTTGGACTCCCCCATTTGTTGCAATGGCATTGCGCCTCGAGAGCTTGTGTTTTAGTACGAGAGGGAGATTGAAATTCTTGAGTGTAAGACTCCAAACTCCAATTATGTCTTAATTAAGGGGATTTAATGATAATCACTTTGATTAAGGCATAATTGGGTTATCTGTGTGTACAACGTGAAGTATGTCATATGTGCTTTGTTTGAATCTGTTATATGTATTATGTGGCCTATGTGTATGAAATGATGATGTTTGCATTTCATACGTTTAAAATCATGATAAGATAAAATTATAAGCATAAAGAGAGAACTTAAGTATGTGTCCTGAGAGATTTTATATATTTTTTTGGTGCATTCAATGTTGTATGAGTGTATAAATATTGATTAAGATGTTTTGCATTAGTTTAGATTGAGTTAGGATGCATATGGGAGACTTAGAATGGGAAACAGGTGTTGCTGTCTTGTTGCAGGCAACACGCGCTAGCGGCTGGTATATTCTAGCTAGCGCATGTGCAAACCAGAAATCTTGCATTTTGCATTTTGGCCCCCTAATCCCTTATCTTTTTAGAATTGCACTCAGGTTCCTCCGGTCTTAAAACCCAGAAGACTCTCATTCACCCTCAGAACTTCTCTCCCTTACTTCTCAAACCCTCTCAAACTCTCTCAAACCCTAAATCACTCAAAGGCCAATTTCTACCATAGATCCTCACTAAAACCAAAATCAAAGCACAGATCCTCAATCTCCTCATTATTTCCTACAATTCCAATCGAACAAAATTCACAAACGGCCACATATTCATTATCATCAGCAGCAAGAGAGGTTTAGGAGGAGTGTAGAGCAAAGGATTTGAAGAAAATGAGTGAATCATAGCTTAGATAGGAAGTCTACAAGAGGTAGGGGTTTAATTTTAATTTTTAATCATGTATATGTGTATATTTTCCCATGAATTAGTGTTAAAATTCGATATATGCATACTATGGTTGTTGTTCTGTACTGGTTCTAGGTTTGCAGGTCACGACCACGCGCTAGCGGCCAAGATATGGCCTCCAACACGTGCACGCGCGCTAGCGGCCAGAATTTATGATTTTTGGCATTCTTAAATGATTTTAATCTGATGTGTTGAGTTTTAAACTGTCAAGGAATATTTATGATGTATAGGTACTTCAGAAACATGTACTATAAATGAAAAATTTATGATTTATGAGAATGTTACCATGTATATGTGGATGTAAGTTGCATATCCATGATTGATGCTTAAAAGGATTACATGTATGTATTGTTATGTGCATGTTGAATATGTATAGAATAAATTGAGATTGACATGTGAAATGAGAAATGAGATTTTAATTAGCTTTCCTCTCAAATTGAGTTGGTAATTATTGGGAAATCATGCATATAGAAGCAGCGGAAAACAAAAAAAATTTACATGCAATTCCCTCCCATAGACCCTTGTGAAATATCATAGATCATATTTGATATACCTGTTGAAGCGTGGCAGCTACACAAAATGAGCTATGTCAATCCTTCCGACGCAGTAGCAGCGGCGGCCTTTAGAAGTCCACACAGCAGCCGTGGCCGTCACACGTCCACCTTGATGCTCCTCTGAGACTCTCTATGCTAGTAGTGAACTTCAGAGAAAACAATGATTAGCTTTCTCTGAGTGAGAGTGTGAAAATTCAAAATTCTTGTGTGTATGAGGCTAGGCTCATATGTGTTGCTATTTATAGCCAACACTCCACTCTCATCTCATAGAAAACTTAAACCTAGTTTGTGCCTTATTGGGCCCATATGATGTAAGCCAAATGCAATTAAATTAGTCACACTAATTTAATCTAATTAAGCATAAATTGAAACTGCTTTAGTGTGTGACCCTATAGGTTCTTATAACGTTGGCAATATCATTAAATATTATTTAATAATATAAACAGTGAACGGTATCTAGCAACACATCACTGTTACCCAAGTTATAAGAAAGTCAACGGTTTGACATAACCTTTACGTGATCGCTGTTATTGTACAATTCAATCCCTTTGTCCAAATATCTAGATTTAACACAAGCATGGAATTAGTCATCTTGTATAGTTAAATCGTTAGTTTCTTGATTACCGAGTAGACTGATAAAAATCAAATGAGATTAATGTCACACATTAATTCATTTCAGCACGGCCATGCATTTATTCAGTCCTACTCATTAAAGGGCCCATAGATATATCTCTCGTAATGTGAGAGGGACAAATTCTATCTACGTTACTCGCACCACCCACATGACTCGTTATATGCCTAATGACCGCCTTTATAATTACTTGTTATGGATAACGTTTGACGGTATTAAAGCACATAACTCCTCATGCAGCGGATCGTAGTAACTTCAAGTCAAAGGACTACATGTACCATCATCACTATGAGAATCACTTATGACATTCACATTACAATCCATGTAGTGTTCTCAAGTCCGGTCAGTCCAATATATATCACCATATATACCTATGTGCAGACTTGATATCACATATCCATAACCTGTGAGAAAAGGTTATCAGTCCATACACATACAAGTCTCAACGTATTACTGTTGTCCTCTTGTTTACAGTAATACTTGACTAGGGACATTTAAGAATGGATTCTCACTATTAGGTCAGGTACCTAATATTTAATATTTAAATAATTTCATTCTAAGGACTTCATAATGTTCATTAAAATAAATAAACAATTAATGAATGAAATGCCTCATATATATATATATAAATATATAATATAAAATGTCATAACATCATAATAAAAACACAATTATGATTGGCCCTCTAGGGCATACACCAACAGTCTCCCACTTGCACTAGAGCCAATCTGGCATATCCCTAATGCCTAATGATCTAGTATGCCCATCATGTTTCCGCTGAGGAAGGGGCTTGGTCAGTGGGTCAGCGATGTTATCATCAGTCGGTACTTTGCATATCTTCACATCTCCTCTATCGATAATCTCTCGAATGAGATGAAAACGCCTAAGTATGTGTTTGGATCGCTGGTGAGATCTGGGTTCCTTAGCTTGTGCAATGGCTCCATTGTTGTCGCAATAGAGAGCCACTGGGTCCTCGATGCAAGGAACCACACCAAGCTCAGCAATGAACTTTTTGATCCAAACAGCCTCCTTTGCTGCATTACTGGCAGCAATATACTCGGCCTCTGTAGTAGAATCGGCGACTGTCTCCTGCTTTGAACTTTTCCAGCTCACAGCCCCGCCATTAAGACTAAACACATAACCTGATTGTGATTTGGAATCATCTTTATCGGTTTGGAAGCTAGTGTCAGTGTAACCCTTTACAACAAGCTCTTCCTCACCGCCATATACCAAGAATGAATCCTTAGTTCTTCTCAAGTACTTAAGGATATTCTTGACGGCTGTCCAGTGACAATCACCGGGATCTGACTGGTATCTGCTCGTTATGCTCAAGGCATACGAGACATCTGGTCGTGTACATAACATAGCATACATGATAGATCTAATTGCAAAAGCATATGGAATCTTACTCATCCGATCCCTATCAGTTTGTGAAAGGGGACATTGATTCTTTGAGAGTGTCACACCATGTGACATAGGTAAGAACCCTTTCTTTGAATCATGCATGTTAAAGCGTCTCAACACTTTGTCTATGTATGTACTCTGGCTCAGGCCAAGCATTCTATTTGATCTATCTTTATAGATCCTTACACCCAATATGTAAGTGGCTTCGCCCAAGTCCTTCATTGAAAAACAATTCCTAAGCCAAGTCTTAATAGACTGTAATGTGGGGATGTCATTTCCAATGAGAAGTATGTCGTCTACATACAAGACCAGAAATGCAACTGTGCCTCCACTAACCTTCTTGTAAACACAAGGTTCATCTTCATTCTTAACGAATCCAAACTGTCTTACAATTTCGTCAAAACGAAGATTCCAACTTCTAGAAGCTTGCTTCAATCCATAGATTGATCGCTGTAACTTGCATACTTTTTCAGTATCATCTACAATGTCAAACCCTTCAGGTTGTGTCATGTACACATCCTCAAGGAAATTTCCATTAAGGAAAGCAGTTTTGACATCCATCTGCCATATCTCATAATCATAGTATGCATCAATAGCAAGTAAAATCTGAATGGACTTAAGCATTGCGACAGGTGAAAAAGTTTCATCATAGTCTATACCATGAGTTTGCTTGAAACCTTTTGCAACCAGTCTTGCTTTAAAAGTAATCACATTACCATCCATGTCAGTTTTCTTTTTGAAAACCCACTTGCAACCTATGGGTTTTACCCCTTCAGGTTGATCAACCAAGGTCCATACCTCGTTAGTGTACATGGAATCCATTTCAGATTTCATGGCTTCTAGCCACTTTTCAGATTAAGGCCCAGTAATGGTCTCCTGATAGGTGACAGGCTCATCTTGATCTATGAGCAGCACATCACCCTGTTGAGTCATGAGAAATCCATATCTCTCAGGTGGGTGATGTGTTCTGTCTGACCTACGTGGTTCTTGTGTTACTTGAGCAGGTTGTTGTACCACAACGACTTGTGTACTCTGCTCTTGTTCCACCTCAATCTCTTCTTGTGCTTGAAGTATTTCTTCAATTTCTACTTTGCTCCCACTGGTTCCAATGAATTCCTTCTCAAGGAATACACCAGTTCGTGCAACAAACACTTTGTTGTCAGATTGGTTGTAGAAATAGTATCCCTTAGTTTCTTTAGGATACCCCACAAAGAAGCACTTTTCAGATTTAGGTTCAAGCTTATTAGAGACTTGGCGTTTCACATAAGTTTCACAACCCCAAATCTTCATAAAAGACACACTGGCTCGTTTACCAGTCCACATCTCATATGGTGACTTTTCTACCGTTTTGGTTGGAACACGGTTAAGTGTAAATGCTGCTGTTAAGACAGCATGTCCCCAGAAAGAATTTGGAAGGTTTGCATGACTCATCATTGATCGAACCATGTCTAAGAATGTTCGATTTCTTCTCTTAGAAACACCATTCCATTGTGGCGTTCTAGGAGGAGTGAGTTGGGATAGTATCCCACACTCTCGTAGATAGTCATCAAACTCTTGACTCAAGTATTCACCTCCTCGATCTGATTGGAGGATTTTAATACTCTTGCCAAGTTGGTTTTCTACTTCATTCTTGAATTCTTTGAACTTTTCAAAGGATTCTGATTTGTGTCTCATAAGATACACATATCCATATCTACTGAAATCATCAGTGAACGTGATGAAGTATTGAAAACCACCTCTGGCCAAGGTACTGATGGGTCCACATACATCGGTATGTATAAGGCCCAAAAGCTCAGTGGCCCTTTCACCATTTTGAGTGAATGGTGCCTTAGTCATTTTTCCCAATAAACAAGATTCACATGTCTCATATGATTCATAATCAAATGAGTCCAATAATTCATCCTTATGGAGTTTTGAAATGCGCTTCTCATTTATATGACCTAAACGACAATGCCAAAGGTAAGAAGGATTCAATTCATTTGGTTTGAACCTCTTGGTATTAATGTTATAGATGGGCATTTCAAGATCAAGAACATAAAGTCCATTAATCATAGATGCACTACCATAAAAGACATCATCATAATAAAAGGAACAACATTTGTTCTTAATTATAAAACTAAAACCAAGTTTATCCAAACTTGAATTAGAAACGATGTTCTTCTAATGGCAGATAAATTATAACAGTTCTCTAACTGAATAATGAGCCCAATGGGCAAAGTCAAATCATAAGTCCCTACAGTCAATGCAGAAACTCTTGCTCCATTTCCAACTCGTAGGTCGACTTTTACCCTTCATCAATGATCTAATCTCATTTGCACAAATAAACAAGTACTAAATATGAGAACTACATCGAGTATCTAATACTCATGATGCAGAAGTAGAGAAATTGACCTCTATAACAATCATACATGAACTGGAAGTCTCACTTCCTTTGTTATTCTTTCATTCTTCTAGGTATTTTACACAGTTCCTCTTCCAATGTCCGGTCCCACAGGAATGGAAGTAGGTATCCTCTTTAGACGCATCCCATAGGCTTCAAGGCTTTCAGCATGGGAATCTAATTGCCCTTGCCCTTGCCATTGCCCTTGGACTTGTTGCTTTGCTTCTTTTGCTCTTTCCATCTTGAACCATCAAGATGGCCTTGCCTTTTCCCTTTGATAGAGTTGCTTTAGGTGTATGATCATATCATACACACTCCATGCTTTCATGACTCTCATGATGTTTCTGTAACTCAAGGGTCAAGGTAGCAAGCATAAGACAACAAAACATCTAAAGCTTTATCCTGATGCTTCTTATAAGCATCTTGGTCAGCCCTAGAAGTACTTGCAGCTGGTGTCTCCTTAGAAATAGATCCTTTGAGGACATAAAATTATTTTCATGCTTGAGGACAATACTCAAGTTTCTATACCAATCTAGAAAATTTGTTCCAGACTACTTATCCTTCTCAAGGATAAATCGCACTAACAGGTCATTTGATACGTGTGATGCCATATAAACCACAGAAATAAAATATGCAAAGTGAGTATCATGACATATAATATTTAATTAGGACTTTAATTAAATATTGCTCCCACTATTTTATTCAAACCAACGACCCTCTACATTGATTCGTAAAATTTTCCTTTGGAATATTTTATAGTGGGCCAAGATCCATATTTCATCTAGCTTTAAGTCAACTTTGGTTGATCGCTTAAAGTTTCGACTATTTAGGTAGGAAACTATTTCCAATTGTATCTTATACAACTCTTGGATAGTTGGGTGAATAACATCTTATTCTAATTCATCTTATGAATTAAAGCCCAACTCTTCATTGCCTCTAAGCCTCTCAATCTTATTGAATCTCACTTAGTTAAGTCAAACCCAATGGTTGGCAGTCGGACATTACTTGCTTGTCCTATAGCGCCTTACTGCTATAGATAAGAGTGCCCTGCTTTGGCAGACCCACACTACATCGATAACAGTCTTGACGAGTGCCAGGCATTGGAAGGCTATCATGACTTAATATTCTATAATGAGGGGTTTTCATAAATAGATCTCACCATATAATGTTAAATTATTTAACATATATAATTCATACATGTATCTCATACATATATATAAAACATGCAAATGCAACATACATGTAATAATAGAATAAAATAAATAAAGCATATGAGGACTTATATACATGCATCCCATGACATGATAAAAGAAATACTTTATGTCATTTTAATCAATCACAAACACGCGCTCGGAATAGATAGCACGAGGTTCTCGAATTTTAATTAAACATATTAATTAAAAGATCTCAAATTTGAAATGCAAATATACCATATATATAGGTGTTTCGTTTTAACTAATCTTATTAATTAAAAGGATTTCAAAATTTGAAATATAGATACTCCATATATATAAGTGTTCTGTTTTTAATTAATCTCATTAATTAAAATATTTCAAAATTTGAAATATAGACATTCCACATATATAGGTGTTCTATTTTTAATTAATCTCATTAATTAAAAGGATTTCAAAATTTGAAATATATAGATACTCCATATATATAGATGTTTTGATTTTAACTAATCTCATTAATTAAAAAGAATTCCAAAATATATATATATATGGTGTATCCATATATGCATTCTCGTAATATATGAAATGAAAGAAACGAGGAATGTATATATATAGGCGTTGAAGCTTCAATAGGCATGTCATGCAGGCGTGGCTCACGGAAGCATTCAAATCCCAAGAAGGCGTGGCTCACAGAACTTCCTACGTGGCCTGTTGAAGCTGTTGAAGCGAATCACCAGCAGGACGCGTAACGGAAGCAAATCACCAGCAGGCGTGGGTCACGGAAATATAGGCGCTAATTTCATCTAGCACCGTTGAAGGGATACACGATTTTGAAAACCAAATTATCTTGATATAGATATAAGATTTTGAAATTCAACAATAGCAAATCTTGAACAAGATTTCAAAAATAAATAAAATTAAGCCATATGAATTCGAAAATACTAATTCATCACCATGAAAATAGCCATATAGATTTTCAAAAAAATCTAATTCATCACAAAGAATTCAAAATTTTTGAAAATGATGATTGAACACATATAAATTCAACTCTTGAATCTATGTGTCTCACATGTTTCTGAAAATTAAGTTTATACAAGAGTGTTTCTTAAACCACATATATCAAAATCGAATTTTGACAGAAACACATCAATATATAAAACGGGTTACAAAGTTATCTCATAACACTATCAACACAAACATGTTTTTATGAATCCTTATTGGCAAAGAAACAAAACCATGTTATCACATAACATATGAAATTCAAGATTATCATATAATCATATGAACAAAACATATTCATACAGAAAAAACAAAACCGCATTTATCTCATAAGCAAAAAAGAAAAACATAACAAAACCGTGTTTATCATATAAACCACAGGTAATGACATCAAACAGAAATACGTTTTCACAAGTGGCTCTGATACCACTGATGGGAAATCATGCATATAGAAGCAGCGGAAAACAAAAAAATTTTACATGCAATTCCCTCCCATAGACCCTTGTGAAATATCATAGATCATATTTGATATACCTGTTGAAACGTGGCAGCTACACGAAATGAGCTATGTCAATCCTTTCGACGCAGTAGCAGCGGCAGCCTTTAGAAGTCCACACAGCAGTCGTGGCCGTCACACGTCCACCTTGATGCTCCTCTGAGACTCTATATGCTAGTAGTAAACCTCAGAGAAAACAATGATTAGCTTTCTCTGAGTGAGAGTGTTTGAATGCAAAATTCTTGTGTGTATGAGGCTAGGCTCATATGTGTTGCTATTTATAGCCAACACTCCACTCTCATCTCATAGAAAACTTAAACCTAGTTTGTGCCTTATTGGGCCCATATGATGTAAGCCCAATGCAATTAAATTAGTCACACTAATTTAATCTAATTAAGCATCAATTGAAACTGCTTTAGTGTGTGACCCTATAGGTTCTTATAACGTTGGCAATATCATTAAATATTATTTAATAACATAAACAGTGAGCGCTATCTACCAACAAATCACTGTTACCCAAGTTATAAGAAAGTCAATGGTTTGACACAACCTTTACGTGATCGATGTTATTGTACAATTCAATCCCTTTGTCCAAATATCTAGATTTAACACAAGCATGGAATTAGTCATCTTGTATAGTTAAATCTTTAGTTTCTTGATTACCGAGTAGACTGATAAAATCAAATGAGATTAATGTCACACATTAATTCATTTCAGCACGGCCATGCATTTACTCAGTCCTACTCATCAAGGGGCCCACAGATATATCTCTCGTAATGTGAGAGGGACAAATTCTATCTACGTTACTCGCACCGCCCACATGACTCATTATATGCCTAATGACCGCCTTTATAATTACCTGTTACGGATAACGTTTGACGGTATTAAAGCACATAACTCCTCATGCAGCGGATCGTAGTAACTTCAACTCAAAGGACTTCATGTACCATCATCACTATGAGAATCACTTATGACATTCACATTACAATTCATGTAGTGTTCTCAAGTCGGGTCAGTGCAATATATATCACCATATATACCTATGTGCAAACTTGATATCACATATCCATAACCTGTGAGAAAAGGTTATCAGTCCATACACATACTAGTCTCAATGTATTACTGTTGTCCTCTTGTTTACAGTAATACTTGACTAGGGACATTTAAGAATGGATTCTCACTATTAGGTCATGTACCTAATATTTAATATTTAAATAATTCCATTCTAAGGACTTCATAATGTTCATTAAAATAAATAAACAATTAATGAATGAAATGCCTCATATATATATATATATAAATATATAATATAAAATGTCATAACATCATAATAAAAACACAATTATGATTGGCCCTCTAGGGCATACACCAACAGTAATAAGGGACGGTTGGCATGCCCTTGGTACTCAACACTACCAATTAGTGATTGAAAGCGAATAAACTCCTCTTCCCCACTAGTTTCCTAGTATAGACTAGAGAGGTATGAGCTCATAGCCTTGGAGCCGAGTGATGCAGAGGTTAGATAGAAAAGAGGGTGGTGCCATTTTTAAGTAAACGAATCACGACACATGACAAATAAATGATATTATGTGTTATGTTATGAATTGTGTTTGAATGAATGATATTGATTATGTAATGGATGCATCATTTATGTATTAAATAAGACACATATAGGCTAAGACACTCCGGAACAAAGATGTATTTGCAAAAACCCCATTAATACGGAATTTACATGTTTCACTTATTTCCTAAGGCTGCATTTGTTTTCTCTGACTCCGGGGTCAGAGTCAAGGAGTCAGAGAAATAGTGACTCTGTAATCTGTTTGTTTTTGGGGTCAGAGTTAGAGAGATACGGAGTGACTCAGACCTAGTGAACAAATTTCCCCAATTTTTGTTCACTCCAAAAGTGGAGTCACTGGGTCACTAGAGCACTAGAGTGAGACACAGAGTCAGGGGGTGTTTTAATGATATTTTATTCCAATTTTGCCCTTATACATTTTTGCAAATTCCAAACTCTGTCCTCCCCATTCATGATCACCCCTTGCTCTCATTTTTTCAAATTCCTAACTCTGTCCACCCAACTTAGGTTTACTTTCATCCTGAATAATGACGAACTCATTTCTGCAAAATGTAATACATTCATACGAGTTTTCAAATTCAATTAAAGCCATAGTCTCTTAATTTCATCCTCAATCACCCAATTCTATCCAGAAAAATCCAAACCATTTAATCACAAACAACCCAAACACAGAACAGAGAGTATAAGAAATCACCTTCACATCAATATTCCGGGCACCACCATCGCCGTTAGCAGCACCAGCGACGCCTTCACCCTTCCACGGTGGCACTCTGCTCTCACCACTCTCTCTGTCTTTCTCCCTCGAGTCGACAGCCGCGGCAGCGCCTGGCAGCCATGTCGCAATGAAACTCGCGGTGCAGCCCCGCGGTGACTAGCTTTCGGTTCACTCACTTTTGGTGAAGGGTGCGCAAGCTTGCCAATAAGACCCATCTGGGACTCAAGATCACCAGACCTGCGGCGAGCGGAGGGCGACAACGGCGGCGAGTTGGGTCTGAGGAACCTCTCTAAGATGGACATGACAAGGAACATGGAGATGAGATCGAACACAGTATGGTGGCACTGGTGTTGGTGAGGGCGATGACTGCGAGGGTGGTGATGGGGATGCGAGGTGAAGGCACCACTACGGGCGATGGGGTTGTTTTTGTTATTCAGGGGTAATCAATGGTAATTTTGGCAGTGACTTTGGAGTTTGTCTTACCAAAACAAACATGGAACAAGTCACTTATGACTTCGACTCTGATAATTTATCAAACAAGAAACAAAGTGACTCTGACACCAGAACAATGACTCCAGTGACCCTGACTCTAGTGACCCCATTGACTCTGACATCTGAGTCAAAGAAAACAAACGCAGCCTAATAAGCCGAAGTGCCCCTATTGAGTTCGTGGAGCTCATCCTATTCTACCACTGCTTATTTCTAGATTCAGATATGGATGCTGATGCCACCACTTGAAGGGTGGTTGAAGTATTATAGAAAGATTGCGGATCCTTGATGTTTTGAAAGATTTGGATCTAGTAGATTATGTTCTTTTATTTATATTATATATCTTCATGTTTGTATTGTTATGAGAACTGAGAGGAATTTAATGGGAATTACAAGTGATAGTACTAGCTTGTGATTTTCTTAAAAATTCTATTATCATACTATTGTAATATATATATATATATATATATATATATACACTACTAGAAAATAGCTCTTTTCGGACGGAAATTTCGAAGGAAATCTTATTCGTCCAAAATTATTTTATATTCAGACAAATTATGGACAAAATTGAAATAAAATGTACTTTATATTATCATTTTTAATATAAAGTAAAACAAGAAGAATTCTCACAAAAAATAAAAGTAAGAACAAAGTTGATTATTAGAGTATAGACTAAGGAAGATAAAAACAAATCTTAGTATTTAAGAATAACTTTGATCGTAAAAAATAAAAGGATAAAAAATATTTGGGATAAGGAGGATTCTTTTAAATAAGTATTACACATCATTGTATCATTATGCAAGCTATTTGTTATCCCAAGAAAATAGCTGTTAGGCGGAAAAAGCGTTAGTCGAGGCCGTGTAGCCGAATCGGAGCAGTCGAAAGGATTGTTAGCCGATCAACGGGTAGTTGTAGCTGAATAATTTCGGCTGCGGCTATAAGAAAAATCGGTTGAAGAACGACTGTTGAGCGGTTGCGATATTTGTGGGGAATAACTAAAGTAGTGGAGTATGAGGATACAGGTGAGGAAAATAAGGCGGAAAAAAGGGCTGAAGAAGTACTAAGCTAAATGCAAGAAGTGGAGCCGGGATAAGCGCAAGAGGAGATCAAGATGATAAGGGCTATATTAAGGGAAGCGGTTGGTCAAGATTAGGCATCTAGAAATCAGCATAGCAATCTTGTTATTCGTTTTTAGTCATTTTCTTACTGTTATTTCAGTTTCTTAGGAGTAGATGTAGGCAGAAATCATTCTTATCTTTGGTGTATTTGCAAGTTTGTTGAGAGTAATTCAATTTATCATTCTTCTCGCCCATATTTCTTATCGTTATCCTCTCTCACCTAAAATCTTTCTCTTTTTCGGGAGATATTTGGGGAACTTACAGCAGAGAATAAGATTCCCATTCTCGGTGTAATCGCCTCTAGTAAAAGGGATCATTCAGTTGTTGTTTCATCGGCTGATGCCTTTGCGTAATAATTAGCTGAAACTATTTCTAGCGACAACATAATTGGCACGCCTGGTGGGACACACGGGAGTATCACAGAAAAGATAGGCCTGACCATCCTTGGCAGATGCAGTTAAGGTCTAGGCGATTTTCAGAGATGAGCTCATCGACGAACGCTGGTACACCTAAGCGTCAGGGCAAAACAGATGCGACTACTAGTGCCGCGACATCTGGAATGGGTAGTGAAGGGCTGATGTGGCTAAAAGCGTCGTTATTTCTTTTAACTACAATCAATTTAGAATTGAAGAACAAGAGGAGTTTTCCCAAGAAAAAGGGATTGAATTGATTGGCTATAGTAGTATAGCTAGTCAACCCAAGTCGTCTCTCAATGAGGCTTATATCATTGATCTAGTGTGTATAGTATATGTAGATTTGGGATTATGCAAGAAGTAAATAAAGCTATGCAAATAAAGGAAAATAACAATGCAAAAGAGTCTTGGTGTTGGGACATGCATCAAACCATATATTCCCCATCCTAAACCCACCTAGGCATTTTATCAAACACCTTGCAAGCAACTTACACATGCATAAGAATTATTCAACCAAAATGATTTGAATCCAAACCAAAATAGTAAAACTATCCTAAACATATGCAAACCTAATTCTCAATCAAGAATTATTCCTACTCTCCTAGCAAATGGGCATCAAATGATAATCCTCACTCAACACCCAAAAACACTCAAATGCACAATAATCTCTCAATCAAGAAACTAAAATGCATTCAAGATATACAATTAAAATCAGCAAGCATGGATCCACACAAACAAACTATAATTGCATTTGGAACCAAGAGATTAGGAAGCAAGAGCAAAATCATGCAATGAGTTTCAAGAGAAAATGTGATTCTAGCATTACCCAACACCAAGAATGAAGAAACTACTCAACCATAATTAAAAGGGAAAGTAAGAAACAAGAAATAAAAGCAATAGCAAAGATGGAAATGAAATTAGAAATTAAATTGAACTTGGAGAATTGTGTGAAAAGAGTAAGAACAAAGTGTGTAGAAATAGAGAGAAATTCTAGAGAGAAGGGAGAGCTTCTCTCTCTAGAATTCCCTAATAAAATAACCTAAACTAAGACTAAAGAAAAGGTGTGAAAGAGTGTCTCAGCAAAATTACAAAAGTTTCATTAATACAAAGCTAGAGGGACCAATTTGCAAAATTATGCAAAATTTGATGATGCTGTCAGGACTTGGTGGCTAGCGACCAAAAAGTGGTGGCTAGCGACCAACACAGCATTTTCAATATTAAGTTGCTTTCTCCGACTTGCCAATGCGTCCGCTCCTTCGCTCCAACGCTCCCAATGCTCCCAAGACTCGAAGTAGCTCCGGCCTAGACTCCTGAAATCACAAAACACTACCCAAGAGTGCATCAAAAGATAACAAGACCAATGTGCCAGTAACAAGCCTCAAAAAGATGTAAAATTGCCACACCAACCAAGAAAGTGAAAATATGCAAAAACAAAGCAAACAACTATTATTAATGCAATAAAGGATGCAAGATGGACATATATGGATAAAGAATGCACATAATTTCGCATCCTATCAAGGGCCCATAATCCAGACTACAGCAGCAGCTGGTGGGGCGTCATCAAGAAATACTTCGACGATTTCTGTGGCCTTCATCAGGCAACAAATCGAAGAAGGAATGCATGATCTCATGTATCAAGTGTCACAACAAATGGGTGAGATTGTACGACCCATGGTTCGTAACGTGCTACAAACCGAGGGATACCACCCTCAAGCTGCTGCTTCCAGTGCTCCACAAATGATGTCGCAACCACCTCCTATTATGACTGAAGGGATAGGAGGGATGGTTACAGGAATTACTGGTGGAATGGATAATACTGCTATGCCTAGAAGCAATGTGGAATTCATGACCCAACCATTGGTTACACCTTTGCCATTTTCTGTGAATAATCAAGGGTGTAACACGTTTGGTACGACACCATATGGGGAAACATTAGGAGGAGCAGGCGGGGCTTCAGCTAGTCCAGCCGTGACTTTGAATCACGGATCGGTCTATGTTCATAGGAGACCAGAAGGGGCCATCGGGAACATCGGTATGCCGTACGGCGGAGAAGCATATCAACAGCAAGGGGGCATGGCCCGTTTTGTTGGTGTCAGGCCTCTCACGCCGTATGTACAAAACTGGCAGCCGCAACCGAATTTATGGACAAATCCTAACGAAGGAGTACAAGGCTTTATGGGTAACCCTCAGGCGCCTGTTTATCAGCAAGAAGAAGGAATGTTGCCGAGGAACCCAGTTCAACCTCAATTGTACGACCCTAATATGATTGCTAATGTGCTACGGCAGCATTTCGGTTTGCAACTAAGGCCATTGGAGAGGCCTGTGTATAGGAAGCCGTATCCATAATGGGTCGATAGGATCCCTTTTCCCAGGGGGTTTCGGGGCCCAGATTTCACTACCTTTTCAGGGGAGGATGGGAAGTCCACTATGGAACATATCAGCCGTTTCACAGTACAATGTGCTGAGGCCGGGCATAACGAGTATTTAAGGCTTCAGTTGTTCCCGTCGTCATTGACTGGGATAGCGTTTTCATGGTACTCTTCATTGCCGCCAAATTCTATAAATAGCTGGGCTGATATGGAAAGAGCTTTCCATGATCGTTTCTATAAGACAAGGCCAGAAGCCTCGCTGTTAGATTTGATCGTAATTAAGCAGAAGGGGCAGGAGCCAGTCGGAGATTTTCTTGAAAGATTCAGGAAAATCCGAGGAATTTGTAGTGCCCAAATATCGGATAGGGAATGTACGTCCATAGCAGTGAACAATATGAATCCTCAACTACGAGAGAGGTTATTGATTAGGGACTATTCTGATTTTGGACAATTAGCCGAGAAGGCCGTTAGGTATGAACGGCTAATCCAAGAGAAAGAGCTGAAAAGAGTGGGCCGTTTTGCGATCAATAAACCCCCTCAAAATATCAACGTGGTAGAAGGCGAATCAGATGAAGAGGTATTTTATGAAGAAGAATCTTCGGCTGGAGAAGTAATGGTAGCCGAATTATTAAAAAAGAATGAAGTATACTCTTGTCCTGCCCTAGCATCTGCAAAAGGGAAGGAAAGAGTTAGACCAGGTAGCAAAGAGCCATATCTGTTTGACATCACAAAAGCGGAGCAGATTTTCGACTTCCTTTTAAAAGACAAACAATTGAGACTACCCGAGGGTCATGAAATCCCATCAGCTGAGAAAATAAAGGGGGTTAAATATTGTAAGTGGCATAACTCATGGACTCATCCTACAACAAATTGTTTGGTTTTCCGAAATGCTATTCAGAAGGGGTTAAAGGAAGGGAGGTTCAAACTTGCTGACCGAGTGCAACCGGTTGTCAATGTAGAATCTAATCCTTTCCCTGCAGTCAGTATCAATATGGTGTCAGTTTCGGAGGAAAGGGTGATGAACTGAAACCTTCACGGAAAGGTCTGGAAACCAAAAGCAGAGATTAATAAAGTCGATTCAAAAGCAGCAACAGTTAAAAGGCGCGAGAATCAACATCCGCGGAGAGTGTATTCTAGAGGATACTTGGAGTGGAAACCATCTAGGTGGGGAGCAGGTCCCGATGAGCATCTGTGGTATGGACCAGGATATGGGAATCAACAGCCAAAACCACGGCTGATACAGAATACCTGGGTAAGGAAGGGTTTAAATGAAGGTCACAAGAAAGAAAACTCAACAGAGATCCCAGCTGAACCACGGCTGAGTGTCTTTGACAGATTATACCGCCCTCAAGGAGGAAAATCTTTCAGACGGGGATATGCAATTCGCAATGTGCCGGTAATAGAAGATGATGTTATCCCGGAGAAAGGGAAGAAAGTGGTGGAGGTAAGTTGTCATGAGAATGGACAAAGCCTTCGAATCACTAACCAAAATCCCAGCCAAACAGGACGTATGATCAAGCCTAGGGGGCAACCTATGGAGTATTGGCAGGTGAATAAAGGGAGGAAAATCATCCAAGATGAGGTACCTCTCCTTTCCAGGTCACAGAAAAAAAGACTCCAAAGGAAGAGGGCCTACCAAAAATTAAGAGGGATGGTAGATATATTACAGAAGGCCAAGATGGTAGAAAGAGAAGAAGTGACGACTCCTGGGAAGGATCATGGGTTAGCCAAACAATTGGCCGACCACCTTGATGTGATAAAAGAGATGACTCTGCAAGAAAAGAAAGCAGAAGATGAAGTTGTTACGACTGTTCAAATAACGGCCGAACTTGAAGCTTCGGCTACAATTACAATACCTTCACCTGTGGTTGAACGAGCCGAAGTAGAGACTGTCAATTTGGTAAACTTGAACTTTGGTGACGAGTTTGCCGACTCTGGTCTACTCAGCAGTTTGTTGGAAGATGATGATTTGCTAGAGTTGGTGGACAGCCCAGACAATATGATGGCTATGGTGGGCTTGTTTCCAGTAGAATTCAAAAGAAACGGAGGGCAGCAGTCCGATTTAGAGGGAGATGTGTACGTCGAGGAAACAGAGTGGGCGTCGTTTGCCGAAACCACGGCAGAGTTACCATCTCGGAATACGGAAGCAATCATGCAGTTCGAACGCGGGAATATCCAATATCATTTAAAGCCATTATATATTAAGGTGCATATGAAGGGTCGCCCAATGACCAGAGTGCTCGTAGATGGTGGAGCAATTATGAACATCATGCCCTGGGTGATGTTTAAAAAGTTGGGGAAGACTAAAGAAGATCTGAAAGAAACCAATATGACTTTCGCCAACTTCACTGGTGGGAATACTACAGCTTTGGGTTCATATATAACGACCTTAACGGTGGGATCTAAAACCACAAACACCATTTTCTTTGTGGTGGAAGCTCGTACCAATTATTCTCTTCTGTTAGGCCGAGATTGGATTCATGCTAATGAGTGTGTACCATCTACCTGGCTTCAGAAATTGATCATGTGGAATGGTGATAAGATAGAGGTAGTAGAGGCCGATCAGAGACCTTTTTCAGCTGATATGAGAATGGCGGATGCAGTCTACTATGACCCAGGATTTATGCCGATTGCTGCCTTGATTCAAGGAAAAGAAGAAGAAATCAAAGCAGTAAACTTCACCAACAACGGTTTTGAGGTAATCTTGCATGCCGAACCACGACTTGCAGATACTATCTTTAATAATAATTATGACTGATGAGGAAGTAGCTTATCAACGGCTGCAATCTTCTTTAGCCGAAACTTTTGTACAAGAAACGGCTGAATGGGAGATGGCAGCCGATATAACAGAAATAACATATGATGAGTTATGTGTTGATATTGCAGGTATTGAAGAGCACGAGAGGCCGGTGTCCATTCAGCAGAAACGATTAAGCTTCCAAGCCCAAGATCCGCTGATAGAGGTAAATCTCGGAACACAAGAAAAGCCGATGATTACTAAAATCAGCGGATTATTGGATGATCAGGCGAGCCGAGCATTAATACGGCTGCTGAACCAGTACAAGGAATGTTTTGCTTGGGACTATCATGAGATGCCAGGTTTGTCAAGAGCGTTAGTAGAACATCGGCTGCCAATTAAGGAGGGATTCAAGCCATTAAAATAGCCGCCAAGAAGAGTTAATCCCGGGATATTCTCTAATATTAAAATAGAAATAGAACGGTTGCTGAAGGCAGGATTCATTAGAACTTCTAAGTATGTTGATTGGTTGTCAAATATAGTACCTGTAATTAAGAAAAATGGCCAGCTACGTATTTGTATAGATTTTAGGAATTTAAATTTGGCAACGCCTAAAGATGAATATGTAATGTCGGTGGCCGACATGTTAGTCGATGTTGCAGCTAATAATAAATTCCTAACTTTCATGGATGGTCATTCTGGATACAATCAAATTTTCTTAGCTAAAGAAGATGTGCATAAAACAGCTTTCCGTTGCCCTGGTGCTATTAACATTTTTGAGTGGGTGGTAATGCCTTTCGGCCTCAAAAATGCCGGTGCGACCTATCAAAGGGCAATGAATGCTATTTTTCACGATTTAATTGGAACTTGTATGGAAGTGTATATTGATGATGTGGTGGTTAAATCTGCTGATTTTGATTCACATTTAGCTTATTTAAAGCAAGCGTTTAAAAGAATGAAACGATACTCGCTTAAAATGAATCCGGCTAAGTGTGCGTTCGGAGTGTCGGCTGGTAACTTCTTGGGCTTCCTGGTACATCAGCAGGGAATAGAAGTTGATAGTAATAAAGCTAAAGCTGTGTTAGAAGCTAGTCCTCCAAGAAATAAAAAACGAATTACAAAGTTTAATTGGGAAGATCAATTTCCTACGGAGGTTCATTTCAAATTCGGCTGGAAAGATGAAAGTATTTTCCCCTTTGTTGAAATGTAAAGGGACGAAAGGGTTTATATGGGGGAAAGAACAGCAGGATGCCTTTGATCAGGTTAAGCAATGCCTAGCAAATCCTCCAGTACTCGTCCCACCAACAATGGATAAACCCCTGAAGCTTTTCATTTCGGCAGCCGAGGACAGTATCGGCAACTTATTAGCCCAAGATTGCGAAGGAGGAGGAGAAAGAGCAATATATTATCTGAGCCGAATACTAAACGAAGCCGAAACGAGATATACGCCTCTTGAAAAAGTGTGTTTGGCTTTGTTCCACGCCTGTACAAAGCTAGAGTATTATTTACTTCCTAGAGAGGTATGGGTAATGTGCAAGGTTGACATTGTCAGATATTTATTGAATCGACCCGTACTTCAAGGCCGTCTGATGAAGTGGGCGATTAAGCTAAATGCATTTTATCTGAAATATGTCCCATTGCGGGCCGTTAAGGGACAAGTAATTGCTGATTTCTTGGCCGATCATCCGAACGTGGATGTAGGTGATCCGGCTGAAGAATATCAAGCCTATGTTGGGCTAACTCCTTGGGTAATGACTTTTGATGGGTCTAAAACACAAAGCGGGGGCCAGAGCAGGCATAACCGTCACAAGTCCTGATGGGGCGGAAGAGGCCTTCACATGTCGTTTGGACATTAATTGTTCTAATAACCAGGCGTTGATTACAGGGCTTAGAATGAGAGTACTAGCTGTGACTATAAAGGGAGATTCACAATTGGTCATTAAGGACTTGTTAGGGGAGTACAAGTGTAATAGTCCGGAGTTAGACGAATTACGGCAAGAAGCTCTTGACCTAATGGTCCAAATGTCGGAGGTAACAATTGAGTATATCCTAAGGGAGGATAATGACACAGCTAATATGCTAGCCCAACATGCTTCTGGGTACAAGGTTATTAGTGGTGGAGTGCAGATTGGACATGTGGACAAACAAAGGAGTCCAGACTGGAGAAGAGAGTTAGTAGAATATCTGTTAAGTCCACGGCAATGTCAGTCATGGTTTTAAACAGAAAGCACTCAATTATGTCATCGTGGATAATGAATTGTTCAAAAGGAGCCAGGAAGGGTTCCTTTTGAGATGTGTGAATAATGATGAAGCACTTAAGATAATGGGGGAGGTTCATGAAGGAGTTTGCGGGGCTCACAAATCAAGGCTGAAAATGAGATGGATAATACATAGGTATGGTTAATACATAGGTATGGTTATTATTGGCCAACTATTACAGCCGATTGTTTTGAGTATGCCAAAGGATGTGAAGACTGTCAGAAGCATGAGCCGATTCAGAGGTTACCGGCTGAGGAATTACATCCTATCGTAAAAGCTTGGCCGTTTCACGGATGGGCTATGGATTTGATAAGAAAAATATATCCCCCGTCGTCAAAAAATCATTCTTTTATTATTGTGGCCACTGATTATTTTACTAAATTGGCCGAAGCACAGCCGATGACTAAGGTGACACAAACTGATGTGATACGTTTTATTCATAATCAAATCATACATCAGTTCGGGATACCTGGAACCATCACGGCTGACCAAGGAACTATGTTCACGGGCTCAGAGGTAAAAGCGTTTGCTGAACAATATGGTATTAGAATGATTTACTCATCACCATATTATGCTCAGGCGAATGGTCAGGCGGAGGCTACTAGTAGGATCTTGATTGATGTTATCAAGAGAATGATTGAAAATCAGCCTAGAAAGTGGCATGAAACATTATCTGAAGCATTATGGGCATATAGAAATTCTAAAGCTACAGCCACAGGTAACACCCCGTTTCAGCTGACCTACGGCCAGGACGCAGTATTACCTTTAGAAATTAATGTGAAATCATTAAGAGTAGCTAAGCAAAATCAGCTGACGGCCGATGATTATAATCAGGCTATGTTTATGGAATTTGATCAGCTGGATAATGATCGGCTTCATGCCTTGGAAAACATTCAGGCCAACAAAGAAAAAGTAGCCAGGGCATATAATAAAAGGGTAAGATTAAAACAGTTTTCTTCAGGAGATTATGTTTGGAAAGCAATCTTGCCAATTGGGTTCAAAGATAATAATCAAGGCAAATGGTCCCCAAAATGGGAAGGACCCTTTATTGTGAGCCGAGTGTTAGGAAAAGGAGCATATTGTATAAAAGATATGCATGGAAGAGAATTACCAAAATGTGTTAATTCCCAATATCTAAAAAAGTTTATGCCCAGTATTTGGGAATCATGGGTGAAAAAGGGAAAAGTATCAGCGACCGAGGAATAGCCAAAAGTAAAGGAAGAAAGTATTTTCGGCTACATGCCAGTTATTAGTAGCAAAGCAAAATGTATAATTGTTCAGAGAAAATTATTGTTCATGGGTAGGATTGATACTGGAAACTCCAGTTTTAGGATCTTCTTCTGTCGGAACCATGGACGAGGAAGGAACAGCTGAATCGATGGGAACGGTCAGTGATTGATATTCCGCCTCTTGATTAATGTAACAATCCATGGCATCATCCGAAAAATCTAGAGCTGAAAAGCATGGTGTCAAAGAAGGCAGTACTAAAGTAAAGGTAAGAAAGGAAAAGGAAGAGATGAGAGGCGTAACACCATAATAATTACCTCTTTATGCTTAAGTCATATCGAGTTAATTATCGGAAATTATCATCTTGTTTCATAGTTCAAGTTTGAAAATAAGGATACGCGGAAAATAGGGCCAACAGTTTTCGCAAAGAGAACGTATTTAAAATTCTTAGCTTGTGCTTGACTAGGTACAATCTGATACACCAACGATGAACCTACGAATTACATATAACCAGATTACTATAAAACACATATGTGGCCCAATATATACATATAGTCTCACATATATAAGAAAATACATATAACGAAAATCCAAAATAGATATTACAATATTTAAATACTGGAATTTCTAAGAGAACTATAAGCTTGTACAATCACTTATAATTTCCTTATAAATTCTGTCAAGTTCGCATATAGTACATAACATAACTACATAGCATATATGAAATTAACAAAAATCGGTAGAGTCCTAAGCTTCCCGCATATCCAAGCTTCAATCTTCATACAAATCTGAATCTGCTCTCTTAACGTAGTACCTATAGCTTGGCCTGAATCTAAACAAAGGGGGTGGAATTGGGGTGAGCTCCACGGACTCAATAGGGGGATCACTCCGGTTTATTTTGAAATAAGTGAGATATGCATAAGTCCATTTAATGATATTTTCACAAACATAATGTAGTTCCGGAGTGTCTTACCTATATGCATCTGGATAATTATATGAATGTTATATAACAATAAAGAGGTAATATTATACTGACATTGGTTACTGAAAAGATGTTCATTAGAGGTAACGGTTGCACAGTCAGCACCATGCATACGGTCACAAGTTTAAATATAATTGTTCATACAACAGTTGCACAATCAACATCATGCATACAGTTATATGTGTCATGTGTTATAACTTTCTCAAATCATTGGCACTACCCTCTCTCTTTCTACCTCCGCATACATCTAGCCCCTAGGCTATGAGCTCATACCTATCTAGTTTTCTACTAGATCTCTGTGGGGAAGAGGGTTTTTATTCACTTTCTTTACAAATTGGTATTGGGGACCGAGGGTGCCAACCTCCCTTGCCAATTCCGTTTGTACAGAAAGCTACTCATAAATCTCATTTCCTGATTCACATGACCTTTCACAGCTTCTTTAATATATCAGCATGCATTTTATACATTATATGCTCATCATATCACATATATCACATACACGTAATCATAAAAACATAAATAACCTCATATATCATCTTTTCTTTAAATTCCTCATTCCCTATATTCAATATTTATTTCTGATGTGTATATATATATTCATCATGATATTTTCTTTAAAAACATATATAAGTTTAAAATCTTTAAAATACCAAAAATATCAGAAAACAAAATTCTGGTGGAAACTCTATGATCTGGTCGCTAGCGCATCCTCTGCGGCCGCTAGCGCCCAGGTTGGTTCTCTACACTCGCTAGCGCCTGTAATATGGCCGCTAGCGCGTGTGCACTCGTTGGCGGCTGTGTTATAGCCGCTAGCGAGCATCTCGACTCCGCACTCATATCAGTTTTCAAAACAGCAACCATTTGATGCAAATAAAGACATGTACTCGAATCTGATGCATGAAAACACATTAATACATAACTTAACATAAATCTAAACCCCTACCTCTTGTAGTTTCTCTCTATCCAAGCTAGAAAGCACTTCCTCTTCTTGAACTCTTTGCTTAGTTCTTTACCTAATGTAACACCCGTGATTCGGGACTTTATTGTTTTGTGTATTCTCAGTCGCCGGAGCGGATTTTGGTGCCCGGAGCTTAGAGCTATATATATGTATATTATATATATGGTGATTGATATTTAAAGTTGAAAAGAATATGGTGATGCCTGAGATATATATATATATATATATATATATATATATATATTTTGGAACCAAAGTGAGTGGTGTGTGTGTTTGGATTTAATTTAATTTTCGTGCTCAGGGAAGAGACCGGTGTTTAATTTATTTATATATATATTGCAGTAGTGATGTGTATATATATATATATATATAATCATGCTTGATATATTAAGGTGCTTATGTGAGAATAAATAAATATTTGCATATATGTGTAAGGGAACATATTTTATGTCTCATGATTAAAATAAGTTGTATATATATATTTATTTATGTATATGGGTGCATAAATATATATATATATATATATATGCATTTGTTTTATGTGACTAAATTTTGTGAATATATTGTGAGTTACTATAATAATAATTTAAGTTGCTGAGAAGCAAGGCAGACTTAATATTATTATTATATGAGTTAGAGAACCCCTGAGAGGAGTAATGATCGTTATAAAAATTTTGTTGAGACCTTAATATTTAAAATTTAAGTCCCAAATTGGTGTTCGGAAAATATTTGAAAAATATTCTCACCAATATTGGAAATTTATGATTTTAAGGCTATTATTATTATATTTCACATTTTTACGATTTTCAGGAAAAATCCTATTTATATATATATATATATATAATGTGAAATTAATAATAATATGAGATAATTATTTTAGACTCATTGAGAGTCTCATAATATTAAGGAAATTTTCATAACGATCATATATCATTCTCTTATTTTTGAAATTTGAGTGTTTAGTGAGTTTTTGAGTAACCTGAGAGCGAGACTGAGCTAGATCCTAAACACAACTGGAGCAACTTTTAGGACCCTGAGCTCTCCAAAATTTATTTAACTCTCACCATAACTCTTAGTTGCAATTTCTTGCTCAAAATTATACTCAAACACATACTCATACTCACTACCTAGAGACATTTAACACTACAACAACACAAAAATTAAAATAAAACACCCCATTCCCCCTTTAAACACTCCGCCACCCCCACCCCTCTCAAGACATTTCATTTTCTTCCACTCAAACACCATTTTTCAGAGCTCTTTTCTCCCCTTGGAGAACCCCAGCTCGGCCAGCACCTTGGAGCCCAAGAGAAGTCACCACCAACCCCTCCATTTTGCTTCTTTCTCAAAGAGTCTTGGTGAATTATCAACCCTCTCCATCATACGTCTGATTTTCCATTGTATCAGAACCTCCTACTCCTTGTTTTTGTCAATGTGCACCTCTGATTTTCGAATTTGTAGTTGCATGTATCTATCTTCTAAGAATGCTGATGAGTGGAGTTGGTGTGTGAGTGGTTGCATGTTATGTTTTTGCTCTTGCATGTGTGTGATTTTGATTTTCCCTTTTGTTGAAGAGTTAAATTTGGAGTTCTGAAGTTGTAGTGTGTGTATGTGAGTGTGGATGATGGTTTTTGAGTGATTTGGATGAGTGGGTATGAGTTTTGGGGTGATTGGAGAGCAAAAGCACGATTTCTGCATTTTCTGCAGAATCTGTGCTGTGGGGATCGATCCCCACCATTGGAGGATCGATCCCCAAGGGAAAAAAATGGCTGAATCCAGAAAATTTTAAGTGGGGATCGATCCCCACTATGAGATGATCGATCCCCAGGCTGCAAAAACGTGTTTCTGTAAAATTTTTAAGCAGGATCGATCCCAGACCCCTGAGGATCGATCCCCTGCACCTGAAAAGTACAATTTCACTTATTTTCACCCTAATTCAATTACAAGTCTTCAAATAATGATAATGGGGTTAACATACTATTTTAAAGTGATGAAAATAAGTGTGTAGCAATGTTTTTAATCATGAAAAGAGAAATGGAGTGTATATATATATATAAGTTGATGTGTAAAGAATTGTAAGTTAAGGGGTGACATGGGAGTTTTTGTGATATGTGATAAAGATAAGAATGAGACTAGGCTATGTGTGTGACGAGAGCTTTAATGCTTTAGTTCGTAGCGAGAACATGGGGTTCAGAGAACCCAAACCCGTTTATGTGAATGTTATGAAATTTGAATTGACGAGTGTATGTGAATGGAGTTATATATGATGACGAATGCGTTATGATAATAATGCACAAGCATGCTATGTTAATATGGGTGGTAGAATCCCTTAGTTGAGACCAAAGTGAATTATGATATGTTCATGATGAAGTGATTGTGATTTTGTGCTTAAATTGTGAACCATGCTTAAATTGTGAAACATGAATGAGTTGTAAAATTATGAATAATGAGCCACTTAGTTGTGAGCCTTTGGAAATGCATGCTATGATGTTGAGAATTTGATTGTTAAGCTGAAATGTAGAGATTTGTATATGTATTGCGTGGTTGTGTTGATTTGGGAAGATTGAAGTATTTTATGGCTACTTAGGAGTTTGGGTGGATTCGAGTAGGCCTTTTTCCAGCTACTTGGGAGTTGGGTGTATTCGAGTTCGCTGATGCCGGCTACTTGGGAGTTAGGTGTATTCGAGTACGCTGATGCCGGCTACTTGGGAGTTGGGTGTATTCGAGTATGCCATTAGAGGGTATCTGGGAGGTGGGTGTATTTGGATACGCCTCAAAGTTTATATGTTATTTGAATTACTCTCATGCATGCTTACTAATATGAATAATGCGAAAGTGTTGGCTTGTTGCATACTATGTATTTGCTGCTAGAATTCGATGTGGCGATTACCACAAGTACGAAATTGATTCTTCGTTGACTGTAATGATATGTGAGAGGGGTGAGCATTTATTGTACATTGAGAGAACCGCGAGAACTTAGAAAGACTCATAGGTTCCCCCTCTAAAAACGGATCGTTAAGTTGTTTGTTCTAGTCAAAGTAAGCACTTGAGTTTTTGAGAAAATACAAGTCCCGTTTGATACAAGTATTACTTTGACTAGCTAGAATCGATAACATCGGGCACGTAGATCCGTGTGCTCAAGGTAACTCACTAAGACGACCCCGTCTTACGCTCTCTTTTCTTGATGCTTCGATTCTAGATGGACCAGCCGCCGCCGCCCCCGCCGTGCCATGAGACCTATGATTTTGCTTGGTCTAACTACACGCCGGCCAACGGTGCAGTGACTGTCGCGTCGACTATCTCCGGGGTACACCGCTTCTTTATCCCATAGCTTCTGGCGAGGTACCCTGCTCCCGTTCCTGGTCCCATTCCAGCTCCTGCTCCAGCTCCAGCACCTGCTCAGGCATCTGCCTCTCCGCCACCACCTCCACCGCCTTCTCCGGTCTCGGAGTCGACAGAGTCGGACCCAGTGGAGGACGAGGTCTACTCGAGCGAGGATTCGGCGGACTTCTGGACGGACGTCGACTACATCATGGTAAAGTCTGAGGCGTCTTCTTCTGCCACAGGTTCAGCTATGAGCGAGGATACCGGGAGCGCCAGTAGGTGAGGCGCTGATCGTGACCAACCTGACCGATGTGGAGCTGACCATTGACATCTTTTCTTTTGTTATAAGTTATCTTTTATATGGAGCCTTTTTGTACCCCTGCGTGGGATTAACTCTTTTGGCATGTATATGTATCTAACGAACTACAGTTTTACATGCGTCCTTTTGTATATCCGGACCAGGACCTTGGACTTGCCTTTTTATCATGTCAGCTCCCTTATATTTATATTTCGGCATGTATTAAAACAGGATCTTGATACACTTGAACTTCGTTACATTTCGCTCTGAAACATATGTTATATATTATTTTTATGGCTATTTGTTGCATGGGCCTTTACTACATTATTGGCATTTCTATTGTGATTCTAGACGCTTATCCAGGTTATCTATTCGTGCCATTAATCTGATTGGTCATGGCTTTGAGTCTCAATATCGGTTTATTGTACACAGGGGTTTGCGAATTGTTAATAAATTGAGTCTCCCGTGGCATTTTTGGGTGTTATCTAACATTGCAAATTGTTAATTATGTCCATGGCATAGTTAATAAATTGGGATGTTACACCTAAGCTTCCTTAATGATGATGATGATGTTTATATGATTTCTGATGGTTTCTATTCGGTTAGAATGAAAGGGTTTGATGAGGAGAATATGATTATGATGTTTGTTCTTTGATTTGATGGAGATTGGTGATATAAAGGTAAGGTGTGAGTGTTTGTGAGCTTAGGGAGTTTGAGAGTGGTTTGGTATTCTTAGGGGTGAAGAAAGGGTTCTGATGGCTTTAGGGGTCTCTTCTGGAGTTATATGGTGGGTTGGGACGGAGGGACATCTAAGCAATATTAAAAAGATGGAGGGTTTGGTCTAAAATGCAAAATGAGAGAAATTATGTTCTGTCACGATGCTGATCGCTAGCGAGGGACATGCGGCCGCTAGTGACCAACCACACCACATTACCCGCTAGCGCCTTATCACGGCCGCTAGCGACTAACTTCTGTCGCCTCACCCGCTAGCGACTATAACTGGCTGCTAGCGAGCAGCTGCTGATACATGACAGCAGCAGCAGTTTCAAGCATCTAAAACTTCAAAATGCACCTAACACTCTCTAAACCATTTCTAACACCCTAGTCACCCTTTTTACACCTATATAAACTTATACATAACCATGAATACCTAAAAATCTCTCATGATTGCTTCTTAACTTCCTTCCCTAGGTTCTTAGTCTACTTTATCGTATTTAACTCGTATGCAATACATTTTTCATTATCTCATATATGCAAAACACATAATGCACATAACACATGTCAATCAACACATATACATTAAAATGCATCCCAATAACCTCCATATTCCAATTACGCCTTGATTAAAGTGATTATGACTAAATCCCTCTAATTAAGGTATAATTAGAATTTTGGGGTCTTACAAGAGGAATACCTTTCTGTTCCATAAGAGAAGGGGGTCGTTCAGAAGGGGATATCGACTGAGCAGTTGGAAGAGTTTTGTTGAGTCCCATCCATTTGACCTTAGCCTCAGCAAGTACATTTTGGCCTGTTTCATACTCAGTGTTTAGCCGAGTTTTTTCCCTTTGTAGTTGATTAATTTCAGGATCAAGTTCAAGTTCTTTTTCCTGCTCATGCTGTCTGATTTGGGGACCCAGCTCTTCCAATTCTTTTTGCATCTCAGCTATTTTCAAACGAAGTTCCTTTTGGCGGTCCACGGCTTTATCTCGGGATTGTATTGCCTGATCCTTTGCTTCGCGATGAGCGAGATAAGCCTGGGTCAAGTCAGCTTTAGTGCTTTCCAAAGCCTTCAGGCGATCCAAGCGTTGCCGACTGGAAGAAATTAATTATGTGCTTGTTGTGGCTTGGTAGCGCAATGTGACCAATTCATGGGAAAGTTGGACGCACCAGTCTTTGAATTCAGCCGTGACTTCTTCTGAAATGGCTAAGGCGTCCAAGCTGTTCTGAAGTTCGACAAGGGTAGAAGGTTCTGGGAGATCAGTGGCTGATAGAATGGTTTGAATTCTTGATATTAGCCGTGATGAAGGAGAATACCCTGGAGTTTCTTGAATGAATGAGGCTGAAAAGTATTTGTCCATCTTGTCATCTTCGACAGCCACCATTTCAAGAGGAGATACGTCCAGAGTATTTGGCTGAGGATTTTCAGGGCTGGGAACAGCTGTGGATTTGGATTTTGGAGGCGAAAGTTCTAGGGAAGGAGAAGGTGTGGCATCTTCATCAATTATGACCGTGGTGCTGGTAGAGCAGGATTGTGGTTGTGGAGTCTATAAAGAAAAGAAAAAGGGGTCATTATCAATAAGAAAGGGATGGATAGAGTGACAAAGTAAAGAAAAGAGGGGGAGAAATACCTTAACCTGAGATCGAACCCTTTGGCTGAATCATCGACGAGGCTGCAAGTTAGAAGCAGGGATGTTGGCTTCCTCTGTTTCTTCTTCCTCTTCTTCCTGGGCTAGATCAGACTTTACAGGCTCCTGTTTGATTGTTGAACGGCTAGCCGTTTGGTCGGCTGGTTTAGCCGGACCTGTAAGAAGAAAAACAGGAGTGAATATAAATCCATGGTAATAACAAAAGGAGATAAAGGGTAATGGATAAGGTAGTGTACCTTTGGCCTTCTTTTTCTTTTGATGGCTTGGCTCGTTAGCTTTCCGTTTGGTTGTTGGAGGGTCATCTTCGACCAAGAACTTGGACATGTAAAAGTCAGGTTCAGAAGGGAAGACAATATGTTGAAGGTTGGACCACCAATTGTCATACTCCACATCAGATGAAGGCAAAGGAGTGAATAATGACAGTCGGAAAGAGGAACGGATGTCTTCAAAAGTTGATGCCAGCTGACTCAAATCATCCACGGACAATAATGGTCTTTTTCCAAGAATTACAAAAGATTCAACCAGGACAAGAACACTTTGATTGAGGCCAAATTGGCGGGCGAACCAGTGAGGGTGGTATGGTTCAACGGAGGATTTGTTGTTGCGAGAAGTGGGTCGAATTCCTGATGGCAGGTCTCTGGCCACCAGCACAGATGGAAGAAAAGATTCAAGAAGGGCTATTTCGGAATCGTCGGCAGAAGAAGGATCAATACGAACCCAGTTCGGGCCGCTTTCACGGAGACGGTAAGGGAAAAATGAAAAAGGGTCAGAACGACTGATACTGAAGATGGTGTTGATATAATCGAAAGGGAGGAGATGAAAAATTGGGTAGAACTTGGTACTTTTGGCCGTAAATGGAAAAGGAGGAATGTTGTGTGAGATTGGTTGGGAGGAGTTCAAGAAGGTACAGAGTGGTCCAAAGATTAAGAAACCATAGAGGACCTTGAACGTTATTGAAGGATGTATTTGAGTTAAGACAATCCACAATATTGTTCAGAGATTTGTACAAGCAAGAAAGAAAGTAGGAAGCCAGGTCGATGCTACGGTCAGACATAATCGCGTCAACAAGAAAAGAGTAATCTAACACAACAGCGGAAGAATTGGTACAGGCAAAATACTTACAGACCCAGTAAAGAAGAAAGGCCTTGTGCTCTGCCAATCTCGGCTGACGATGTTGAGGTTGTAGGTTGGCTGAGATGAATAAAGAGTAAGAGGCATGGGCCTTCTGGAAGATGATGCCTAATGAAACGGTGGAAGAACTGTAGAGGGGAGGAATTTCTGTACCATGACAAGGAAGCCCCAAGATAGCAGCAACGTCCATAACGGTTGGGGAAAGCATGCCGAAAGGGAAGATGAATCTGTTTACCCTAGGGTTCCAAAATTGAGCTAGGGCGTAGATCAAAGAAGGGGAGCAAGGGTTGGTAATGAGGCTGAGCTTCGGCAAGTCATGTATCTTCCAGTTAGATCATTGTTCGCCGTAATGGTACTGATGCCGATTGAACCATTCATGGTAATCGTTGGCATATCGGGGCCAAGAACGGAGAGTAGCTGGACAAAGGGCTAGGGTGGAAGATGTGGAGTGGATAGGAAGGTCTATATGATGAGGGAATAAGAAGGTGAAGATGTCTTCCGAGTTATGAGGTGGTTCGTCGGAACTAGGACCTAAGGTGAAAAGCTTTTTGTCAAGGTCGACCGGCCGGAAAATCGCCATAGCTGAAATTGGAATTGGTTGAAGAGTTTGAGGGGAAAGGTTCACTGAGAGAGAGATGGCGGGAAGAAAGGAAACCAAGAACAGTAAAGGGTATCGAAGGAAGGGAGAAATGATAAAATGAGCTGATTTGACAAGTCCGACATACCATTTAAGAGAAATGAAGGGGGATGTGACTAACGGTCATTTTCGCAGTAAAAATGAAACGGCGAAAGGAACAAAAGGGTTATATTAAACCAGCCGAATAAAAACGGCTGATTAATATAAAGGGGGCAATATGTTATCCCAAGAAAATAGCTATTAGGCAGAAAAAGCGTTAGTCGAGGCCGTGTAGCCGAATCGGAGCAGTTGAAAGGATTGTTAGCCGATCAACGGGTAGTTGTAGCTGAATAATTTCGGCTGCGGCTAAAAGAAAAATCGGTTGAAGAACGGCTAATGAGCGGTTGCGATATTTGTGGGGAATAACTAAAGTAGTGGAGTATGAGGATACAGGTGAGGAAAATAAGGCGGAAAAAGAGGGCTGAAGAAGCACTAAGCTAAATGCAAGAAGTGGAGCCGGGGTGCCAAACCCTCTCTCGGAGCCTCAGTCCTCGAGGAAGCACATACACGGCTCGCCCCCTCGATGATCCTGCAGGTATCAACCACCACTGAGTACTCGTGGATCTTCAAGGGAACTACCAAGCTCTGTATCTCGGGCCTCAAACCATATAGGTATCAGATGCATCTGATGGCTTCATCCACATCACTTGGTGGTAAACGGAAGAACTTAATCAATTCATTGAACATCCTGGTGTATTCTAAAATTGACATCCTCCCCTACTGCAAAGCGAGAAACTCTCTCTCCTTGGCTTGCATGACTACTTCTGGAAGATACTTCTCGTAAAATAGGGCCTTAAATTGCTTCCAGTCGATGGAGACGCAGACAACCTCCAAGACCTTGCACGTATCTAACCACCAGACTCCAGCTTCACCCACCAGCAGGAGAGCGGCATGCATAACCTTCTGTCTTTCTGAGTATGGCATAGATGTAACCACCTCTTCCATCCTAAGAATCCAGTCGATAGATACACATGGATCGGGGGATCCGGCATACATGAGAGAGTTTGCTTCACTGGGTCTGGAGGCACGAGGGTTCTTAGAACTTCCTTCCTGAATAGGTCCATCGTGTCGCCTCTGATAACGCTTGAGCTTCAATGCATGCCTCCTGTGATAGGCTATTCCTATTGGAGCTCCTTCGTTCTTCTTGGTGTGAGAAACGGTCCTACTTTTTCTCATCGGGGTCGTCAGCACCATCCCTATTACGTCTGCTAGGTGCCGTGTCCCTGTGCACACAAATCAATCAACATCGAGTTGATCAGGCTCCATATCAATGCTAGGTATGCACAGTTACTATGACAATCAAGCAAAATGATCATGCACCTCAAAACTAACTAAAACACATAAGAGGATTACGCATGATATAACTACCGTACATGCAATAATAGCATAACAGGTCCATTACCCCAAGCCCTGTAGGATAGACCTGCTCTGATACCAAAATGTAACACCCTACTAGATAGCCCTTAACGCTTAAGTCATTTTAGGCTAGTTCATAAGGGTTACCTCATGTTATCATGTTTTATCTTTGTATTTAAAATATCATACGCGGAAAATAGGCGGGAGTAAAATTTTCGCAATTCGTTACAATACAAAAATATGGGCTTTGCGTAATACGTAATCGATAATATAAAATGACATAACAAATCATACACTGAATAAACATCGTCATATCATATAAACTCCCATAAAGTACCAACACATAAATAAAAACTAGGTTTAATCCTGTGAGCCCAAAATCAAGACTCATGAGACTCCCCAATAAATACAAGTAAAATAAATAACTATCGGCTAACATAGGTCCGGACTCAGAAAATATAAATAAATAAATATAGCGGAAACATAAAAACCATCATATATGCATAAATAAATAAAACATGTCTCTGATATAAAAGGAACTATATCTTAAACTAAGTCTGCGCGGGCTCCTCCTGTGCTCCGACCTTCTGCTCGTTCAGATCCTCTACAAGGTGGGGGAAAACATAGGGTGAGTACATAATGTATCTCAGTAGAGGAAGCCGCCCCGGGTTTAATTATAAAATAAGTGAAGTATGAATGAGTTTAATTCAGATATAAGTTTAAAACAATCTTTTTCCCGGAACATCTTACCTAAGTGCGTCTTGTTCCTTTTTAAATTAACATACATACATAACATAAATAATCATCAATGTATGGTGTACTAAGTGCTCGACTAGCATACATATAAACATAACGGTAAAATAACATTCTTTATCTGTAACGTATATCTCATATCCTTACTTAATTTATCTTGAGTCTTTTAAGCATACTTAGTATGCCTGTGGATCCATCTTATTTAAAGCACACCCTTTTGGTGCCTTGGATCATTTACATTGTTTTGGCCTGACCACCCTCCAGTAACCTCTGCATCGCCGACCCTAGGTATGAGCTCATCCTATACATATGGGTAGATCGAGGGGGTAATTCACCTTCCGCTAGTGAGTAGTTACAACCGAGGTTGCTAGCCCCCTGTAACGTTCATCACGAATGGAAAGGCTACTCTGTGTGTCTTAACTTTATTTTCACTTTGCACATTAATCTCTTTACATAACACATACTCATTCATCATATACATCGTATAATCATTTCAAACAACATATAAAATCACATTAATCTATAAGATATTCATACATATCATTCACGCAAGTCGTAGAACACATTAGGGTGCATAAAGGGTCAAAACCGTTCATTTTCGCACAAACAACAGTGCTGTAATCAATTACACGGGGTGGTAATCGATTACAGGACCCATGTAATCGATTAACAGAGAGCACACATTTTCTGACGATTGGAAATTCACTTGCTGTAATCGATTGCTAACTCGTGGTAATCGATTGCAACGTCGTAATACACGATTCTAGAGTTCCAATATACGATTTTTCATAGCCAATGGCCAAAATACTAATCTAGAATCGTTCCAATCGTTAGAAAACAAAGCCATACGAAAACCATTCATAAAAATACAATTTAAACACTTTTTAACTGGCGAAAACACTTTTAATTTCAAAACCAATCGGTACAATTTATCCCTTTCATGAACCCTAATGGGAAAAACAACAAGAAAATCAATTTCATCAAAAATCATTATCATCATGCACGAAATTCAACATTTAAAATGTCTAAACCTCTACCTCTTGTAGACTTCCTATGTAATGTGTAGAGACACCCTTTCCCGACGTAGAACACATTCTCACTTTCTCTCACTAGCCCCACGAACGGTAGGAATACAAAGATGGCTCCTTTTCAAGAATTGCAATCAGTACAAGGGTTCTACTTGATGAGAAGATTAAGAATATGTAATTTGTTTTGTGATCGGGTAAAGTTTGATATGAGTTTGGTGTTGTGGAATGGCTATGGCTTTGAGTTCTTGAGAGAGATAAAGAACAATGGAGGCACAAGGGTTAGAGAGAGTGTTTGGAGTGTTTATGAAATAGCGATTTAGGGTTTTTCATGAATTGGCACGGTTAGGTATGTTATAGAGATATTGTGGGGCCCATACGTAACTTAAAACGCACTAAAAACGCTCACAGTGCAGGTCGTAATTGATTACCACGAGGCTGTAATCGATTACGGTAATCGATTACAGACAGGATGTAATAGATTACCGACAACAAAAATGCCCAGATATGAAAGGGCTGTAATCGATTACCATCTCATGGTAATTGATTACAGGGCTACAAAATAGCCTCAAAGCACCCCAAAAACGTCCCAACTCGTGCTATAATCATCCATACATCATTCCTTACATCATACATCATCTAAAAATCAATTAAAACACATATATGCACCTAAATCACCCAACATATAATTAATACACATATCCATACACATAAATGATATAGCACGTGATAAACACACATAAGCTATATAACACATATACATATACTTAGATCACATAACACATTGTGGTTTACTAAAAGAAACTTGTCCACCCAAACTTAATTAAATTCTATCCAAGATCAATTACCCTTAATCTCACTTAATTAGAACCTAATAAAAGTTGGGGTGTTACAAGTAGCATTTTCTTGCTGCTGTTGGTAACTGAGGTGAGTATTATTTTCTCATAAACTCTCAGATTTGTTTTCTTTTCTTCTTCTCTTGATTATTTATCTGGTTAAATTTTAAAGCTTTCATTTCAGACATTGCAATTTTTAAACCCCAAAAAGAAAGGGTATTATGTTATTGTTATTGTGGAATTCAAAGAAAGATACCATCGTCGATGCAAGGTAACACACACAACTTCACAATTAAGCATGTTATGTTGAAATTTTAATGATGTAGATGACAATGTGAGATGACCTAGTTGTTGTTCTAGTGCCCCTTTGCTTTGATTTTGATTTTTGTTCAATAAATTTATTTTCTTGCTATAATTTAATTCTCATATGGAATAATATTTTCTATTTATTATGGCTCTGTTTTTGTGTCATTCAATTTTTCGTTTTTGTTTGAGGATGTTTTGTTGGAATTATGTTAACTAGGTATTAAGTCTTTTGCGAAGAGATTAGGTGAAAGAGAGGGTGAGAGGAAGGGAGTGAAATAGACCCAAAATAAAATTCTGATTTGAACAGTTATGGAGCTAATTAACAGGGTTATGAGAGGGAGAGACACGCCTACTAGAGAGAGTTTGAGGGTGGTAGGGGAGAGAGTGAACACAAATCAAGTACTGGAAATAAAGAGTGAACACAAATCAAGTACTGGAAATAAAGAGTGAACACAAATCAAGTACTGCAAATTCGAGGGGCATTGATTTCTTCATACTTCCTAGTTCCTTCAATCACAAAAAACAAAAGACAAATGGACATATTTCAAATACATTACAATGAGTTTCTATAGGTAGATTATAATCATTCAATTGAACTTTATGCTATTTATAACCTTGTAGATGAAATTCACAAGTACTGTATAAAACTACACGTGCTTGGAGTGAAATTATCAAGATAAATCCTTCAAAGCCTAATCATAAATATCGAAAAAAATAAGATTACAGTGAGTTCTCCTCTAACCATTAAGAGGGAAGTACAGAAAAACACGAATTGAACTGAAAAACTAAGTTATAGTAACATGATACATGAATGAAACTACAAATGCATTGATGAAGAACATGAATGTGGAATCATGAAGTCCAACTTCATTGAATTCTATAACTTACGATGCAATTAGCATGCATGTGATTCCAAGAAGTTGAAGCCTCTGTCTTTCAATGTAATTCGTGAAAGAAACCAATCTAAGAGATATAAAGTGAGATAAACATTGACTAGTCCCAATTTGTATTCCTCATAAACCTAAAAAAGAAAAATATAGTAACAATTAAGTGAGTCTAGTCCGAATTAAGTTAGTTTTTAATTGTATTATTGTGAAAACTTTCAAAATACTACTTTGACATATCTAAGAAAAAACATTACATATATAACTACCAATCTAACACTTCCTATATATTTGAGCATATTCACATTCAAATTAACCTCCACAAACCTTACAACGTGTATTTTATTACTAAATAATTGTTCAAACTAAAAAGAAATAAAATCATGCAAAATTTGCATTAGCTTATATACGTTATTATACCATTAAATAAGTGTTCATAAGACTAATGATGAGTTCATTAATGATGGTTTATTTATTCTTCAAATATTTTGTTCAATTGTTGAGATTTGAGATCTAGATGGACCTAATTTTAAGGTTCATGTCCTAATTCCCTCCAACTTATGTACTATATTAATTACATTATAGGATGATTGTACATGATAATATTTACAGAGGAACATACGAAGAGTATAATAATAGTAAGGATGAAATGTTATGAACCATACGCTGGGTATACTGGATTCTAATCTAAGAGAGGTCAGGCCTAGCTAGCTATCTACCTTCTCCATTTAGATAAGCAAGTTGTTCATATCATATTAACTAACTTTGCTTTCAAGTTTAGTTTTCTCATCTATTCGTTGCTCACTTATATTTTTATTTGATATAATATTTTGTTCAACTTGGTCCTAATTTTATAACATAAATTCTATTCTATGGAGAGGAGAATTCAATAGGTTGTGTAGCTCATGTGGGAAGCCTTTAATTCCTTGTACAATATTCCAAAATGACCATTTCTTGGAATGAAAATGAACTTATGACATTATGTAACTTTGCATGTACTCTCATGAACTTAATCCGACTACAGGAATTGAAACTAGTAATCAATCTATTTGATGGAGAAAAAAGTTTTTTTTTTTATTATGATCTTTATTATGAATTTTTTGATTAATTACTCATTATCAATATAATATTTCTTATAATTAATTTATAAATTATTATATTTTTTAATTTTAAATATTATATTTTCAGGATTTAAAAATTAGTTACCAATTTAATTAATAGAAAAAAAAGTATGTTTGTGGCGGTTTTTAACCCCCTCAATTATATTTGAGCCAACTCTAAATAAATTATGGGGGTTAATAACCTTCACAAAATATCTAAACTGCCACAACATTATGGGATTTTAAAACTGCCGCAAAATTGTGGGGGTTTAAAACTGCCACAAAAAAACCTCCACTATTATGTTCTTGGGATTTGCGTCACACCAAATTGCGTCGTTATTTAAAACCCCCACAATGTATTTTGTGGGAGTCAAAAACCCCCCACTAAACGTAAAAAAAAACCCTGCAAATCAGTCTTTTTTTTGTAGTGCATATAAATCAAAACTTGTTAATATAATTGTCATCTTTCTTAACTTACTGGTTTAGTTTCCTGCAATAAAATTTAAGTGCACTTTACATTTACTATTATAATTTACCGGTGAATGTAATTACACCTTAATTAGCTTACCTTAGCTCTATTTCTTTCCTCGACTCTTTTAGGAGCAGTTCATATCATCCCCTTAATTAGTGCAATTACTGCATTGTTTAATTTGTGCATTCCACAAATGTGCTTTTCTTGCCTACCATTCTAAACTCTAAATAAATAATTTTCAAAGATTTTATGAGTTATGACAACATCAATTAAATTTTGAATGTGAAGATCATTATGTTGTTTAAGTCTATATCTAAACTCAAATTTTCAATTAAATAGATTATTAATTACACTTTTTATGGCGCACACTCTCAATTTTTCTCATAACTTTTCTATTGAACTTGCATATGTATAGATATTTTATGAAAAGGCAATACTGTTACAAGTTGAGGCAGATTTAATTTAATAAAAGAGCAAAAAGGTGGCTATTAGAGATATTAAAATAATAAGGTACTTCGATTACAATATTTTATTGTTTAATTTGTGTTTTTGTATAGCATTATACTTGTGTGTTTTATAGTCTTAATTTTCAGCTTCATATGTTAGTATTGTCTTATACTATTTTTTATAATTACATATGTAAACTAGATTAGTTTCCAGAAATAGAGAAATATGATAAACTTAGTCCGAAATTAACAATTTGATTATAACTTGTCATATTTTCTTACATAATATAGATTATGGAAATTCCAGAACATCGAAAGTGGATGTATAATAGACTTCATCCAAATCGGGGGAGATTAAGAATCAAATTTATTGAAGGCGTTTGAGATTTTGTCAATCAGGTAAAGAAGCAACCACAATTTTCAGTAAATGGTGGTACGCTTCGATGACCTTATGAAAAGCATGGAAATATAGCTTTCTTAACTCGAGATGAGGTTATTATTGACTTATACAAGCATGGTTTCAAGCCAAGATACTGGTGTTAGGATTCTCATGGAGAAAGTCCATTAAACAAGGATACAAGTCATGGAAATTAAGAAGGTAGTAGTACTCACTCCTTAGATGGTGATGTTCTAGAAAGAAATCCTTATGAATCTATGATTTATGATGCTGCTAGCCCAGAATTAATGTGTCAAGTTGAGGCACCCATAGAGGAACCTCCAAATAAGAAAGCAAAAAACTTTTATGAATTGTTGCAGTCTGCTCAACGACATTTGTTGAAGGGTTGTGATAACCATTCAGAATTGTCAATGGCAGTTAGAATGTTGAGTATTAAAGTTGAAGGAAACATATCACAACAGGCCTTTGATGACATACTACAGACTATGAAAGAAGGTATGCCAAAGGATAACTTGCTTGTCCCTAACTTTTATAAGGCAAAGGGATTAGTTTCGAAACATGGGATGGGGAGCAAACAAATTGATTGTTGTATTAATGGTTGTATGTTATACTATAGCGATGAGGACAAAAATGAGAAAGAATGTAGGCATTGTCATTCTTCGAGGTTTAGGGTAAGTAAGGGTGGTAAGGAGGTGCCTTTAAAGCAGATGTATTATTTACCTCTTATACCTCGATTAAAAAGATTGTATGTGTCAATGAATTCAGCATCTCATATAAGATGGTACTTTGAGCACAATTTTAAAGGCATCCTTGAACATCCATCTGATGCAGAATCATGGAAACATTTTGATCATACATATCCACAATTCTCTTTTGAACCACGCAATATTCGACTAGGATTATGTTCTGATGGATTCAATCCATTTGGTCAGTCGTGTTGGCCAGTAATTGTCACTCCTTATAACCTTCCTCCTTGGATGTGCATGACAACTCCTTATATGTTCTTATCCATGATCATTCATGGTCCTCATAAATCCCAAAACTAAGATAGATGTGTATCTACAACCCTTGATTGATGAGTTAAAGCTGT
Organism: Aeschynomene evenia; assembly: GCA_013621005.1. Classification (NCBI taxonomy): domain Eukaryota; kingdom Viridiplantae; phylum Streptophyta; class Magnoliopsida; order Fabales; family Fabaceae; genus Aeschynomene; species Aeschynomene evenia. The sequence continues at coordinate 24,113,564 of CM024268.1, forward strand.
TGTCGGAAGAAGGTGTCTTAACTTATGATATTTCCACCAAACAAAATTTTGTGATGAGAGCTGCACTATTATGGACAATAAATGACTTTCCTGCATATGGAATGTTGTCGGGATGGATGACTGCAGGAAAATCAATAATGCTTAATGTACAACAGAAATACGTCCAACTTGTATCCAACGTGTGGTATCCATGTTACAGGATATATGCTATACGTATATGTGATATACGTATAGCATATATCCTGTAACATGGATACCACACGTTGGATACAAGTTGGACGTATTTCTGTTGTACGTCAAACATTACTGGAAGGAAAATTGGCATGCCCATATTGCATGGAGCGATCAAAGGCATTTCAATTAAAGCATGGGGGGAAACCATCATGGTTCGATTGCCATAGACATTTCTTGCCAAAAGATCACATGTTTAGAAGAAATAAGGATGCATTTTATAAGAATAGGGTTGAGAGATCAGAACCTCCTCCAAGGTTAACTGGGGAGCAAATAGGGGAAATTGTGCAGATGAAACCAAATATAAGTGAAGTATTTTGGGAGATATGGGATTAGGCATAATTGGACAAAGCGGAGTATTTTTTGGGAGTTGCCTTATTGGAATCCATTTTAATTTGTCATAATCTTGATGTTATGCATATTGAGAAGAATGTATTTGACAATATTTTTAACACTGTTATGGACATCAAGGGAAAGACTAAAGATAATGTTAAGGCTAGAATTTACTTAAGAGAGTATTGCAAACGCAAAGATTTAGAATTACAAGAACAACATGGTGGTAAAATGATAAAGCCCAAGACAAACTTTACATTTAATATGGAGCAAAAAAGAGCAATATGTGAGTGGGTAAAAGGTCTAAAGATGCCAGATGGATATGCTTCAAATTTGGGAAGGTGTGTTAACTTGAAAGAGGGAAAGTTACATGTGATGAAAAGTCATGATTGTCATGTATTTATGGAACGTTTTCTCCCCATTGCATTTAGTTCATTGCCAGAGCAAATATGAAAGCCTTTAACTGAGCTAAGTCAATTCTTTAGAGATTTTTGCTCAACATCATTACGAGTAGATGATCTAATTAAACTTGAGCAAAATATTCTCATTATACTATGCAAATTAGAGCACATTTTCCCTCTTGGATTTTTTGACTCAATGGAGCATCTACTTATTCACTTGCCATATGAAGCACTGGTTGGTAGTCCTATGCAATACAGATGGATGTATCCTTTCGAGAGGTACTTTTAGTCACAATTATAATTTTTGTGTATTTATTTCTTTTCATTTTTTTGAGTCCTTAGTTTAATGCCCAACTTTTTTGTGAAACTTTTTTCTTTATGGTAGGTTCCCCCATCACCTTAAAAAGAAATTAAAAAACAAAGCTCATGTGGAAGGATCTATAATTATATCATACCTTATTGAGGAGATTTCTCACTTCTGTAGTTACTATTTTGAGCCACATGTGCATTCCCACCATTTTATAGTTAGAAGAAATGATGATGGAGGAGCGGATGACACATTACAACCAATCTTATCCATTTTCAATTTTCCCGACCGGCTTTCCAGTTAATGCAAAACTCGCTATTTAGAAGACAAAGAATTTAATGCTTCCATGAATCATATTCTAATGAATTATGATGAGATTCAACCATATATTGAGTGAGTCTCTTTTCTTTATTTAAATAGTTTATTTTTTATATTAGTTACTTTAATTTCATCAAATCCGTCTATTTATAGGATCTATGCTGAAATAATGCGTCATGCTCATGTCAATCTAAGTGATGCACAAGTTGATCAATTTATTGAAGAAGATTTCGCAACATGGTTGAAAGATTATGTAAGCTTGTCTATATGAATTTAATATCTTACAAGGTGAAGAAAAAAGATAGCATAACTATTAATAACTAGATTATTTTTGTGTGATGTTATATAGGTCCATGATTCTTCCAATAAAGTGTTAGATCCAAATATTCGTGCCTTGGCTTGGGGACCTTTAAGAATAGTAAAAATCTATCCTATTTACTATGCTAACGACTTTAAGTTTCATACAAGAGCTCACTCAATTGGGAAGTCCACTATGATTTGTGGAATGTGCGTTAGAGGCACAGGTTATGGTCATTAAGAAAATGATTTCCATGGTTAACTTGAAGAGATTATTCAAATTGAATATCCCGGCCGGGTTCCAAATAAAAAGGTCCGTATTATTTAAATGTGAGTGGTTTGATCCTATAATCAGTAAAGGAACAAAGGTGAATGAACAATATAGGATTATTCAAATTCGGCATACTCGATTTTATAGAAAATATGATCCATTTGTCGTTGCACAAAAAACAGTTCAGGTGTATTTTGCAACACATCCAATAAACACTAGGGATAAAAGAGAGTGATGGTTTGTATTCAATACCAAAGTAAGGGGTGTAATTGAGGATGAGCGAACTGATGATTTTGTAGTTCAAGAGGAATCTACAAGTCAAAATAGGAGTCACATTTCAGATGATCTTGATGTACCTATCATATTACTAGAAAATGATGGAACACTTGAAGAAGTTGATGGAATTAATGGTGAAGACCTAGAATTTATTTATGATGATAATGATGATGAAGAAGGTAAGGAGGGGCAAGAGGATGATGATGAGGAGATATTATAGGAAGTAGAGGAGGAAGAAGAAGAAGAAGAAATAGATAAAAATGAAAATTGAAGTGATTAAAGTAATATTCCAAATGAACAAGTTTGAGTATTTATCTTTTGAAAGCTTTGTATTATTCTTAGGTACTATTATGTTCTATGCTCTTGATATTTTTGTGTCTTGATATTGTACTTTACCTTTTAATATTCATTTCGTTAATGTCTAATATTTCAAATCTATAATTATTTTGGTGTTATATAAATTGTATTATATTTTTATATTATTTTAGATGGTAGGCTCTAACATAAATAGAGGAGGGAGAAGCTCATCCACTAGAGGCTGATAATCGTCTAGTAAAGGGAAGGTTAGTCAACAAAATACTAAAAGTTCTTCTATTGCACTTACTCAACTACAAATTCCACCTGATTCACAAGCACATTTAGAACCATCTGCTTCACATGACATACCTTCACAATCACCACATACATTCCCCACACCATCACCATCTTTCCATGCACACAATTCATCATCTCCACCATTAGCATCACCCTCACCTTCACTTCCTCCTCCTCAACCACCTCCAGCACCACCTACTTCTGGGGAAACGTTGTCTCAAGCTCAATCAGCAGCTACGAATTCTCAAGAAGATGAACCTGTTGTTCAAGAAGGAATTCAAGAAATCAAGTCTTATGGTGATGAGTAAGTACAACAATCAATTATAATTTAAAATTTCTTCTATTTGTATTCTTTTGGATCTAATATTCAAGTATAGTTCCTCACAATATTTTATACATTAAAGGTTTAATCCATCGTCTGCTATTCATTTCTTGACTACTGCCATTAAGAGTAAGTTTGATTGGTTTTGTCCTACTTGGGAACACGCAACTAAGGAGATACGAGACTTATGGTTTGAAGAATTTCAAGTAAGTATGATAACGATTCATTAATAAATGTCATTGCTATATGTCACTACAATAAAATAAAACAAAAAATAAAAGAAAAATCTGTATTTTTATGTGTAAAAAGCAATATGTAGTGTATCTCATTCCAGATTTGGTGATGATTATGTTAACAGAAGAATACAGAGTAATCTAGCCTTTGATTATATTAACTTTAAGCATCTTGAACATGTTATTTGTAGAGAGAACACATATACATTTAGTCACTTGTGTTATTTATAGAATGTTATCTGTCACATGTGCTAATTATTAAAGTTGTCATTCGTTATGTTGGTGTATGAGAATAGAAATGTGTTTAATTGCATGTTATGATATTTTCTTGTTATACTGTTGTTTCATTTTTGTTGTGCCACACAGCCTTATGGTATATCAATATATATGCTCCTATTTCTGTGAAATTGATTGATTTGGTTCTCTGATGAATATACAAATAATAATGTTTGACGTACAACAAAAATACGTCCAACTTGTATCCAATGTGTGCTATCCATGTTAGCACACATTGGATACAAGTTGGACGTATTTCTGTTGTACGTCAAATATTACTGATTTCCAAAGGGGCATACTTAGTTGAAAGAAAATGAAAGCAACGAAGCCTTAATTTAACAACCAAGATGTACTTGTTTATCACCGCATAATTCAATTAGTATTGAGTCTAACTGTGATGGAATTGAAACATTATTTTTTCTTAAGTCAAAATCAATGACAAACTACATACTAGTATTATAATATTTTTGTTTCTTTTCATACATATGTTTTCTTATTAGTGTTTTATTTTTGCAACACTTTCATGCTTGAAAGCTTGACTTGCCCCATATGGATTTTTTTACTCTAATTTTTATTTAACAGTTTAGTTTCACATGTGTGTATCTTATTTATTAGAAATTTTCTTTTTTAGTGAGTCCATCTTTAACTTAGGCTTAGCGAAGAAATCACATAAGTTGCATTGTCTCTTAGAATTTTTACTTCTTAATCAGAAGTGAGAATATTTATTATTGTTGTTTAGTTGGAAAATGATCCAATTTATATAGGAATGTTATTGGATGAAAAATAACCATATAAATATATATATATATATATATATATATATATATGTGTGTGTGTGTGTGTGTGTGTGTGTGTGTGTGTGTGTTGGTGGGTAATGGAGAAACAGGTAAGAGGAAAAATGGAATGAGAAGTTAGTTACATTGGTCTGTGTGATGAGTGAACTGATGGTTAGAAAATTATCATTTCTAATGAAGATTCTGATTGAATAATCATATAATTTTTTTTTGTATTGTAAGTATAAAAATATTAGGAAGAGTTCATAGTTGTTATTATTTATGTACTATACAACATATAATTGATCTTTATTAGCACTAATCATTAAAAATGCCACTAAATTATATAATAGTATACGAGTATAAATAAAAATTCTCCAGCAAGATGTATATTTTAGTAAAATATTTTAACAATACTTCAAATTAATAAATCAAATGTTATGCTAAAAAGAGAGTTAGCAGCAAAGTTAATCTCATTTACAGAAACACAAGAGCTAATAGAAGCTGGTATAACACCAAAAACATTGTTCATGTTGAGATTAAGAGAAGTTATCTTATTCAACTTGCCAATTATTTTTGGAATGTGACCAGAAACTTGATTTGAGCCTAAATGAATTGATATCAATGAAGAAGCTTATGAGATTTCAAGTGGCAACTCACCTGAGAACTTATTGTTAGATAAAAACAGTTGAGCAAGAGATTTTGCTTTTGCAATATCATGTGCTATTGACCCTTCAAACTGGTTCATGGTGAGATCAATCAGCTCCATGTTTGTATAAAATTAGAGTTTTGGGTAGAGAGATAGATAGAGCATGATTATGAGCTAATATATGAGGTACTATTACTGAACTTGAAAATTAAATTAAAGGATGTGTTTGAAAGGGATTGGTCTATGATAGGGATGACAACGGGGCAGGGCAGGGGCGGGGAGTATAGTCTCCATCCCCATGCCCGCTCTATGAAAAAATCTCCATCCCCGTCCCCACTCCCCACGGGGATCAGGGATTCCCGCGAGGCCCCAAATGGGAAAAAAAACTTGTTTTTACATAAAATAAAATCTAATTTTGAGAAAACTAATACAATAATTATCAATCCTAAAGATATTGTTACATAAGTTCTAAAAGTCACAAAAAAAAGTAAAATAAGTCTTAGACAACAAAATATAAGTCACAAAAATAACAAAATATGTCTTTGACAGTGGCTTGGTATCAGGATATGTGTGTGTTATGGTTTGGGAAGTATGAATGAAGAGAATGAGGGAGAGGCGCAGAGGGAAGAGTTTGATTAAGATGTTAAGTTATTTTAGGATTTCTCAATTCTGCAAAAGTAGAATTATATATATACATATAAAATTATATATTTACCCTCAAGGCGGGGATCCCCGCGGAGCGGAGTGCATAGTCCCCGTCCCCGTCCCTAGGCATGGCACCCGCGCGGGGCGGGGGATACACCCACGCTCCCCGCCTCGCGCCCCCCAGTTCTCCCCGCCCCCGTTCCCCTTTCCCCGCGGGAAATCCCCGCAGAATTTTTAAATTGGCCCAATTAAGAGCCCAATAAGCTCAATACTGTAGAAATCCAGTAAAAAACTAAAAAAAAGTCACAAACTCAAAATTTTATAACATATAAAGCAAAAATGACAATATCATAATTCAAGTTTACAAAATTGTCATCATTAACATTTAAAAAAATAGCATCATCACAAAAAATAAGGTCTTTCTCCTTGCAACTTTAAGATTTACAACCTTTTCAACATTAAAGTAAAAAAATACTTCATCAATTCTTCTTTTTCCTTGGAAGGTCTTGAATTAATCACAATTCTCTGCAAAATAAAAAAATCATAAAAATATGTTCCATCAAAGACAATATATTTCTTTAAAAAATAAACAAAACCCCCAAATTAGCCCCTCCAGAATTTACAATCGGACATTATAGTCCCACCAGAATGAGAAAGTAAAAATTAGTCCCTTCACATGTCAAACGTCGGACTTATTAGTCACTCTGTTAATCTTCTCAAACGGAGTTGATGAGCTGGCACTAACGGTGATGATGTGGCACCGTTTAGTGACACATCATCATCAATTAAAAACAAAACGACGTCGTTTTACATATCCTAATCATCACTCACTAACCCATTTCCCTTCTAGACCCCACCTCACCCCTTCTCTCCTCTAACACTCCATTCCCTTCCAAACCTTACATTTCGAGCCCTAACCCCTGCGTCTACCCCCCCGCCCCCAAATCCCCAAATCAAAAACCTCTCGAACCGTAACCCATGCACTGATACAATGGCTTAGGATGATTCCTGAGTCACGAACCCATAGCCCTCTTTCTCACCATCGCGTGACCCCACGACTCATCTTCGGTCCTTCATCACCACCTCAAGCTTAGTCCACCGCCACTTAAGCTCCACGTCACCGCTACTTTAGCTCCACCTCACCGCCAGTTCAGGTCCACTTCAGCGCCATCTCAGCATCCAAAATTGTCCCACTTTCGTTCTGAGATCTAGGAAAAGTTGCTGTGAGTGGTCCCGTTCAATCAATATCACGAGGTAAGTAACATTTTGTTGACTAAGTATTTTGTGGTCCCCTTAATGGTGAATGATGTATGGTGTTGTTGTGACTAAATATTTAATGTTTGTTAATGGTTAGTTGATGGTTCATTTTATTCTTTGTTAATGGTCTTGTCGTGACCTTTTGAACATGTCTCTGGTTTATTGATTTTTGCTTGTTAATGGTGTTGTCTCTGATTGTGTTTTTGCTATCTACTGACTTATTGTTGCTATCTACTGGTTCTGGTTTGTTAATGTTCTGTTTTCTCTGTTAATGATTGTGATTTTTGCAAATAATTACAGACAAAAAAATTTGACTAATTTAGTAATTAAATAAATTTTATGTATGGTTATTTCAAATTCTTGAGTTTATTGTTCTTGTTTTTCACCATGGGGGCAAGTTTGGATGGGATACTAAAGAGGAGGTTGTTTATTTAAATGGGACAATAAGTAGGTTTCCTAGTATGACTGTGGATTTGGTAAACTTTTTTTGACTTAGTAACTCTTTTCAAAGGACTAGGTTATATCACTTATAAAGGAATGTTTTGAATGGATATTGAATGCCCTAACATGGAGTCTAGATTTAAGCCTATTTATGGGAATAAAGAGATTAATGAATTGTGTGAGGCTAGATTGAAAAATTATAAATCTGAGGATGTCCATATATTTTTTGAGAACCCTATTCAAGATCCTGAAGTTGTTGAAGTTCAGGAGATTTCGAACACGTGTTTTGATAGATCAAGTAGTTATGAGAGAACTGAACACCCTCCTTATAAGCCTCCTCCTCCTGGTGTTGAAGATGTCACTGAAACTGAGGAAGAAGAGCTTGATTTAAGGAGAAGTAAGAGGAGAAAAGTTCAGGTGGAAAAGGGGGATGAAGAAGTTGAAAAATCCAGCCCAAAAAAGAAGCCCACCCCAAAAAAGAAGTTCATCCCTAAAAAGACAACCCCTAAGAAAAATTCCAACACCAAGAAAAAGCTCACCCAAAAAAGAATGTCACTCCAAAGAAAAAGCCCATCCCAAAAAAAGACAAAAAAACAAAGTGAAAATAAAGGAGTTGAAAATGTAGTTTTGGAGGAGGAGTTGAATGATTTTGCAGAGAATATTTTTTACTATCATTCAGAAGAGTTGCACACACCTCAATCAAGTGAGGATGAAGGGTTAGGGAAGGATACATTGCCACAATTCAATGTGGTTGCTAATTTTGGCCATGTATATCTAGAAAAGGACATGGAATTTGATACTCTAGCCCAATTCAAGGATGTTGTTCGGGATTACTGTTTGGCTGAAGGGAAGGATGTTACTTGGGTGAAGAATGACAAGGTTAGGGCAAGAGCAAGATGTAGAAGTAGGTGTGAGGGTTGTATGTAGGATATCTTGTGTTCTTGGAATAGTTTACACAAGAGTTTCACTATAAAAACTTTCAAAAAAGAATACATTTGTCCTAGAGTGTTTAGGAATAAACAAGCTGATAGAGAATGGATAAGCAAGAAGTTGGAGAAAAGATTTAGGACACGACCTCTCTTAAGGCATGGAGAAGCTTTTGATATCATTAAAGAGGAATATAATGTTCATTTGAATGAAGCAAATTTGGAGGTCACTTAAGAGAGCTAGAGAGTTGGTTGAGGGCAATGAGAAAGAACAATATCATAAATTGTGGGACTATTTAGGCGAATTGTATAGAAGTAACCCAGGAAGCACAACAAATAAAGATGGAAGTAATACCATACCCCGAAAAACCACCAGTTTTCGAAAGGTTGTACATATCCATCGATGCTTGCAAGAGAAGTTTCAAAGCTGGATGTAGACCATTAATTGGTCTTGATGGATGTTTTTTGAAAGGATATTATGGTGGTCAGCTTCTTTCTGCTGTTGGTCAAGACGCCAACAACCATTTCTTTGTCATCGCTTATGCGGTTGTTGATAGTGAGACCAAGGACAATTGGAGGTGGATTTTGACACTGTTACATGAGGATTTGGGTGACTATGTTAAATTTGGATGGAATTTCATTTCTGATCAACAAAAGGTAATTTATCATTTTATCATATTGGTTGTTATGTTATGTAACTATGTAAACTATGGATGTAACTTGAATTTTTTTGTGGTATGTTGTAGGGTTTGTTGCCTGCATTGAAGGAAGTCATGTCAAATGCGCATCACAGAAACTGTGTGATGCACATTTGGAAAAACTTCATGAAGCAGTTTAAAGACAAATAAATAAGAGGCATAGTATGGGATTGTGCTAGATGCACTGCTGTCCCTGAGTTTAAAGCTTGCATGGAGAGGCTCAAAAGGATAAATGAGAGTGCATGGAGCTATGTCGACAAATTTGACCTTTCACATGGGTAAAAGCTTATTTCAGCCACCATTGTAAGGTGGACGACCTTACCAATAACATGTGTGAAGTGTGGAATTCAAAAATAGTGCACTATAGGAGTAAGCCAATTCTCACAATATGTGAAGAGTTGAGATGCTACATTATGAGAAGGTTGGCTGGCCACAAGAAGATATTTGGGACATACAGAGGCAAGATACCCCCAGTTCAACAAAAAAAGCTTGACAAGTGCAAGATTGAGAGCAACAAGTGGCATCCACAATGGGTTCGAGATGCTGACAATTCCAGATTTGAGGTTCATCATCACTCAAGCAAGGTTGATGTGAACTTATCTTTGCAGACATGTACATGTAATGTATGGCAGCTAACAGGTAAATCTTTCTTGTTTCACTCTTACTTCTACCATTTAGGATAATTTTATTTCATTCATATCTATTTATATCTATTTATTTATTACCTTATATTTCAGGAATTCCATGCAAGCATGCAATTGCAGTAATTGCATGGAAACATGAGAGGCCTGAGGATCATGTGCATCAATGGTTGACAATGGGTGTAATTCATGCAACTTATGAATACTGCATTCAACCAGTTCATAATGAAGAATATTCGGTAAGAAGTGACTATCCTCAATCAGTCCCCCCAATCATCAAAAGACCCATTGGCCGTCCCAAGAAGCAGAGGAAAAAAGAAGTGAGTGATGCTGGACCTAGCCACAAATCTAAGAGGGCAGTTGAGGTGATTTGTCAAAAGTGTGGGCTACCTGGAGACTATGCCAAAACATGTAAAGGTAAAGGTGTTCAGAAGGCACCAAGGAAAAAGGCAAGGCAGAATGAGGATCTTGATGTTGCTTAAGCCCAAAATGAAAACCAAGATGATGGTGGAGTTCAAATTAAACCTTGTGCAGGACTAAATCCCTCCGATTAAAGCATGATTAGGATTTTGGGGTCTTACAACCCCCAATTCCTCTCCCACAAATCAAGGCTCAATATGATAGAATATCTCATGAAACAATGGCAGCAACAAGCTCTGGAAGAAAGGAACTTCTTAAGTTTATTCCTACTCCAAACTTTTCAAAGAATGACAAATGATGAAGTCTGACTTATGCAATCTGTTTTGGGGCTTTTTGTTGGTTCTTTTTGGAATATGGATGTGATGTAATAGGTTGAAAAATATAAATGTAATAGATTTTTTTTGTCTAAGAATGACAAATGATGCATACAGTCTGATCTATGGTTTTTTTATGAATGTAATAGGTTGATAAATGTAATAGGTTGATGATGTTGCAGGTTTATAGGTTGATGAAGTTGTTGGATTATGAATTGTTGGTTTATAAATAGTTGTGACAAGTCACAAGTTTGGATTGGTAAATGTCATTTTAATATGAGATTAATGACAAGTATGATTTTAATTATTATACATGTGCTTAAATTATTTCACCATTTCATACGTACATACAATTGTAACAAAAAATGTAGCACATGTTTCTTTCATCAGGATCACTTTTTTCCATTACTTGCAACTAATTACATCTGATAAAGTTTCCATTACAACATCAAAATCTATCTCAAACAAATTTTACTTCATTATAACTAAGAAAATAACAAACAACATTATAGCTCCAACACGTCTAAGCTCCATCTTTAAACTTCTTATTTCCTTGTCCATTATTCCAAGTTTGCTCTCCATTTTTATTAGGATTTCTTCCAAATTGTTGTCCATTTTTTCTGCTGCAAAATCACTTGAATGCACAAAATCTTCCAACCACAAAAAGTATTTGCAATAAACTCTATTTTCCTGCAGTTGGATACCAACTATCAGTCATTATCAATTTTTCAATACACATGAAGAACAAAATAAAATGTAATCAAACTTCTTTAAAAAAGAAACATACCTGGAAATATGGGCATCCAAAAAAAGGTTTGTTTGGATTTTTTTCAGTTCTGGACATATATATTGTTGCATTCAACCCACAAAGGCACCTAGGAACAACTTCCTTCAAATTCACCCCTGCTCTTGCACCAAAAACACTACTACTCCAGCTATAATCACCATGGTCCTTAAGCACCCGACGATTGACAATGGGTGAGCTTCTTACACTGTTCATTTTTTCTTAATTGATAATGGGTCTAGGGTTTGAGAGTTAATGAAGGGAAAGAAGAGAGTTTTGGGTCGCAGTATCACCTAGGGTTTGAGAGTTTATGTATGGAAGGTGGATGAATGTGGGTGGGTGACAATAATTTAGTGAAGAGTGAAGAAGGGAACAAAAAGAGGGGTGTGGGTAAGAATTTCTAGGTCCTTCATATGTATGGAAGATGAGTTAATGTTGTTAGGGTTAACGTTCAAACAATGTGAGGTGGGGTCTAGAAGGAAAATGGGTTAGTGAGTGATGATTAGGATATGTGAAACAACGTCATTTTGTTTTCTGTTGATGATGATGTGTCACTTAACGGTGCCACATCATCACTCTTAGTTCCAGCTCATTAACTCTGTTTGAGAAGATTAACAGATGGACTAATAAGTTCGACGTTTGACATGTGCAGGGACTAATTTTTACTTTCTCATTCTGGAGGGACTATAATGTCCGATTGTAAATTCTGGAGGGACTAATTTGAGGGTTTTGTCTTAAAAATATTATGTTTATCTAAGACAATCATCAAACATCTTCATCTTCATCTAGATTAAAGCTTTGCATCTTCTTTCCATTTGCAAAAGCTAATAACACAATAAAATATATAAGCAAAATTAAAGATATGAATACAATGTGAATATACATAAGTAAATAAATTTAATATTGTAGTACCTTGATGTGTAGAGCGTATCCAATTTTGGGTGCAAATCAAGACTTCAGATATTTCAGGAGTCAAACTACTACGTTGCGGGGATAATACAGTAGAAATTGGAATAGCTAAAAAGTCTCTTGCAATTTTTTGGAGTGTAGGATACTTCACTCCAACATTTTTCCAATAACCCAAAATGTAAAATTGCTCAACATTTGATACATCAAGTAAGACGACCTCCTCCAAATAATAATCTAACTCTGACTTGGTTGAACATTCTGAAGCGGTATCTTGCACATATTGAGAATAATTGGAACTCCACCTTCCTTTCTTAAGAAGAGAACTTCCATCCACAATTGGAACACCACCACTTGTCATAATATTTCTCTTTTTGCTCTTACATTGGTAATCAAAAAGCAAATCTTCACATGTTTTTTTCACCTTTCGAATTTCATTATAACTTTCAGCTCCATAGATAAGACGGAAGAAATAATCTAACAACTTCAACTTATATCTAGGATCTAAATCGGCTCCTATTGCCATCACTCCATTTATCACACTCCAATACTTGTCAAATTTACCTACCATCTTTCTTGCCATCTCTTGAATGACTACACAAGGAGAATCAAGCCACTCATGCAAAGCCACTTGTATTTCACAAACTTTTGGAAAATAAGCATTACAAGTTGGGTATTGAGTACTAGAGAACAACTCAGTAACACTATAAAATACTTGTAACTTATCAACAATTTCATACGCCATCAACCAATCATCATCACTAGGTGCACATTCATATTTTGAGTCACGTTGTTTCAAGCGCAAAAAGACTTCTTCATATGGCAAAGTAAAAGAAAGAATCAAGTAAGTAGAATTCCATCTACTCTTACAATCTATCTAGGCTTCTTTGAAAAAGTAATATTCAATTGCCTACAAGTCTCAATGAACTTTTCTTGCTTTTGAGGACTACCAAACCAATACTTAATGTTGCCCCTAACATTTTCAACCGCATTTTCTATCCTAGACATGTCATTTCTTACAATCAAATTGATAATGTGTGTAGCACAATGCATGTGAAGCAAAGATCCACCCAAAGTAAATGATAATGAAGGGAATTTATCCAAAACATACCTAATCAAAACATCATTTGTGGTATAATTATCAATTGTTAAGGTTGATAACTTTCTATCCAAGTACTCCAATCCAATAATGTATCCAACAAAACTTCACCAAGAGTCTCGATATTATGTTTCCCTTTGACATGAACAAACCTAAACCAAATAATCATTATATACAATAATCAATCACACATTTAAGGAAAAATATTACATTAATTGAAATAAATTTAGTTCACGAGCAAGTTATATAGTTATACCTTAAAAGTGGACTTTGCAAAGTCCAATTGTCATCAATGAAGTGAGTAGTAATTGACATGTAAGCCTGATTTTGAGTGTCTGAAGTCCACATATTAGTAGTCATTGCAATGCAGCTTGCATTCCTATCAATCAATTTCAAAATTTTCTCTTTCTCTAAAGCATACATCTTCATGATATCACTTCGTGTAGTGTTTCAAGTATTGATTGTAAACAGAGGTTGAAGCTTATTGCAGAACCATCTAAAGCATTCATGATCAACTATAGAAATAGGGTACTCATGAGCTACTATCATCTGAGTAAATGCCAACCTTTCTTCTTCCTGATTAAATGTGTAAGAACCGACAAGAACTGATTCACCTCTACTTTTCGTTGATGATGCTTTTGTAAAAGTATTTAAGATTGACTACTTTGGACCCCTTACAGTTCGAAGCTTACATGATCTAATATGATCATGTAACCCCTTAGTTCCTTTCCTAGTTTCACCACAAAGCTTTTTGTCACAATGTTTGCAAATAGTCTTCCATTTACCATCTATTTTCTCCCTCCTAAAGTGTGGCCATGCTCCAGATGTTAGCCTTATTTGTTTGGACTAATTTGGACATTGTTTTCCATTTTTAATTCATCTGCTTCTTGCCCACCTTCATGCCCACCAGGTATATTTTCTTGGGCTTGTCCATCTATGTTTTCTGGCTCATCATCATTAACAAGAACATGGTTGTTTTCCAAAGGTGTGTTAGGAGTGCTATCATTATTCATCCTGCATCGCAATTGATAAAAAATAAGAACAAATAACTACAAAGCATAATAAAAAATAAGCTAAAAGTAAACAAAACAGATTGAACACAAACGTGAAAAAAATGCAATGCAACAAAATACAATGCAAAACTGTAGCATTGCAGCAAAATAATACAAAATGCAACATGAACAAAAACAATACAAAATGCAATACAGTGTAGCAAAATAAAAAAAATGTAAAACTGAATAAAATGCAATGCAGCAAAACAAGAAAATACAATGCAGCAAAATAAGAAAATAAACTACAATAATAACACAGCAAAAAAGCATAGAACAATAAAATTATAAACTACAACAAAATAATAACACAGAAAATAAGCAAAGAAGCACACACCACAGCAAAATAATAATATAAACTACAATACAATTAGAACATAGAATAATAACACAATAAAATAATAATATAAATAATATACTTTATTATATTTTTCAGAACCCATGCAATATTTGTTCTATGGAGAGAGATAGAGAGTACTTGCGCGGCTGCTGTGAGGAGGCGGAGCTTCGAGAAGGAGCAGAGGCGGAACTGCAAGGCAAGCGCGAGGCGAAGTTGCGAGGCGGAATTGCGAGCGCGAAGCGGCGGCCGAGCTGCAAGGGCGAGGTGGCGGCCGATCGAGCTAAGACAGCGAGGCTGGGACGAAGCTTCCGGAGGTGGCGGACAATGGAACTGCAGCTGCTGTGTTCATGTGCAAAGTGAAGGGTGGTAATTTTAGGGTTGTAGTTTTAGAGTCGTAATTTTAGGGTTTTAATTTTATAGTAGTAATTTAGGGTTGGGCCATAGGCCCACCATATCTTTTATTAAGTTTAACTAATAATGTAATTTAGCCCACATTTATTTTATTTTATAATATGATTAAATATACATATGATATGTAACAAAAAATGAATATTATGATTTTAATATGATTAAATATTTTAATAATTATAATTATGCGGGGTCCCCACGGGGCGGGGTGACTGATCCCCACCCCCACCCCCACATCTGTTGCGGGGGGAGTTTCGTCCCCACCCCCACCCCCACGGGAAAAAATTCCCCATCTACGGGTCCTCATCCAACAGGGAGAATTGCCACCTTTACCCGTCCCCGAACTACCCCTCAGGGTAAATATCCCCTACTTCGGGGCCCCAAATTTAGGGTTCCCTGTGAGGATCCACGCCTCCACATCCTCATTTACATCCCTAGTCTATGAGATATAGGGTCACATATAATAAATTAAAACTCACTATTCAACAGTAACAATGTACATGCTTACTTCATTCAGTCACAAGAGCAGATATATCGATCTGCGATAGATAAGGAGGTACAAATCTACCATGGATGCTAAAATGGAAGCTCACAACAGAATTAAAAAAACACAAAATGATTCTTTACCACATATCCATTAAAAGATTTGTTGTTATTTGTTAGTTTTGGTTACTTACATTTATAGATAGATATTGATTCCTATGTTGTACATGTATATATGTATGCACTTATGCTTCGACTATTTGGGGATGCTTGAATTCTTTATCAGTCTTTGTTTCAAAATATACCTTACCTTTCATGTGCTTGATTATTGTAAGAATAATTTTATTCAACCTGCCTTTTGATTGAAAACCCCTTGTATACATATATACAATCCCTCCTATAATGATGCAGCAACACTAGCAAAATATTCCTAAAATAAGAAATTATTTCCTAAACATTAGCTAGCTAATCATGCAATCCTAAATAAGAAAATCAAGCACCTGATTGTTCTTTCTAATGATATATACAAAAAGGTATTTTCTATATATAACACAATCTTCTAATTATAGCTCATGATATTACTACCTTAATCTAAGCTAATTGCTTATATCCCCCCTCAAGTTGGAGCATGCAAGTCTTGGATGCCCAATTTGCCTAAAATGATCTGAAACTTCTTGGTGCCGGAATGCTTTGGTGAAAATATCGGCCAATTGAGTGTGAGTGGGGACATAGGACAGAAGAAGACGGTTGTGCACGATCTCATCCCGAACCAGGTGACAATCCACTTCAATGTGCTTGGTGCGTTCATGAAAAACTGGATTTTTGGCAATGTGGAGAGCTGCTTGACTATCACAGTAGAGTCGAATGGGGTTAGGATGAGTCACAAACAAATCAGAGATTATATCTTGGATCCATTTCAGTTCTCGTGTTGTCTTTGCCATTGAGCGATACTCAACTTCAGCAGAGGATGCAGAGACGGTCTGTTGTTTTTGAGTCTTCCAAGAAATTGGGGATGTACCAAGTTGAATGAACCACCCTGTGAGAGACTTGCGAGTGAGAGGGCAGGTTGCCAAGTCGGAGTCGCACCATCCATAAAGATGCAAATCATTGTCCTGTGGCAGGAGAATGCCCTGCCCTGGGTGACCCTTGAGATATTGAACAACTCGTAAAACAGCTTTCCAATGGTCAATACGAGGATGTTGCATAAATTGGGACAAAACATTCAAACTGTAAGCGAGATCAGGACGAGTGAAACATAAATAGATTAACCTTCCTACAAGTCGACGATAGGTACTAGGATTTGAGTGGAGAGGACCTGTAGCAGAACCCAAACAGTGATTCTCTTCACATGGCGCAGCTGCAGGTCGAGCACTGAGTAATCCTGCTTCAGTAATGATATCTAAAGCATATTTTCTTTGGCACAGAAAAATTCCATTAGGGAACCTTGCAACCTCAACCCCTAAAAAATATTTTAACTGACCCAAATCTTTCATATGAAAGCATTTGCGTAAATATTGTTTAAAAATGTGAGTGGCAGCACCGTCGTTCCCTTCAATCACAAGATCATCAACATACACCAAAACAACCAAATTTGATTTTATTGTTGTTCAGACAAAATAAGGAATGATCCTTCTGAGATTGCTTGAACCCGTATTGAAGAAGAGCAGAAGATAATTTTGCAAACCAACAACATGAGCCTGCTTCAGACCATAGAGAGACTTTCTAAGTTTACAGACCAAACCTGGTTGAGATACCTGGAAACCAGGAGGAAGTTTTATGTAGACATCATCATTAAGATCTACATGAAGAAACGCATTGTGGACATCCATTTGATGAAGTTCCCAATTCTGAGTTGTTGCCACTACAAGTGTTGTGCGGATGGTGACCATTTTCACCACTGGGAAAAAGTTTCATCATAATCCAAGCCCTCCACTTGATGATTGCCCAGAACAACCAGTCTTGCTTTGAACCTCTTTATAGTCCCATCAGAATTGTATTTAATTTTATAAATCCATTTACTCCCAAGAGCTTTTTTTTCCTGGGGGAAGGTGTGTGAGCTTCCAAGTGTTATTGACTTCAAGAGCACGAATTTTGCTGGCCATAGCTTTTCGCCGACGCTCATCTCGAACGGCCTGACAAAACAACAACAGTTCCTGCTCTGTTTGAAGAGCAGCCAGAAAACAACGGTGTTTTGTAGAGAATGAATTGCAATTCACAAAATTTTGGATAGGATAGGACGTAGCGGAGGATTTTG
The DNA here is from genome assembly GCA_013621005.1 of Aeschynomene evenia. Lineage (NCBI taxonomy): Eukaryota > Viridiplantae > Streptophyta > Magnoliopsida > Fabales > Fabaceae > Aeschynomene > Aeschynomene evenia. The sequence continues at coordinate 24,131,510 of CM024268.1, forward strand.
ACGGAGAAGAGAACTGGTCGGACGGGCTCATGTGTATCGTGGCGGCAATGACAAAGTCGCGAAGTTTTACGGAGGGCGTCTTCACACGGTGACTGCGACCAAGAACATCTTCTGCTTCCATCGTGGCTGCCAGTGGACCTGCGATTGGGTCCGAACTGTCGTGACCCGCTGTTGTGGGTCGCGAATCACAGAGTTTAGATTCGACGAGGGCTCCAATGTCGAGCTCCGGGTCCCCCTGTGTTTTGGTCGAAGGAGCTGCAATGGGCGAGGAGGCCGGAGCTGCTGTGGGCAAGGAGGCCGCTACCGCCTCTGTGCCAGGTCGCAAAGCGCAACTCTCAAGTTCTGCGAGTGCGGCGTTTGGCGCTTGTCCTCCTCGGTTGATGGTCGGAGGAGCTGCAGCAGGCATGGAGGCCTCGACCAGGTGTGCACTAGGTGCCGTGATGCCGCGCACAGGGATATGGTCGGCGCTGCTGTCTTCGTTGTTGATGTTTGAAGATGACAAGGTGAGTGACTCATTTCCACTTGTAATTAGGTTAGGTATTTTGGGCCCAGACAAAGGGGAAAAGTCTTGCCCATAATTGTTGCTTTCTTCAAATATTGGTCTCATTATAGTAGGTCTGCATTGCTGAAATTCTTGACCCAAAATTGTATTTTCAAAGAAAGGAAATGTGTTTTCATCAAAGTGAACATCATGTGATGTGAAAAATATTTTCTTCTCAAAATCAAATAATTTCCATCCTTTTTATCTTAATGGATACCCGACAAACACACATTTTCGACTACGACTGTCAAATTTATCTCGTTGTCTGTTATGATTGTGTGCATAGCATAAAGACCCAAAGACCCGTAAGTGTGCATAGCTTGGAGCTGTCCCATGGATGACTTCATAGGGAGATTTTCCCTTAAGTACCAATGATGAAGTGAGATTAATTAAGTAGCCAGCGGTTAGGATGCACTATCCCCAAAATTGAATGGGAAGATTACCTTGAAAACGCAATGATCGGGCGATATTCAAAATATGCCTATGTTTGCGCTCCACTCTTCCAATTTGTTGTGGGGTACCGACACACGATGTTTCATGGACAATACCTTGTTGTAGAAAGTATTGTCTTAGGCACATAAGTTATGTACCATTGTCAGATTTCACTCTTTTAACATTTTTGTTGTATTGTCATTCAACCACAATAGTTATATCCAAAAAACTGCTCATGAGCAATCATCCACAATAGTTAAAAAATACGAGGTACCACATGACAAGGGTGTTCGATACGGTCCCCACAAGTCACAATGGATTAAATCAAATATATCTGAAGCATGAAATTGAGGTCTCTGGCTTATTTCCACCATTTTTCACTGGTTCTGCCATGGTTGTGTTTGTCGGATATCAGAGTTTGGCTAGGTCTGATACCATGTAAGAATAATTTTATTCAACCTGCCTTTTGATTGAAAACCCCCCTGCATACATATATACAATCCTTCCCATAATAATGCAGCAACACTAGCAAAATATTCCTAAAATAAGAAATCATTTCCTAAACATTATGTTAGCTCCAAGAACCCTACATTGTCATAAGATGTTTTGAATGATAAAAATCTTTAAGTATTGGATAAGAATTATGCTTGTGAATACTAATGGTTTCATTAAGTGTTTCAGGAGGTTAACCTATGAGGTATTAAAAATATTAAGAAAACACTTGAAGCAAAAGAGCATCCAAGAGGCGCATAGCATAGCCTCAAGCAAGCTAGAGGCGCATAGCACAAGCTAAAGCTAGAGGCTCATAGCATAAGCTAAAGATAGAGGCTCATAGCATAAGCTCAAGCATCAAGGGAAGCTTCTTGCACCACAAGCAAGCTATAGGTGGAGCATAGCATAAGCTCAAGATACCAAGGGAAGCTTCTTGCACCACAAGCAAGCTATAGGTGGAGCATAGCATAAGCTGAAAGCATCAAGAGAAGCTTCTTGCACCACAAGCAAGCTATAGGTGGAGCATAGCATAAGCTCATGACACCAAGGGAAGCTTCTTGCAACACAAGCTACCTCTAAGTGGAGCAAAATACAAGCTCAACACATCTAGGAAGCTCAAGCAAGCTCAAGCTAGTAAGCAAAGCTACCTAGCAACCAAAGCTAATCACCTAGGCTTGGTGATAGTAGAACAAGCTAAGCACACCAAGGGAGCTCAAGCAAGATTAAGCTCAAGCAAGCTCAAGTAAGCATAGGTGCATGGAAGCATGAGCTCAAGCATTAAAGACAAGTTCAAAGTTTCCTTATTTGGAAGTGGACTTTGATGCCTATAAATACCCCATCATTTGACAAGAGCATCAAGAGAATCAAGAACAAAAAAGCCGAAAAGGGGCACTTCAAGAATGATTGTCCCAAGAACAAGCAGACCAAGAAGAAGTTCTTCAAAAAGAAAAAGGCCTTGGCTGCAACGTGGAGTGAGTCAGAGGCTGAAGACTCAGTCTCAGAGGAAGAAACAGAGGAGGAAGCTAACCTCTGCTTCATGGTAGATGCTCACACTGACTCTGACTCTGACTCTAGTGATGAAGATACTGAGGTAAATCGATATTCCCTCTCCTTCTTACCATGAGCTCTCTAATCTTTACGATGAGTTGTTGATGGATTCAAAGCAGCTCACAACTCATTTTTTGATCACTAAAAAGGCTTTAAAAATTTGTGAGTCAGAAAAAGAGCTGTTAAAGTCTAAAAATGAGAAGCTTGAACAAGAACTCCAAGAGATGATAAAAGATAATATCAGTCTTGGTGAGTTATGCAAACAGCTTGAAACAGATGCTTCTGTGTTTGTGGAGAAGGCTGAGACTGCCATGTACCAAGCACAGAAGACAAACGTACTTCTCATCAAAGACTTAGAAAAAATGGTGAATGGAACCAAGATGCTGGACATGATGCTAGTGGGCAAAAGCCATACTTAGATCACACAGGCCTTGGGTACACACCAGTGTTTCATGAAGACACTTGATACACCAACAGATAGAGAGCCTATACCTACCTGTCTTTTTTGTTTTAAACATGGGCATAGCAGAGAGAGATGTCCAATGCTCAAAAGAGGAACCACATCCAAAGCCAAGAGTGGCACTAGGAAAGGTACCTCCAAGAGAAACTGGAACTCTCAGCAGCCTAAGCCAAGGCTGGAAATGCTAACAAAAAGGACCCAAGAAGGCATGGGTACCTAAAAACTCTTCATCTGTGAATGCAGGAACATCAAGCTCAGGTAAACCATCAGGAGCAGCATCCACCTCTGCAAGATGAGAAATGGTACCTGGACAGTGGCTGCTCAAGGCACATGACTGGGAGCAAGCACTGGTTCAAAGAGGTCAAATCAAAAGAAAAGGAACAGTGCGCTTCGGTGGTGGAGCCAAAGGCAAGATCATTGGTAAGGGAAATGTAGGTAAAACTCAAACCCATCAAATATCCGATGTTTTACTCGTAGATGGCCTGACTCACAATCTCTTAAGCATAAGTCAATTTTGTGACAAGGGCTTAAAAGTTGAGTTTCTTGCTAAGTATTGTAATGTGATAGATCTTGCAACTGGCAAGGTAATCCTTGAGGGAAGAAGACTAGGCAACACCTATGTCATCTACCTAGAGGACCTTCTAGATCAAGACGTGAAGTGTCTTGCATCCATTGAGGATGACAAGTGGCTCTGGCATAAGAAGCTAGGTCATGCCCATATGAAACTGCTTTCTGAGCTATCTCAGAAAAGCTTAGTCAAAGGGCTTCCCAAGATCCGTTATGACAGGGACTCCACCTGTGATTTATGTGAGAAAGGAAAACAGACCAAAGCCTCCTTTCAGAGCAAGAAAGTAGTCTCAACTACGAAACCACTTGAGCTACTTCACATGGATCTATTTGGACCTACTAGGACAGCTTCACTAGCAAGGAAACATTACTGCCTTGTCATAGTAGATGATTTCACTAGATTCACATGGGTTATTTTCTTGGCGCATAAGGATGAGACTTTTGAAAAGTTAAAAACCTTTGTGAAAACAATTTCAAATGAAAAGGGCTCTCACATCATCACCATTCATTCTGACCATGGTGGTGAATTTGAAAACAAAGATTTTGAAAAATTTTGTGAGAACCTAGGCATTTCTCATCAGTTCTCATCTCCTAGAACTCCACAGCAAAATGGAGTAGCTGAGAGAAAGAACCGAAGCCTCATCGAGATGGCAAGAACAATGCTTTTAGAAAGTGGTTTATCAAAGGGTTTCTGGGCGGAAGCTGTCAACACAGCTTGTTACATCCAAAACCGTGTTTTTCTAAGACTAAGTCTTAACAAGACACCTTATGAGCTTTGGAATGGAAGAACACCCAACATCTCTTACTTCCATATTTTTGGCTCACCTTTCTTTATCCTGAACACACGGGACAAACTATCAAAGTTTGATTCCAAATCCGATGAAGGAGTGTTTTTAGGATACTCTGCTGTATCCAGAGCTTACAGGGTCTATAACAAACAACGAAGAACGGTCGAAGAAACCATCCACATAAAGTTCAAGGAACTCAAAAATGATATCAAACATACAGTGGAGGACCTTGAAGAAAGACTAAGAGACCTAGTAATAGAGCCTAAGCAGTGCGAACATCAACCACCACTCAAGGATGATGAAGATGATTTCCCAATTATCAAGAAGTCACCTAACACAGGGGGAGACGCTCAAAATAACATTGTAGCTCCAAAACCCAACACACCTCAAAGCAATGAGGTAAACCCAGAGGTGGCGCCATCCTCACCCATTAGAGGGTACAGGGGTATCAATGACCTAAGAATAGTTGCAGGAAATCAAATTTTAGGAGATCCTTCACTAGGTGTCAGAACCAGAAGGTCTCTAACCTTTGACGCCAACTATGCTTTAGTCTCAGAAGTAGAACCTGAAACCATCCAAGAAGCCTTGGATGAACCTAGTTGGGTAGCTGCCATGCAAGAAGAACTTAACCAGTTCGAGAAGAGCAATGTATGGACACTTGTGAGGAAACCCAAAGGTAAATCAATCATAGGTACCAAATGGGTGTTCCGAAACAAGTTAGATGAAGCTGGCACTACTAGAAACACGGAAAATTCCGAGGGGATTTCCGATGGGCTTCCGACGGAAAAAATAAATTCCGATGGGTTCCCGACGGTTTTTTTCAAAAAATGACCCCTCGGAATCCGGCTCGTCGGAAAAAACCTCCGACGGCAAAATGAAGAAAAACCGTCGGAATATCTTCGAGGAACTTCCGACGGTTTATTTCGAAAAAACCGTCGGAGGCTTCCGATAGAGTTCCGACGGTTAGGGTTAGAAAGCTCGTCGGAAGTTTCAGATGGACTTCCGACGGTTAGGGTTAGGGATGTCGTCGGAAGTTTCCGATCGGTTCGCGACGGGTAGGGTTAGAAATTGCCGTCGGATATTTCCGGTTGTTTTCCGGCGGTTTGGGTTTGAAGTTTCCGAGGGATTTCCGATGGTTTTTGGTTAAGAAGCAACACGGTAATTTCATTAATTTCCAACGGATTTCCGACGGAAATTAATAAGAATTTTTTTTTTATATTGAAATTTGTTCTGTACGAGATTAACATATAAAATTGGATAATAATATCTGCTATCATTAGTACGAAATAATCGAATTTTTTTATCGATATATTTATATATATTATTTAAACAAATATTATGAAAAATTAAATTATAAAATAGTATAACAATAACAAAGAAATTAAATGTATGAGAATGTAGCAGAGAAACATAAGAATAAAATAGTATAAAGAAACAGACTACTCATAGTCCGGGTGGCCTTCATCACCACTGGTATCATCATCATCATCATCATCACCGATCAGACCCGATGGCAGGTTGGCTCCGGAAGAGCTAGAAGACGCAAACATCTTGAATAACATCTTCATATTCTTCTTCATATTCTTCTTCATCTTCTTCTTGTCCGACTCCTGGCTCTGCAACCTCTGCTGTAGCTCATGGATGGTCTGCGCTTGCTGCTGGAGATCTGCATTCATGGCATGCACACGGTCCCTAAGAGCGTCATCTCCAACACCAGAACCACATGCAGAGGCCGATGCAGGAGAGATGGAGTGTCGGTGAACCCAGCAATGCCGGTACCATAAACACGCCCTTATATGGCCCACCAACAGTCTCCAGCCAAATATTATCCTCACTAGGAGGTTCGGCTGTCTCTCCTGCATCAAGCTGAGTCTGATAGGCCTGTGTTGCCTCATCAAACTTCTGCCTGAACTCTGCCTGCAACGTATCAAAACAATTTTAAAAAATGTAAGTGCTATTGTAAATAAAGATTAACTGTTTACTCACAAAATTATACAGAGAAAAATTTTATATGTATACTCACATAGGTGTTCCTAGAGCGCTCATCCACCCATTCCTTCCCCCTCTCAGTCTTCTTCATGTGGGTCTGCTCGAAGACCTCACTGTGAGTGGGGGTGCGCCTCAACTCTCGGGCCTGTGTTCAAGTGAGTTTATGTTAGTATTTTGTGCTAAAACAATAGGTTTAATAACATAGTTAATTAATATTAAACATTATGTACATACCAATCGTGCTCGTGTTCCCTCAACATTGGTAGATGTAACACCCCTTGACAACTTGAAGGTGTTGACGACTGTCCTCTGACCAACACGAGACTTTCCAATGTGCTTTGTCCTCACTCGCACACTTTCTGAGAAAACTTCCCAGAAGGTCACCCATCCCATAATTGCTCCAGGTCAAGCACGCTTAACCTTGGAGTTCTTAAGGGATAGGCTACCGAAAAGTAGATGCATCTTGTTGGTATGAGTAGTGCAAATCAATTCCTTTAAGATATCCTCAACTGTATAGTCCCATACCTATACAGCCTTCGGATCCCTCTCATTCCGGTGTAAGTTCGATTCGTTCATGTGCCCCTCCCACTTAGAAGTCTGCCAGGAGCCGCTCCTTGTCCGTGCCTTGTGCACCGGCGATCACTCCTCGCCCTCGTCAGTGCCCGGGATCCCTCCGCTTAGAAGCCTGCCAGGAGTCGCTCCTTGTTCATGCCTCGTGCACCGGCGATCACTCCCCGCCCTCGTCAGCGCTAGGGATGTCACAGTAGAGCCGCCGGTGTGGAGGGAACCACCCTTAAGTGAGGCCCGATTCAGCTTGTTGCGAGCCTGCTCAGCCTTGAAGGCATCGGTGGCCCAGTGCTCCCGCAGCACCTGGAGGTGACGCTCAGGGATCCACTGAAAGCGTGAAGTCCCGTCCCGAATATCCCTGAGCATCTCCCGGAACCTCGTCCCGGGCCTGAAGTTCCAAGCCCGTCTGATGGCTGGCTCCTCCTCAGGGAATATCAGAAAATCTTTCTGCAACGTTTACAGGAAAAAAAGTTAGTGTCCAATAGAATGTACAGAAAAGATCATAATAAGCTAAGTTGGGTTATTAAAAAGTGAATTAATTAAAGTTTACCTTCCACTCTCTATACCACATGTCTCTCGTGGGCACAGGGATCTTGGAGAACTTGAGATACGGAGCATCAAAATGGATCTGTATGATCTCCGTAATCTTGTGAGCTCCATTCTTAAACGGGATCCAACTACAAAATATAAACCATTATTTTTTAAATTACAAATTAGTAAAAATATTGTTTATCCATGATAGTGAAATTAATTTTTAAAACTTACCCATTCTTGCCATCCCATCGGATCCGAGTGGGCTCATGTCCCACGGGGTAACGATCAGATGTATCCGTGGGCTGACTCTCATCCCCAGTAACGGGGTGGCTCCTATCAGTAGTGACTACATGGGGCTCTGGAACACCTCCAATAGCCCCAGACTGTGGGCCAGGTACTGACGCGGGTGGGGTGACGGCAGTCTCTGGAGGATCGGTTGGAGTAGTCTGTGTTGCGTCTGAGGACGTGGAACCTCGAATCCTCGGCGGGTCGTCCTTCTTGGAACGACCTCGTCCACGTGGTGCCATATGTATCTGTAAAATAATATTTTGTAAACTTGTTAATTGTAAACATTTCTTGTTTTCTCCTAAACAATTAGTATATGATTAAATATATATATATACTTGAAGACTTCATCGGTCGTTATCTTCTTCACTTTCATCTTCATCCTCGGATCCTTCCGTTTCTTCACTTTCATCCTCACTCTCACTATTATGGGGTTCGCTTCGTATTGTATGTGATGGACTCTCAACAATATCAACAATATCACTCTCACTATTATGTGCAAAATCCTCTCTAATTTGCACAGGATCATGGGGATATTCGCCTCCATGGTGATAAGATCATCTACCTTGAGTGTTGTCGCACATAAGTCTCTGAAATATTCACTCAACTCCGTCAATGGCTTCCAAACATGCTCGGGCAGCTCCCTAAACATTATAGGAAGCAAGCTCTCCAGGAGGACATGGCAATCGTGACTCTTAAGGCCGACAAACTTACTTTGATCAAGGTTGACACATCTCCCCAAGTTAGTGGCATAACTCTCAGGCATTTTGAGCTCTGTCACCCATTTACAAACTGATTCTCTCTGAGTCTTGGTTAATGAATACGACGCCTTCGGCTTACAAACATGTCCATCCCTTAGATCCTGCAAATTTAACTCAGGTCGTCTGCAGTACTCAGCCACATCCAATCTTGCCTTTATATTGTCTTTGGTCCGATCAGTATCCATTACTGTGTGCATTATGTTGTCCCATACGTTCTTTTCTATGTGCATCACATCTAGACAATGACGGACCAATAGATCCTTCCAATATGGAAGCTCCCAAAATATGCTTTGTTTAGTCCAGTTATGATCTCTCCCATACCCCTGTGGTTTCACTTGCTGCCCAACTTCTGTGATCTTGGGTATATATTTTACCTCCTCCCATAAATCTTCACCAGTAATTCTTACCGGTGGTGGATCTCTTTCGATTGTGTTCTTTTTAAAACCGTACCTGTTACGCCGATATGGATGATCATCTGGTAAAAATCTCCGGTGACAATCAAACCACGAGTTCTTTCCGCCATACTTCAAGGTAAATGCCTTGGTGTCAGCCATGCAAACCGGGCACGCTAATTTTCCTTGTGTCATCCACCCAGACAACATCCCATATGCGGGGAAGTCGTTGATAGTCCACATTAATGCTGCTCTCATCTGAAAGTTTTGCTTGGAGGAAATATCGTACACCATAACACCCTCATTCCATAACTCAATCAACTCATCAATCAACGGTTGAAGGTACACATCAATTTTTGCTTTTGGGTTATTTGGACCGGGGATTATACATGTTAAGAACAAGTATGGGTCTTTCATACACATTTCAGGAGGTAGATTATACGGTGTTATCACAACCGGCCAACAAGAGTAAGGCTTACCAAACTGTCTATTGGGAGTAAATCCGTCAGAACACAAACCTAAGCGCACATTTCGAGGCTCCGCGACAAATTCAGGATGCGTTTGATCAAAATGTCGCCATGCTTCCCCATGCGACAGATGAGTCATCACACCATCAAACCTTTGATTATCAAAATGCCATCTCATGTGCAGAGCAGAACTCATGGAGGCATACAATCGCTTTAGCCTAGGTATAAGAGGCAAATAATGCATTCTTTTTTGAGGAACCTCCTTAGACCTATGACTGCCACGACGTTTGGGTTTATACCTAGGTTCTTCACAAAACTTGCATTGTGTAAGCTCTTAATCATCTTTGTAGTACAACATACACCCATTGACGCAACAATCAATCTTCACCTCGCACAATCCTAATTTACTAACCAACTTCTTAGCTTGATAAAAGTCTTTTGGGATACAATCTGGTTGAACACTAAGCTCACGTATCAAATCTGCCCACTGGTCAAATGAACTCTGACTATGGTTACCCTCAGACTTAATACTAAGCATTCGAACCGCTAAGGATAGTTCTGAATGAACACAACCTTCCCATAAAGGTTGATGTGCAGCATCCAGTAGTCTAAAAAAGTTTTGTGCATCTTCATTAGGGATTTCCTCAACCGGTTCGGGAATTCCTCTTGTCTCCGGGAAGTATCCGTCAAAAATCATCTGCTCGTAACAATTCAAATTTTTTTGCCATGCAACAGGATTACTACTTTCACCCACTCCCGATCCACAATGTTCCTCTACCGTAATTTCCTCCCATGTTGGGTCCACACATAATAGTCTGCTTTAAAACCATGCTGCATAAGGTGAACCTTTACATTATCAACCTCTGAAAGTTTCCGACACCTACACTTGGCACACGGACACCTTATCTTACCCTCTGCAATGTACTCTTCAGTTCTACATGCAACATCCATAAACACATCGAGACCTCTAATGAACGATGGTTTAATTCCGCCTCGATTATGATGAAGCCTATCGTACATCCACGATCGATCCGCACGAGACATTATAGTGTGTTTTACAGTCTAGCAACCTAATGCATTGTTGGAAATTTCATTAAACATATTTTACATTAATATCTCTTTATTATATAAGTTTTTATTAAACACATGTTCAGTTAACCTAATTTCGACAGAGTGCCCCTATATATAACCAAAGTCAACCAATAAATATCAATTGCCGGAGATAAGGACCGGTCCCAGTCAAAGTCATCTACCCTAAGGTTCTTAGCAACATTTGTAATTTGAACATCAATATCATAACATATACCAATCATATTATACAACAATTATATATCATTGTGAGATTGATTTAATATATGAACATACTATCATCAAACATAACAATCAACAAATATCAAAATTTTGGTCAAATTTTCCATCAAATAACAATTCTTATTATATACCACTATATATGTTGATTGATGAGGACCTAGCACTTTTCCCGTCTCTTCGAGATTGGAACAAGTCTGATCACTGGCTCAAACCAGGGACGCGACATGTTCCAATCCCAAAAGAGACGGGAAATTGTGTACTCCCCTCTTCAGGTATACGTACAAATTTTAATTGATCTTTGCTTAATTAATTGATCTAACTTTCTTAATTTTTATCTTTGTTGATTGATGGGGACATAACACTTTTCCCGTCTCTTCGCGATTGGAACAAGTCTGATCACTGGCTCAAACCAGGGACGCGACATGATCCAGTCGCACAAGAGACGGGAAATTGTGTACGCCCCCCTCTTCAAGTATACGTACAAATTTTAATTGATCTAACTTTCTTATTAATCATGTATTGTACTTTATGAAATATTATTTTATGAAATTAGTTTACCAAAACTCACTCAATTATATTTTATCACATAAATATTTTTCAATTTTAAGTTTAATTATCAATTTTAATTTAACAATTATAACTTAAATAATTTATATCTCAATTATAACTCAATTATATCTCTTTTTCAATTATAACAATTATAACTCAATTATATCTTTTTTACAATTTTAATTTATCAATTATAACTTAATAAAATTTAACAAATTGAAAAATTAAGAACACTTACCTTGACAGAGTAGTAACGGCAGCGACAGTGGTTGTGACAGCGGCGGCGGTGGGCAGCGGCGGATGTGGTGGTGGCGCAGCGAACCGCGACTGGCAGCGCAGCGGCGGCAGTGGACCGGAGTCAGCGCCGGTGGTGACGAGGCGGCGGCGGGGTGGTTCGCGGCGGCTCTGTTCGGAAAAAAAATCAAAATACAAACCAATCGGTTAGAAAGGTAGCTCTACTCACCGTGAGCAAGATGGTGGTCTCCTTTTTTGGAAACCACCGTCGACGGCGGCGCAACGACGACGTGAATGGTGGCGGACGTGCGAGAGAGAGAGAGAGAGAGAGAAGTTACGGCGTAGAGTGAGGAAGGAGACGCGGTCTCATGTTTAAGTTCACACTTACCGGGGGGCTTCCGATGGGCTTCCGACGGCTACATGATACGCACTGTTTCATTAAACGGTCTAATGGCGCCCAAACCCTAATGGGCCAACTTCCGTCGGAAGACCCTCGGTTATTCAAAATTTAAATTTCTGAGGGTTTTCCGAGGGTTTTCCAATAGGAAACCATGAAACGCAGCGTTTCAGTCAAGCTCGAAGGGAATCTCAATCCAAACGGTGTCTGAAAGCCCTCGGAAACCCGCCGAAACAGTTATCCTGATGAACTCAATTGATGAGTTATCTTGGTGTTCTCTTATATATAAGTACTTGAGAGTCTCCCTGGCTCTCAAGTCAGTCGTCAATGTTGTTGGCATCTTCGAACACACCATTCAACTAATTAAAGATTTTATTGGACGAAATATCATTTATTAATATTATTTTACTAATACAAACACTCCAGACATTGAAATCCGTTTAATATCACCTTAAATCCAATAATTAATGTAAGTTTATTAAATATCAAGAACCCTTGGAAGTCCGCCGAAACATATTATTACTTCTGAGGGTCTTCCGACGGTACCCAGAAACCCCATAACCTAACCCTAACCCTGTCGATACCCCTCGGAACTCCGCCGAAATATATTAGTACTTCCGAGGGTCTTTCGACGGTCCCCAGAAACCCCATAACCTAACCCTAACCCTGTCGAGAACCCTCGGAACTCCGCCGGAATAATATATGATTTTCCGGGGGTCTTCCGACGGTTTACAGAAACCCTACACCTAACCCTAACCCTGTCGAGAACCCTCGGAAGTCCGCCGAAACATATTATTACTTCCGAGGGTCTTTCGACGGTCCCCAGAAACCCCATAACCTAACCCTAACCCTGTCGAGAACCCTCGGAACTCCGCCGGAACAGTATATGATTTTCTAGGGGTCTTCCGACGGTTTAGAGAAACCCTACACCTTAACCCTAACCCTGTCGACTGCCCTCGGAAGTCCGCCGAAAGGTATTATTACTTCCGAGGGTCTTACGACGGCGGTAGTTCCTGCCCTCGGAAGTCCATCGGTATATTATGGCAGGAATGATGGCGCGCATTCTCGCGCTATATTGCGAGGGGTTTCCGACGGGTTTTCTTAAATTTGATGTCGCTTTGTGGTCAGCGGATGATGCCACCGGAAACCCCTCGGAATATTCCGACGGGATAAAAGCCCGTCGGAAAACTCCGTGTTTCTAGTAGTGTGGCAAGGTGGTCCGCAACAAGGCAAGGTTGGTTGCTCAAGGCTACAACCAACAAGAAGGCATAGACTATGATGAGACATTTGCCCCGGTTGCAAGGCTGGAGGCGATAAGAATGCTACTAGCATTTGCAGCTCACAAGGGCTTCAAACTCTATCAGATGGATGTCAAATCAGCTTTCCTCAATGGCAATCTGAATGAAGAAGTCTATGTTAGACAACCACCAGGTTTCGAAAGTGAGACCTATCCTGAGCATGTCTATCATCTATCAAAAGCTCTTTATGGTCTCAAACAAGCTCCTAGAGCTTGGTATGATAGACTAAGCAGTTTTCTGATAAAAAATGGATTTACTCGCGGAAAGGTTGACACCACCCTATTTACATTAACTGAGAACTGTAATTTTCTTATTGTTCAAATCTATGTTGATGATATAGTTTTTGGTGCTACTAACGAATCTCTTTGCAAGAAATTCTCTCAGTTGATGCAGGGGGAGTTCAAGATGAGCATGATGGGTGAGCTCAAGTTCTTTCTAGGACTTCAAATTAAGCAAGAGACAGATGGTACCTTCATCCATCAGGAGAAGTATACCAAGGAACTCTTGAAGAGGTTCATGATGGACAAGTCAAAGCCTTTGAGCACTCCAATGCACCCATCACAAGTCATCGACCTGGATGAAAATGGAGAAAAGGTCTCTGAAAGCACCTATAGAGGTATGATCGGTTCCCTACTTTATTTAACTGCCTCTAGGCCTGACATTCAGTTAAGCGTAGGCATTTGTGCTAGGTTGCAATCTAGTCCAAGGCACTCACACTTAACTGCAGTCAAGCGAATTTTGAGATACCTGTCAGGTACTACTAATCTTGGCCTTTGGTACAAGAAGGGTACTTCTTCTGTGGTTGTAGGTTACTGTGATGCAGACTATGCAGGCGACAGAGTAGACCGGAGGAGCACAAGTGGATGTTGTGTATTCTTTGGAGATGCACTCATCACCTGGAGCTGCAGGAAGCAGAGCACAATTGCTTTATCCACAGCTGAAGCAGAATATGTAGCAGCAGCTGGATGTGTCTCTCAAATGCTATGGGTCAGGAACCAACTCATGGACTATCACCTAAGGTATGAAAAGATCCCAATCTTTTGTGATAATACTAGTGCAATAGCTCTAGCTAAGAACCCCATTCAACATTCCAGGTCTAAGCACATAGATATAAAACACCATTTCATAAGAGACCATGTGCAAAAAGGTGATATTGAGTTAAAATTTGTAAATACGGAAGATCAAGTGTCTGACATATTTACAAAGCCTTTAGCTGAAGATCGCTTCAACATGTTGAAGGATATGCTTAGCTTAAAACATTTTTGAAAATTTTCAAGGTTATAAAAATAAATAAATAAAAAAAATTAAAAAAAACTAAATAAAAAAATTATTTAAAAAAAAACGAAAAAAAATTAATTTAAAAAAAAAAACGAAAAAAAAAATCTAAAATTTTCAAGAAGTTAGCTATACCTCCCCAATGGTAGTATTATATGTACTAGACTACTAGTTTGAGTACATGAGCTAGATAAAGCTAGGAAAGCCAAAATTTTAAGGTGAAGCTCAGGGGAGGAGGAGAAGCGGCGCAGAGCTTACTAGAAAGTAAGGAGGAAGGGCCTCTTTGCAATTAAAAAGTCCACTAAGCTCTAGAGGGGTCAACTATTGCTAATTAGTTGATCAACTTAAAATTTTAGTGGACCCCACTCTATTATTTTCATCCCATATATATTATTTAACAAAAATAATTTTTATTTTTGTTATTTAATTTTGCAAGATTAAAAAATTAATGTTAATTTATTCATTAATTGTCTTGCAATAATTTAAAATATGAGAGCATCTTGGGAAATCTCATTAAATGCTAATATATACTCATGGAGCCTTCCCATTGGTTGTGACACTCTCATGGAGCCTTCCCATTGGTTGTGACACTCTAATTGCATATTCTCTCATTAAATGCTCAACCAATCACACACCAATCTTTTTTCTCTCAAATCTCTTAAATTTTTTTTTTCTCTTTCTCCTCTCACCCTCTCAAATTTCGCCCCCCCGCTCTCTCTCTAGCTAGCCTCCACTTTTTGTTTAGCCTCTACTCATATTTTCACCTAGCCTATGCTCATTATTTCTACCTAGCCTCTCTCTCTCACCTAGCCTTCACTCATATTTTCCACCTAGCGTCTTCTCATATTTTCCACCTAGCCTCTTCTCATATTTTTCACCTAGCCTCTACTCATATCCTCTACCTAACCTTCACTCATATTTTTCACCTAGCCTATGCTCATATTATCCACCTAGCCTCTTCTCATATTTTCTCCCTAGCCTCCACTCATATTTTCCACCTAGCCTCTTCTCATATTTTTCACCTAGCCTCCACTCATATCTTCTACCTAGCCTTCACTCATATTTTTCACCTAGCCTATGCTCATATTATCCACCTAGCCTCTTCTCATATTTTCTCCCTAGCCTCCACTCATATTTTCTACCTATCCTCCTCTTCTATTTTCGCATAGCCCCTCTTCACCTAGCCTCTCATCACCTCACCACCTCATATAAGCCTATAAGCCTCACCTCATCTCATCTCTATCACCTCCACCCTTCATAAAGCTTTCACCTTTACACCTAAAGCCTTCACCTTTACACCTAAAGCTTTCACCTTTACACCTTAAGCCTTCACCTTCACACATAAAGCCTTCACCTTCACCTTTTTCTAGCCATAATCTCCATAAAAATCACACCTTTACATCTAAAGCTTTCATCTTTACATATAAAACATTTTTTTTCTTCTCTTGGCCTCATACTCGAAATTCTTGGCCTTGCACCATAAATTTTGATTTTTTTTCTCTCTCTCTTGTCCTCTCTAAACCTTGTGTCATATCCATGGGTTCCAAAGGCATAGCAAGATCAGGTGAGACAAACATTGTTCTCAAGGATGTATACGAGCATCCAACAAAGCAAAAGAACTTTGAAGATAATTATCTTCTAAGAGCCATTGCCTATGGAAAAGTTTTGAAAAGAGAAGCACTTGAAAGTGTGCAAAGTTTCAAGAACACATTACTTGCACAAGAAAATTGGATGGAGATGTTCATGGAAGAATCGGTGTGTTATCCTATGGCGGTTAGGAGTTTTTACTCTCAATTAAATTTTAATTCTAAAGAGGGTTACACATCATATGTTGGAAACACCAAGATTAAACTCTCTGAAAAGACCATTACTAAGGTGTTCAAAGTAAGAAGTAGTGGAGTGGAGATCACCTCTCAAAAGGATTGGTACATCACTCAACTCATTGAAGAACATGAGGTAGTTCAAGTTCTTACAAGAAGAAGTGACTTAACCTTACAAGAGGTTAAGTATCATCATCTCTCATTCTTGGCTCAACTCATGCTCCTTGTAATTCAATTTTGCATAATACCAAGGAGAGGTACAAACAACCTAATTAGTAGCATGGAGGAAATGTTGCTATATCACATGCTTGTAGGCTCTAGGATTAATTTTCCTAAGCTTATGATTGACTACATGTATTCCTCTGACAACAAGAAAGGTAACCTTCCATATGGTATGCTACTCACCAAGATATTTGAATTCAAGAAGGTGGAGCTAGAAAAGTTTGAATTTTTCTTCAACAAACATTCAATCACCTTCAACACTATTGATGCAATCAAGAAGAAAAGGAGTAAAGAAAATAAGAAGAAGCTAGTGGTTCCCCAAGAGAAAGTTGTCAACAAGGTAGTCAAAAGTACAAAGTCAACGGTTGTTGCAAAAAGTGTTGACCAAGGTGACAAGTCAACAAAGGTCACCAAGGGAGTGGTTAATGAAAAGAAAAAGTGCTCCTAAGGATGACTACATTCAAAAGAGAAAAAAGTTACTCCGCTCTATTGTTAAACAGGTAACTCTTCAAAGAACCGCCTCAAGGGCTACCTCTCAAAGTCACCCTTCACCCCTTCCTCATCATACATCACCTTCACCTTCACCCCCACATTCTCCTGAATTTCGTGATCCTCTACCACCTCCACCACTCTCTTCACAACTTCATAGTTCAAACTTAGAGGCACCTCCATTTACTCTTGAAGAAGTTTCAGATGATGGATTCATGTCTGAAGGAACAATCAACATGATGGTGGATGAATTGCAAGACTTTATGGATGCACCAAATGAGGATAACATGATGGAAGAAGATGAGAACCTTGAAGAACCCGAAAATGTGCAAGAGAATGCAGTTGAAGAGGAGCATGTGGCTCATGAAATTGCTCCACCTCCAAGGCAAGCAATTTTTTATCCTTCTCCAGAGGTCATTCGGCCATCATCATCACCTCCACAACCTCATCAAGACTTGGTTGCTTCATTTCACAACTTGGAAGTTCAAGGTTTGGGTTACTACCGGCAAAGATCAAGTTCATCTAATGCAAGCCCTAACACCAACACTCTTAGTGAAATTCGCGACCTACTCTTCCTAGCACTTCAAGGCAATAGGCGCTACATGTGAAGACCACCCCTGTTTGGGTTGATTTTTTATGAAAACAAAGGCGGAGAAAAAGTAGAAGAAAAGTACAAGAAGTAGTAGATTCTAAGTAGCTTCTAGTATGATCTTAGTAGTATAGGTGCATACACCTAGGGGGAACAAGTAGCTTATTTTATCTTAATTATTTCTCTTTATGCATAACCTTAAGCATTTCTTTGTATTTTGCTATTGCATAAGTTAAATTACAAAAGTTAAATTCTACTATTTGCTTATCTCTCAATATTATGATTAAGCTACTATGAGAAATAATTCCTAAGTCCCCAAGACTTAAGAATAATTTTTCATAATAAGATCAAACAAAACTCTTATTCTACTTAAGATTGTTATCATCAAAAAGGGGGAGATTGTTAGCTCCAAGAACCCTACATTGTCATAAGATGTTTTGAATGATAAAAATCTTTAAGTATTGGATAAGAATTTTGCTTGTGAATACTAATGGTTTCATCAAGTGTTTCAGGAGGTTAACCTATGAGGTATTAAAAATATTAAGAAAACACTTGAAGCAAAAGAGCACCCAAGAGGCGCATAGCATACCCTCAAGCAAGCTAGAGGCGCATAGCACAAGCTAAAGCTAGAGGCTCATAGCATAAGCTAAAGCTAGAGGCTCATAGCATAAGCTCAAAGCATCAAGGGAAGCTTCTTGCACCACAAGCAAGCTATAGGTGGAGCATAGCATAAGCTCAAGATACCAAGGGAAGCTTCGTGCACCACAAGCAAGCTATAGGTGGAGCATAGCATAAACTCAAAGCATCAAGGGAAGCTTCTTGCACCACAAGCAAGCTATAGGTGGAGCATAGCATAAGCTCATGACACCAAGGGAAGCTTCTTGCAACACAAGCTACCTCTAAGTGGAGCAAAATACAAGCTCAACACATCTAGGAAGCTCAAGCAAGCTCAAGCTAGTAAGCAAAGCTACCTAGCAACCAAAGCTAATCACCTAGGCTTGGTGATAGTAGAACAAGCTAAGCACACCAAGGGAGCTCAAGCAAGATTAAGCTCAAGCAAGCTCAAGTAAGCATAGGCGCATGGAAGCATGAGCTCAAGCATTAAAGACAAGTTCAAAGTTTCCTTATTTGGAAGTGGACTTTGATGCCTATAAATACCCCATCATTTGACAAGAGCATCAAGAGAATCAAGAACAAAAAACCCGAAACTCTGTCAAAAATTCTAACAACTATTTGTACTCGAGTTCATATACATTTAGATCAAAAGGGGTAATTTGTAAGGTTTTAGCTAAGAACAATTTGAATATCCTTGCATTTGCAAGTTAAGCTTTGAAGATCAAATAAGAGCAAAACTTAGTTGCATCTAAGTTCTTATTTGATTCTTAGAATCACAAGAATCTCTTCAATTTACAGTTTGTACAAGTCCTTCTAGTTGTGAAGGCAGAAGTCCTTGAAGGTTCAAGGCAGGGTAGAAAGACCTTCAGTGTTGAAGGCAAGGAAGTCATCTCTAGGCTGAGGTGCAGTTAGTCACTTCAGGTGTGAAGTGCAAGAAGTCCCCAGTGGTGTGCTGAGGCAGGAATTCCTTCAAGTCTTTGGAGGTGGTGATTAGTAAACTCTCAAGTGAAGCTTGAGGACTGGAGTAGGCACATTGCCGAACCAGTATAAAAACTTACTGTGTGCACTCTCTCTACCTTTATCTTTTACATAGCATTTTCGCATAACATAGAGCACACACACTTGCACCTAACTTGATTAAAGTAACATAACTTAGCCACCTAGAGCCAAAGCTCAAAGGCTACATCAATTAACTTAATCTACAAGCACAAAGTGATTATAACGTAAGCAAGCCTTACACCTAAGGCTAAGCTAATTCGAAACTTAAGCTTGCATCATTCTCTAATCCGCTGCACTCTATAACTAGACAAGCTTATAGCTTGATCAGAATTGCAAGTTTCAGGAAGCAAAGTTTTTAAGTAGACGTGATTCAACCCCCCCTTCTCACGTCACAAGCACCTTCACATTAGCTAGCTAATCATGCGATCTTAAATAAGAAAATCAAGCACTTGATTGTTCTTTCTAATGATATATACAAAAAGATATTTTCTATATATAGCACAATCTCCTAATTATAGCTCATGATATTACTACCTTAATCTAAGCTAATTGCTGATAATTATTGTGCATTATCACAAGAAATATATATGTGGTAAAACAATGATTGTAATTTTTTAATAATAATTTTGTCTTTATTCATACAACAACTTAATAACCGTAATGTAGTGTGCTTAAGTTAGAAAAATAAAATAAAATTAGCAATATCAAAATTCCAAGGATTAATATACCTTATTTTTGTTTTGTAGAAGCATTGTAAGTGGGAACCTAAATATAATGTAAGGATTCGACAAATCTTTGACATTAAAGGAGATGCTCGATTTCGAGGCATGATGTGCCAAGAAAGGAAGAAATATGAAAAAAAACTCAGAGTACAAGCCCAAATACATTCCTGCACCAATTTGGGGTCAAATGATACATTATTGGGCTTCAGATAAGACATTTAAGAATTACTCAGCTGCAAATATTGTGAATCGTGCTTCATATGCAGGTAGCTCAATGCAAACTGGAGGTTCTATATCTATGGGTGAACATGAACATAGAATGGTAACCAAAAACATAGAATAGTTAATCTTATGATTAAGGTTTAGTGGTTATTTTTTTGCTAAAATTATAAAAATGCAGGAGAAAGCTATAGGAGTAACACCTACAATCGAAGAAGTGTTTGCTTAATGTCATTTAAAAAAGGACAAAAAATGGGTTTATGATAGATCTGAGAAAGTCTTTGTATGTGATACACAATTCTTTGAAGATTTTATTTTATGGTTACTGATGTTTTTTTGATAGTATAACTACAATTGATATAAAATTTTCTTGTAGGGAGAATTCAAAAAGCAAAAAGTAGAACTTTCTCAAGCAACTTCGTCTCTAGATGAGGAAGACATTGATAAATCACTTTGTGAAGGTCAAGGTATGCCAGATGACTTGACTATTTGGAAAGAAGTAGTGCCAAAGAGCAAAAAAGGTGTTGCCTATGGTTTAGGATCACTATTAGACACATGCGTATTATCGACGAAAGTTTATTACCCTGTTATCGGCGGATATATCGACGGATAATGAAAGATTGGTGTTTTTTATTATTAAAAATTAATTATCAACGGATTATTTCGAAATAATCCCTCGATAATGTTATCCTGCCTAAACCAAAAAAGATTTTTTGAGCGGATTGGTTTTATCGACAGATGGTGATGAAAATATCTGTCGATAAAACCCTAAACCCTAACTACTAATTATCGGCGGATCATATCCGCTGATAATGCCCTAAACCCTAAACCCTAAGATGGGGAATCTGTTATCGACAGATATTTTTTATGTCATCCGCCGATAATCGAAACACACCGTTTCATTTAATCGGGCGCGCTTTATCGGCGGATTATATCGACGGATGGATTAAAACCATCTGTCGATAATCCGCGAATATGAGGAGACAGTGCCTCCTCCTTCCTCATTTCGCGACTGTCTCTCTCTCTCTCTTCTCTGCTCTCTCGCTCTCTCCGCCGCGAAAACGACGATTTCCGCCGCCGTTAGGCGCCCATTCGACCACCGGGAAGTACCAAACGGTTAGTCTCTCTCTCCTCTACATTTTAATTGGTTTAGAATTTTTGTTTCAGGTCTCTAATGAGAAATCACTTTTTGTAGCCTTTCATCGCCGCCCTCCGCCGCCCATCGCCCACCGGCAGCCGTGACGAGGTCCCTCTCTCCTTGGTCTTCAATTTGGTATTTTTCCTTAATTTTTTAATTGTTTTTTGTATTTTTATATATTTTGTTTTTATTTTTTTATTTTCTGTATTTATAAATATTAATTTTTATATGTTTAAATTTTTTAATTATTCTGAAATAAAAATTTATAATTTTTTAAAAAAAAGTTTTAAAAAATTGTTTATAAAAAAATTTTAAAATGTTTTTAAAAAACTATATTAAAAAGTTTACAAAAACTGTTTTTAAAAAAAAGTTTTTAAATTCTGTAATTAAAAAAATAAAGTTTTTAAAAATGTGTTTTTGAAAAATAAGTTTTAGTAAAAACAATTTTAAAATAATCATAGTTTGTAAACTTAAAAAAAAGTTAGATTTAACAAACTTATATATGTTATTTAAAGTAAGTAATTTTTCAATAACAAATATATTATTTAAATGATATATATGAGAACAATTGTTGATATATTCCGGCAATTGGAGCTTACGGTTGGAGTTACAGTTTTTAGGAGCTTACGTTTATATTTGGTATGTTTATTTATTAATTTAAATGATATGATTGTGTTGTTACTATTCCAAAACCTTAGGATAGATGACTTAGTCTGAGACCGGTCCTTGAACTCCGGCAATACTGGTTGATTGATTTGTAAATTAAATGGGAAACTTTGTTTAAAATTAAGGGGAGACTCTGTCAAAATTTTGTGAAGTTAAAATTTTGAGAAATTAAATAACTGTTGTTAAGTTACTAAAATTAAGTGAAACTCTGTCGAAATTTTGTTTGAGTTGAGATTTAACAAACTTGTAAAAATCATTAGTGTCGTATTAATGGTGACATTAGATTAACTAAAAAACTGTTATTAATTACTCCTAATTATACTTCTCATTTTAGGATTCTCCAATAATTCAAGGGCAATGTCATCAACAAATAGGTCATGAATGTATGATAGGTTACACCCGAATAGGGGGGAATTAAGCCGGAATTCTATGCTGGAGTTGAAGAGTTTGTGGGTTTTGCTTCTATGTCTGAATAATTTAGGTCTGAGGGAAAAGTTAAGTGTCCATGTGCCAAGTGTGTTTTTAGGTTTTTCTATAATTTTGACACGATTAAAGTTCATCTATACAAAAAAGGGATTTATGGATAATTATTATGTATGGACAGTCCATAGGGAAGTGGAGTCAGTAGATCGAGGATCAGTTTATCGGAGGTAGTTCAAGTGGGTTTGATGGTGAACAATATAGGGATGGTAATTTCAATTGGGGTGATAATCCTGGGTGTTATGAGGAAATGATCCATGATGCCTTTGGGGGGGCAACATCATCAAGATTATAATGAACCCAGAGAGGAGGAACCAAATCCTGAGGAGCATAGTTTTTTTTCTTTGTTAGAATCTGCGAAGACACCCATTTGGGAGGGTTCAGCCCTTTCTGATTTGTCAGTGGCAGTTAGGATGTTGTCTATAAAGTCTGAGGCAAACCAGAGTCAATTGGCAACTTTAATTTAACGAGTGATGCTAGTCCACGACCATAGTCAATTCCCAGGGACTATTATAGGGCAAAGAAATTAGTTTCAAAACTTGAGTTGAAATCAGAGAAAATTGATTGTTGCATGAACGGATCTATGTTGTACTATAAGGAGGATATTGAATTAGTTGAATGTAAATTCTGCTAGGCCCCTAGGTTCAAACCTAGAAGAGCGGGAAATGAGAGGTATAAGCATATTCCCAACAAAAGGATGCACTAGCTGCCCCTTATCCCTAGGTTAAAATGCTTGTATGCCTCTATGAGCTCTGCACCTCACATGAGGTGACATTATGAGAATAGGAGAAGTGAGGGGGATAATGACTAATCCCTCTCACGGTGAAGCATGGAAGCATTTTGATCTATGTCACCCTCAATTTGCAAATGATCCGCGGAATGTTAGATTAGGGCTTTGTTCAGATGGGTTCACGCCAAATAACTTATTTAACAAGCCCTATTCTTGTTGGCCTGTTGTTGTTACCCCTTAGAACCTCCCTCCTGAGATGTGCATGAAAGATCCGTACATGTTTTTAACATGTGTAATTCTTGGCCCTGATAGTCCAAAAGTTAAAATTGATGTTTTCCTCCGGCCACTAATAGATGAATTGAAGCAGTTGTGGCACAATGAGGTCTTAACCTATGATGTTTCCACCCAAGAAAATTTCATGATAAGAGCCGCTTTGATGTGGACGATTAATGACTTCCCTGCTTATGGTATATTGTCTGGGTGGATGACACAGGTGAAATTAGCATGCCCTATTTGCATGGAGGATACAAAATCCTTCACCCTAAGGTTGCGTTTCTTAGGAGTGACTCCAGGGGCGGAGGCACTGGTGCCACCGGGGGCAGTGACATTGGGGGCACAAATTTTGTGTCTAGTGTCTCTGTTAGGTGTTTGTTAAAAATTGGGGGCACTACACAAAATATTTTAAGTTGACAAAATTACCCCTAATAGAGCGATGAAGACCGACGGAGGTTGGACGGCGGCGGCGGTGGCCGGCAGCGGGGATCGACGGTGGTGGCCGGCGGCGGTGGTGGCCGGTGGTCGGCAATGGTGGCGGCGGCAGCGGTGGTTGGCGGCCGGAGGTGGTGGCTGGCGGTGGTGGTGGCGGGCGGTGGTGGTGGGAGGTGGTCGGCAGTGGTGGTCGGCGGAGGTGGCCGGTGGTGGTCGGCAGTGGTGGCCGGCGGCGGCGGAGGCGGAGGTGGCCGGTGGCGGTCCATGGTGGAGTAAGGTGGTGGTCCATGGTGTAAGAGGGTATAGAATGTGATGGTCAAGAGGGGTAAATAGGTAAATATTTTGTGTCTCCGAGTAGTGTCTCTAGTGACTCCACTTTTAGAGTGAACACAAAATGAGAGGGGGGCACTGTGTCTCCGACTCCGGAGACACAGTGCCCCCCTCACCAAACAGGTCACAGGCACTATTTTTCAGTGCCCCAGTGTCTCTGCCCCCGGAGACACTGAAAACAAACGCACCCTAAGGAATGGAGGCATGAACTCATGGTTTGATTGTCATAGGAGGTTCTTGCCAAATGATCATGCATTTAGGAATAACAGGTATGGGTTTAAGCGAAACTGTGTTAAACATGAAGAACCACCTGTTAGGCTTACTAGAAGACATGTCTGGGACAGAGTTGAAAATCTGCTAAGATAACCGAATTGGGTAAAAGTAGTCAAGTTTCCAGGATATGGTGTGGAGCATAACTTGACTAAGCAGAGCATATTATGGGAGTTACCCTATTGGAAAGATAATCTTGTTCGTCACTGTCTAGATGTCATGCATGTTGAGAAGAATATTTGTGATAACATCATGAATACTGTTATGGATAGTGACAAGACTAAGTATAATCTTAAGGCAAGACTAGACTTAACAGAGTACTGTCGACGACCCGAGCTGCATTTACAAGAGACACATGATGGTCGTGTTGTTAAGCCGAAGGCAAACTATGTTTTAAATCCTGTGCAGAGGCAATTCGTGTGTAAATGGGTGCAAGAGTTGAGAATGCCAGATGTATATGCTTCAAACCTACGTCGGTGCGTGAATGTTGCGCAGGGAAAGTTTCATGGGATGAAAAGTCATGATTGTCATGTATTTATGGAGTGTTTGCTTCCAGTAGCCTTTTGAGAGTTACCTTTACATGTGTGGAAACCATTGACCGAGCTTAGTTTGTTCTTTCGTGATTTGTGTTCTACCACACTAAGGTCCCATGATTTGGAAGTGATGGAGCAAAATATTCATGTAATTTTGTGCAAGTTGGAACAGATTTTTTCCCCCTCTTTTTTTGACTCAATGGAACATTTACTGGTGCACTTGGCTTATGAAGCGAAAGTATGTGGGCCAGTTCAATATAGATGGATGTACCCCTTCGAAAGAAATATTGGCACCTTTAAGAGAACGGTAAAGAATCAAGCTTGTGTTGAAGGGTCAATATGTGAAGCTTATCTATCGAAGGAGACGTCTTTCCTCTGTTCATTTTATTTTGAGCCACATGTCCATTCCAAAAGAACGGCATTAGGCCGCAATGATGATGGAGGTGAAACTTCATATCCGCCTACTTTATCTGTGTTTAATCAACCTGGACGTGGTGCCGGTAAACCCACAAACTATTGGCTCACTGATAGAGAAAAACACGCAGCGCACCTACATGTTTTGATCAACTGTGATGAAGTGGAACCTTATAGAACGTAAGTGACATGTTTCAAATGAACTCCTTCCAATAATGTTTTTGTACATATTAGTGAATGTAGCCCTAAATCTAAAATCTTATTTATAGTTAATGTCAACAAATATTATGAACAAACAATTCAGAATCATACACTTGAAGAATTCTCTCAATGGTTCAATTCGTTTGTAAGTTTATAATCTTCCTACTATATATCAATCTTTCATTTAACCGAAGATAACAATTCAATATTAATTTTTATGCTTCTATGCTCAACTTTGACAACGTAGGTGCTCAATCATGACAATAATGTAACAAATCCTCATATCAAAAGCTTAGCTTGGGGTCCCACCAATTGTAACTATTTCGTGGTCAATTTTCCATGTGAATGGTTATAAATTTCACACCCTAGATTGGGGTCGTGAGAAGACCACGTACAATAATGTAGTATGTGTTAGAAGGGATGCTAGAACTGGGAGAATAATTGGTACGGGGTACTCAGACAGGTCTTGGAGTTGAAATATGTTGGTGAGGACCCAACACCAAAAAAGGTTGTCTTGTTTAATTGTGAGTGGTATGATCCTAGACATCCTGATAGAACACGCAAACACGCTGATTACGACATAATTGAGGTTAACAATACACGACGCTTTGGGGCATATGATATTTTCATCATTGCATAAAATGCTCGGCAAGTGTATTACACACAGTATCCGGGGAAATGCAAGAATAAGTGGTTAATTGTTTTCACAACCAAACCTAGGGGCAGAGTTGAAAGTGATGATGTGGATGAAATTGCTTACCAAGTCGAAGTTACAAGTGCTCCAAAGGCGGTTGTAGATACAGGAGTCCCTCCTACTTTACATGATGGTTGTCACAACGTCCCCGAGGGGTGCGGTGACTAAAAATGGAGAAAAATGGAGTCGCCACCAATTTTAATTATGGAAAAATTGGAAAACCTTTTATTTTGTGAAAACTGGTCTTTTTAGAGATAAGGTTCGGGAGTCGAATTATGATTAGGGAATGGTGAGAATTTAATCTCACTGCACCCCTAATACATCCGTATGAATACGGTTACCCTAGAGCAAATTATGCAAATTTATATTTATAATTTAATAACATTTAATTTCCCCTTTAAATCGAAATAAATGAAACTAAACACATAAAGAAGGGACAAAATGATTTAAAATTTAATTTTGGTTTGACAAGTTGTAGCCTGTGCCGACGTATCCTCTGGTGCAATGAGGAACTCAAACCCACGTCGTTCTTGTAGAAAATGTTTGTGTGTTTTGTGTTTTTTTAGAAAATGTTGGATCCAGGGCGAGTTATGAGTCGCACAAGTACCCCCACAAATCTATTATTTTGAGGATGATTATCTCATACAACGAAATAACAAATTGTAAAAAAAGATTTGTGAATTTTGTTTTGATTTTGATTAAAGAGAAAGGAATAAAAAAAGTTTGCTTTTAAAAATGAAATAGATTGTTATTTTAAAAGGACCTTTAGGGTACAGGGCGATGTGACTCGCACAAGTACCCCACAATTTATATCCCGAGGATGATTTTCTCATACAACGAAATAATAAATTGTAGAAAGGGATTTTGAATATTTTGATTAAAAAGAATAATAAACAGAGAAAGCACAAGTACCCCACAATTTATATCCCGAGGATGATTATCTCATACAACGAAATAATAAATTGTAGAAAGGGATTTTGAATGTTTTGATTAAAAAGAATAATAAACAGATAAAGCACAAGTACCCCACAATTTATATCCTGAGGATGATTATCTCATACAACGAAATAATAAATTGTAGAAAGGGATTTTAAATGTTTTGATTAAAAAGAAAAAAAATTGTTTTTGAAAAGGAAATAATCTATTTGATAATATTAGGAAAAGAAATAGGGTGCAGGGCGATGCGACTCGCACAAGTACCCCACAATTTATTATTTCGAGGATGATTATCTCATACAACGAAATGCTAAATTGTAAAAAAGGAATTTTTGTAAATTGTTTGATTAAAAAGCGAATAGATGAATATATGTTTTTTAAAAAAAACAAATAAAAAAGGAAAAGCCCAAGAGAGATCAACAAAAACAAAAAGAATCCAAACAAAATAAAAATAGGGAGAGAGGCCCAACCTCCCTCATAACCCTAATTCTCTATATTGAGAAAGAAGGGAAGAGAGGAGGCAGGCAGAACTGCCGCCGCGGTTGCAGATTCGAGAGAGAGAGAGAGAGAGTGTGTGGGAACGGCAGGACCGACGAAGAGGGGAGAGTAGGCGGTGCAACCGATCCCGCGGCCATAGAGAGAGGACGAAGGCGGGCGGAAAGAGGGAGAAAGAGAGAGAGGGCGCCGCCGATCTCGCAGCCACGGAGGGAGACACGGCTTTTGTGGCAGCCGAGACTTTCACGACGGTGAGGCGCCGCGAACGAAGAGGAGGAGACAGGAGCGCTTCCGGGGGCGCCACCGAGGAAGAGGTGCTGCCATCAGAGGACGGCGCCGTTGTTAGGAGAACCACCGCGGAGGAGAGAGGAAGACCGAGGAGGAGAGAGGAAGACCGAGGAGAGGGAGACGCCATGCTTGGAGCTGCTGCCGGTACTTTTGTGGCTTCTAGTGGCGACGACTGTGACCAGAGAAGGACGAGGAGAGGCGTGCGGCTCTCTACGCCGCCGCTGCTACGGCCGCAAGGCGCCGATGGTGGCAGATGCTCCCTTGCTCTATTGTTGGCGTTCTTGCTGGTTCTCCGCTGCTGTGTTGTTGCTGTTGAGCTGTTGTTGTGTTGTTGATGTCGTAGGAGCTGCTGCCATGGGAGCAGCTATGGTGGCTGAGCCACGATGATGATGATGATGGTGGCTACGGTGATGTTGTTGAGAGGATGATGGTGGTGGTGCGCGATGCCGCCCCTCTTCTGTGTGACTGTGTTGTGTTTTTTGTTCCCCCTTTTTCTTTTGATTTCTTCTGGTCTTATATTAGTCAAATAGGTTAATTTGTAATTAATGTAATTGATTTGAATTGATTGTGTTTGATTGATTTTTATTGATCTGATTTTGTGTGATGAGTTTGTGATTGATGTAATTGTGATTATGTTTAATTTGAGTGTGATTATGTGATTTAATGTTATTCTCATCATGATTTTATTTTTTTGTATTTTTCATTATTTTGTAATTTCAAATAAATGTCCGGACAAAATACGGTGTTTACAATGGTACTGGTGAAGATGACATTATTAACATCTCTCGCCAAAACATAACAAGCCGGGGTGATCACTCGACTGAAGGTAGTGAGGAAGAAGATGAAGTTGACAGTGAGGATACGGAAGACGAGAGTGATGATAGTCCACAACTTTCTAAATAAATGGCTTTTAACAATTCAATTTGTTTTCAATTAACAGTAATTCATTTAAGATACTTTGTCAAACACTTTAATGAATGAAAAATAACTTGTATTGTTGTGATTAGATATGGCGGATGATAGAGGAAGAGGCAGAGGAGATCGAGGGCGTAGAAAGACAGCCGCCCAGCCTCGTGGTTATCGATCGAGGGGTGTTTACTTGTATGACGTCCCTCTTCGTGACCCGAGGCCAGAGACGCAGGAGGACCCTGACTTTGAGCCAGGAGTGGAGTCATTACCATCACCATCACCATCACTATCACTCTCACCATCTGGTGGTGCACCATCACCCACTACTGCCTCCCCACATGACATAGGGGGCAGTAATGATGGGCCCGTCGACATTCCTTCGGCTAGTTCATGCACACGTCCTCTCCCCTCCATCAGACCGGATCCATCCGGTCTAAGGTATGTGATTTATATTGTTATAACTGTCAAAATCTTTTATAATTTAGATATGTAAAGGTGATTATATTATAAAATGGAAACAAATTCTTTATGTCAATGCAGTTTTGTGTCTTCCATCATCGGCACACACCAGATCACGGCCACGATATAGAAGATGTATCATAGGCTGATCGAGTATTTCTCGAAGCTAACTGAGGAGGAGAAGCGACGATGGTATCAAGAGTGGAAGGTAATATGAAATAGTGTCTTCAATTGTTCAATTTTGTAGTTTCTCATTGTAATTTATTTATGTTGTGGTAACTAACAAATGAAATTTTTCTATATATTGTAGTCTCACTTCACCTTCAGCCCTGCCGATGATCCAGTACTGTACCGTGCCTTCTGCCATCGGGAAGCTAAGAGGCTCGGTGACATGTACTTGTGGGTCTGGAATTACAAGGATAGGGACCACCGGTGGCTCTAAGATGCCCACCACCGTGTACTGCAGGAGTATTGGTATTCTCCGATTTTTAAGGCCAAGGCTAGCAGGGCCTCATTGAGGGGTGGCTCCCTTCAATGTGGTGGATCCGCTACTGTGGACTCCACTAAGAGACGGCTGGTACGTAATATTTGCAATACATTTAATTTTATGTTCTTTATATATGAATTGATTAATTAATGCTTTGTTCAATTGTTTTAAACTTACAGGAGCAGAGGCTGAAGAGACCACCCACGCAAGAGTTGTTCAGGGAGGCGCACACCAGGAAGGGCGACAAGACGGTGTGGGTAGACGAGCGGTCGCAGCGCACTCATGTGAGTGATTTCATCATAGTTGTATAAATGTATTCAATTAATATGATTATGTATTCCATTTAAATTGGTTATATATTCTTCTCATTGTACGCTGATTATATGCGCCGCTTGGAGGACGTCCGCAGCCAGCAGGTAGCGGCATCACAGCCCGGTGAGTCCGTCCCACCTGTCGATGAGGAGGCAGTGTGGAACGAGGTTGTGGGCGGCCCTTACTAGGGCTGCATATACGGGCGGGGCGCGGTCGCGAACCCCAATGCATGTTCCTCTGCCGCATCTGCTACAATAGTTGTAGGAGGATCAAGATCCAACAGTGATGTTGAGGTCCGTGATTGGGTATTCCAGATGAATTTGGAGCTACAGACCCAGGTCCAGTAGCTACAAGCGCAGCTCGCTGAGGAGCAGACCAAGCGGCAGCAGCAGATTTCTGACGAGGTTAGTAGGCAGATTAGGGAGCAGATGTCTTAGTACTACGGGATGTTTGCTGCTGGAGGGTCATCATCTGGCGGTGGCATCCCTGTACCACCACCACCTTCTCAGCCAGCACCCTACCCTCTCACTCCCCCAACGTATCATCATCAGCCTTATCCCCCATTCTGGCCTCCTCCACCTCCATATCATCCAAGCTATCCTCATCCCTCTTATTCTACACCGCCTACTCAGCCTGCTTCTACCGCCCCTGCCCAGACACCGCCTCCTCGGCCTCCTCCTGCCCTGACTCCTCTTACTCATCCGGATACGTCCAGAGATGGTGGTGATAGTGATGAAAGTGGTGATGGTGATGATAGGATAGACTTTATATGATTTTTGTATATGTTTTGTTTTGGATGTTCAAACATTATTTTTTTTTTACTTTTATATAGTGTTTGAATTTGATCTAGTTTGTAAATATTGTTGTACAGATATATGATTTTGCATTATGGTTTTGTTTATTCATATTATAAGTATTTTGTTATAAATATTGATTTAGTTTAATTATTATTAATGTGATTTCATTATGGATTAATATTTTTATAAATTAAAAAAATTAATTTTAGGGATGTTAAAAACTAAATTATTTTTTTCCTCATTATCGACAGACATATCCATCGATAATAATAAATATTTTTCGATTTTTTTCATAAAAAAATAATATCGACGGATAATATCCGCCGATAAAAAATAATTTTATTAATAATTCATGTTTCTGAAAATAATTTATCGTCGGATGATCATCCGCCGATAATTATTTATTAATTTTATTTTTTTTAAAAATAATTATCGTGGGATACATCCGCCGATACATCCCACGATAATATTTGCTATTATCGACGGATACATCCCTCGATAATTTCTCGCGGATTTTTCAAAGAGATCTGCCGATACATGTTTTTCGACCATCAAGAAATCGTGGGCGACTATCCGTCGATACATTGATTTATCGACGGATTTTTGGGTCATCCCCCGATAATATCCGTCGATAATACGCATGTTTCTAGTAGTGGTTCTGTGGGTTCACATCTCCTCTCAAAGTCTAATACTGGAACAAGCTCAATCACATCCAAGGATACAATTGAGCAAGAACTTACAATGTGGCAACAAAAGGCAAAGGAGCAATAACTCATCAATCAAGAGCAAAAGGTTAAGTTAGATGCAGCTGAACGTAGGTTGGCAGATCAAGGACGCAACTTGAAAAATCAACAAAAAAGAATTGATTCAACTGAAAATACACTTGTTACTTTATTCCAAAACTTGAATATTCCATTACCTCCAAACTTTTATGCTACTTCTTCTTCGCAGGATGAGATTGAAGAGTCTGCTAATGATGATGAGAATGATAACAATGGTGATAATTGATGACTTTGTTCTATATTTAGATTGATGAATCTTTTAGTAATTTTCTTTTACATTTAGATTGATGAACCTTTTAGTGAACTTATGTTATTGTTCTTTTTCATGTTTATTTTGCTTTTGGTGTGTACTAGATTAATAATAGGACCCTAGATGACTTTACTTTGTTAAGGATTGATGAACATATGACTCTTATATAGCTCTAATATTTTGCAAGTTTATATAACTCTAATCAAGTTTATAATGCTTAATTAAAATTATGTCTTATTTTATTTTTAGTTTATTCCTTATACATTATTTGTAAACTTTCATGATAATTGCATGGTGAACTTTTCATATTATCATTATAATCAATTTTTGAAAGGAAAATATTAAAAAATAAAAATACATATTTATAATAAGAAAATTGCATTTTGACTTTGTTGTATGTAATTTGTACGGAAAAAATGAGTACTCATTTTGATCCAATTTTGTTTGAAAATTATGAAAATTATCTAAATTTTGTTTGAAATTTAGTAAAAATAATAACCCATGAATTTGTTTTAAATCTGTGTGAAAATGATTTCAATAAAAATATATATTTTTGGATGAAATTTGTCTAAAATACTATATTTATTTTGTTTGAAAACTGTTTGAAATATAACATTTATTTGTATGAATAGTAATATTAAATTGTGGGAAGATTGTCCGAAAATTAATTTCTTTTTTGAATGAAATTCATTGAAAATTAATATTTTTAATTTTGTTTGAAATCCATCTCAAACAAAATAAAATAAGAACAAATTTGTCAAATGAATATTTGTAGGAAAGTTATTTGATGTTCATTTAAAATAAGTTTTGGACAAAATTTCCAACGAATGACAAATTAGCAACGAGGGTTTTTCGAACGAAAACAAATTTGTCTGAAATCTATCCAAAATAATTTATTTGTACGAAAATTGTTTGAAAATGATCAAAATCCGTCTGAATTACGTCCGAAATTCTGTCAAAATATGATTATTTTTTAGGAGTTGCATAATGCTTATGTGTGGATTGATATGTGATTGTAGGTTTGATTTATGTACTGGGTCACTATTGTGGATTATGTTTATATATGCTTGGCATGAAATTTGGATTGGTATATATGAATATGCCTTATGACGGACAAGCCTAGATTTTTAATTTACGCATCTTCAAAGAAAAATTGGCCCTACTTTCCTCGTAATATTATTTTCAAAATCTTAGGTTCTGAAACGAAATGCTAATTTTCAATAATTAACTCACTATGAATTAAGCATAATTATTAGGGTGTTACATTTTGGTATCACAAAAGGTCGAACCTTAAGGCTTGGGGTTATGACCTTCTATGCTTTTGATGCATAGTGCAATAGTGTTATTCTTTGTATAGCTTGTTGCGTTATCGTGCAGCATAACTTGTCTGTTTGGTGCTCTAGTGACTGCATATGCCTAATGTGATTATTGAGACTAATCACCTCAATGATTGTATTGGTGTGTACAGGTACAATGGCACCAAAGAGGCATACGATGGGAGCATCGAGGAGTAGCAGTGAAAGTGACAATGCGACTAATGAGGCCCTCATGGGAATGGCAAGAGCAGTGCAGCAGATGGCATAAATTATGGGACGCCAGACGCCTCTTGATACCCGTTCTGCGCCGCACATGAGGTGGCATAGTGAGAACCGAAGGAATGATAATGTGATCACGCATCCTTCTCTCATGAAAAAAATTTGGAAACACTTTGACCAAGTGCACCCGGAGTTTGCATGTAAACCTAGAAATGTTCGGTTGGGTGTGTGTGCAGATGGATTCACCCCAAACACCCAGTTCAGTAGACCATACTCTTGTTGGCCGGTTCTTGTAACTCCATACAACCTCCCCCAGAGATGTGCATGAGGGACCCTTACTTATTCCTGACCTGCATAATCCCAAGGTCAGATAACCCCAAAGTAAAGATTGATGTTTACCTCCAACTATTGATTAACAAGTTGAAGGAGTTGTTGAATAAGGGGGTGATGACGTACGAAATTTCCTTGAGACAAAACTTCTTGGTGAGGGCAGCATTAATGTGGACTATCAATGACTTTCCAGCATACGGAATGTTGTCTGGGTGGATGACCCAAGGGAAGTTAGCATGGTTTGACTGTCACTGAAGGTTTTTACCACATGATCACCCATACAGGCGTAACAAGTACGAATTTAGAAGAAATTATGTTGAAAAGGATCTGCCCTCATTAAGGTTAAGTGGTGAAGATGTGTGGGTAGCAGTGAAAAGTCTTCCGAAGATAACCGAGGTTGGAGGTTGGAAGGAAAACTCAAGTACATGGGTATGGAAGGGAACACAACTGGTAAAAGCAGAGTATCTTTTGGGAGCTCCCTTATTGGAAAGATCTCCTTGTGCGACATTGTTGATGTGATGCACATTGAGAAGAATGTCTTGGAAAACATAATGCACACTATCATGGACACAGAGCGGACCAAAGACAACATCAAAGCAATGTTGGATGTGGCAGAGTACTGCAGATGTCCTGAGTTGAATTTGCAGGAGCTTGGTGATGGTCGTGTCTCAAAACCAAAGGCATCGTACTCTTTATCTAGGGCTCAGAGATAGTCTCTTTGCAAGTGGGTGACGGAGATAAGAGTGTCTGAGAGCTACTCATCTAACTTGGGGAGGTGTGTCAATCTAGCGCAGAGTAAGTTTGTCGGTCTCAAGAGTCATGACTGCCATGTGTTCATGGGGAGTTTGCTTCCTGTTATGTTCAGAGAGCTGCCCTACCATGTCTGGAATAACACTGAAGGTGGATGATCTCGAGGTGCAATAACACTGCCCGACCATGTTGAGTGAAGTTTTTAGAGACTTATGTGCAATAACACTGAAGGTGGATGATCTCGAGGTGATGGATTCGAATGTCCCCACTATCTTATGTAAGCTAGAGAGGATTTTCCCTCATGGGTTCTTTGACTCAACAGAACATTTTCCAATCCATCTAGCATATGAGGCGAGAGTTTGTGAACCAGTGCAATATCGTTGGATGTATCCTTTTGAGAGAGAGATTGGATCATACAAGAAGAATAGAGCACAGGTGGAGGGCTCGATCTGTTAGACATACTTAGCGAAAAGATGGCAAACTTTTGCTCATTATACTTTCAGACGCACGTACAGTCTCGGAGAACTCGGGTAGGGCATAATGATGATGGAGGTGATAGTGAAATTTTACCGACTTTGTCAGTGTTCAACCAGCCCGATAGTGCTGCTGGCCGTTCGGTACACTGATGGTTGACAGTCGATGAGTGGAATTCTGCACACATACACATCTTGTTAAATTGTGAAGAAGTTGAGCTGTTTCCAAAGTACAAAACCATTAATCAAAAATCAGTGTATATTGATGTTGAGCTAAGAGCGTCGTTAATTCTCTCGACCAACAATCAACTTAGAAATTAAGAACAAGTTTCCCAAAAAGGTATTGAATTAATTAACTATAGAGTATAGTTAGTTAACCCAAGTCGTTTCTCAAAGGAGGCTCAAATATTTGATCTTAATATGTATAGTATATGTAAATAAAGTTTGGGATTGTGTAAGATATAGTGTAACTATGAAGTATAAGATATTAACAAGATAAAGGAGGCCTTGGTGTTGAGTAGTGCATAAAACCACATTTCCCCTATCATAAACTCACATAGGCATTTTATCAAACACAAGGGGTGCAATCTACACATGCATGGAAAATAAATAACTTAAGAGATTATAATCCAAACCATGACACATGCAAATCTAATTCTCAATCAATAATAAGCCCAACTCTCCTAGTCATGGGCACAAGATATTAATCCATATCAAAAACCCAAAACCCCAAGAACACAAATTAATTCCCCAATCAAGGAATCAATTTGTATTCAAGAGTGCAACCAAAACTTGCAAGCATTAATCCACACACACAAATTTTAATATCATTCATCCAAGAAAATAGGGAGCAACCCAAAGAAACAAATAGCAAGCTTCAAGGGAAAATAGGTTTCTAACACTATCTCAACACCAAGCACCAAGAGAACTACTAACACATGAAGAAATTAGAAATGAAAATAAGAAGAGAAATTGATGGCAAGAATGGAAACTGAAATTTAAATATCAACAATAATTCAAGAGTGCAAATGTATCCAAGAACACCAAATATGGAGAAAAGAAAATAAAAACCTAGAGAGAAGCTGGAGCTTCTCTCTCTAGAAAACTAAAAGAGGAAAAGATGACCTAATAGTAAGTGAGTATCCCCTAGTAAATGACCAGAATTCTGTCTTCCTCGAGCATTGGTCGCCAGCGACCAATATGTCTGGTTGCTAGGTCGCTGGCGACCACTCCTAGTGCCAAAATTCTGCAGCGATTTCTCTGGCTCATCCGTGCATCCGCTCCTTCGCTCGTTTGCTCCCGCTGCTCCCGAGACTCAAAGTAGACCCGGCCTAGGTTCCTGAAATCCAAAAACACTAACCAAGAGTGCATTAAAAGATAACAAGACCAATTTTTTACTTCAACCCACAAAACACCAAATAAATCACAAACAAGGCAAACAAATGCTAATAAGACTACTAAGGAACAGAAGATGCACATATAAGGATAAAGAATGCACAGAATTTCGCATCCTATCAAATACCCCCACACTTAACAACTTGCATGCCCTCATGCAAAACATCCTAATCCTAGGAACACAAAACCAAAATTTTACCCAAATAACAAACATGCTTGATGAATTGAGAGGTGACCAAATTCCAAAAGATAAAGCACAATGTTCGGTTTCAAGCTACTGAATTGCAAGAGAGAAAAATAAAGAGAATCAATTTGTCAACATGCACACAGTGAATCGATCATTCGACACAAATCAATCAAGTGGCCACTCAAGGGTAGGTGTATCATCACACATCTCACCAACGTGTATGGGGCTATGGCACTTCACACTCGCCGCCGACAGACATGCATAACCATAGGCTTGCAAGAATTCTCGTTCCTCCACAAGAAAGATAACACACATCAAGGATCAAGAGGACTTACGGGGGTTGTAATGAGGCTAGGTTTAGGACAGAGAAATTTCAAAGCTAGCAGAGCTAAAACTTAGGCGCCATAGAGCAAATTACTCTACCCAACCCCAAAATTAAATCCATAACCCCAACCAAGCAAAAGATAACTTAAATTTTCCAAATGACCCCCTTTTATTAGAACCAAAGACTCAAAAGAAAACAGTGCATCAAAATAAGCAACACCGATAGAGAGCAAAAACTAAAGACACTTAATTTTCATTTCCTTGCTCTTTTTTTTTATATATAATTATTTACTTATTTATTTATTTATTTAATTTTTTGTTGTTTCTGTTTTTCTCCTTGTTTTTTTAATGCTTTTAAACAAGGATAATTTCATGTTTATTTGCAAAGCAAAGGTAAAGATAAGTGAAACAAAAACAAAAGCTAACTCCCCCCACACTTAAACCAAAAACATGCCCACATGTTTCCCCCACACTTAAACCACAATCCCAATTCCACAATGACATATCAAAAGAACAAGAAATTTGCTCTCCTAAGCCCAAGTCAAGGATGTGACATTGTTTTACGGTTTATTTAGGCGAAAGTGCAAGGTTTGATCAAAGAAAAGGGATTAAAGGCTCAACGGGGCTATCAATGGAGGTATGTAAAGGGTGGCTATGTGGATGAGTAGCTAAACAAAAAGAACGCCTCAATCATATCCAGAGATGCATGCACCAATCCAATGTTTCAGACAAGAATTTGAGCAAGTTCTAGTATGCACAAAATGAGAAGCACACACAAGAAAAAAAATAGGTGACATGTAATGGTGCCACCTAAATGAAGCCCAAAAGCTCACTAGGGTATGCCACAATCTTAATTCAAGTCAAAAAATGCATTCACAAACTTAAAGATTATGGTATGCATTCTCTTTGTGTTTCAATCATGCAATTCACAAACTCTCAACCAAATCATCAAAATAAACTTAAGGAAACCAAACAAAACATCAAGCATGCTTACTAACAACTAAGTCATATTTACACAAACTAAACACATAGAACATAATGCAAAGAAAACAATATAAACAGCACATCAATATAAGATAGAAGAAAATGAAAAGAAATACAAACAGTGGTGAGTGTGGTGCTCAATCCGAGTCCTCATCCTCTGACTCCTCAACTGGCTGCTTGCCCTTCCCCTTCGTCGCCGCTTTGCTCTGAGCGCCCCCCAAGCAGAAGAAGATCTGAGACAGCTTCTTCATAATCTTCTTTTCGGACTTCGCCACCTTTTGGGTGACGTGGGCCTTGAGCTCCTTCTTGAGAGCCGCCCTAGCTGTCTAACCCTCCTCTCTAAGTCGGCCCTCCATAGCATCCATGGCGAGGAGGATGTCCTCGAAGGCCGATGGTGCGGGTGGTGGTGTGGGTGGATGGGTGCTAGCACTGATATTCGGGGTGTCAACTGGATCCGGGTTCTTCTTTTTCCTCTTGGCGGCGGTGCGAGCGAGTGGGTAGAAGTTGGGATTGAGTCGAGTATCCGATTTGATCAATGTGGATGACCCAACTTTATCTATTCTCGCCGCTCTATCATCGGTGGGAAGCTCCCCCATTGTAGCGGCTTGACACATCCTGGAGATGAGACAAGCAAATGGAAGGGCGTCCTTCTTTGTTCTCCTACGCGCTTCATGCATAGTCCGATGAATGAGGGTCCCCAAGCACACACTTTTGCCCTTGATGAGGCAATAAACAAGGATCATCCGAGCTAGGGGAACGTCGGAGAAGTGCCCTGTGGGGAAGATGAAGGAGCACACCAGGCGGAACCAAGCTCTCGCCTCGATAGTCAGGAATGTGGAGGGTATCCTCAGCTTGACGGGGTTTGGGTCCCTTGAGTATACCCACTCCGCCCCGGAGTATGTGATTGTATCTTTGACCTCGTCCTTGAAGGCATCCGAGGGAGTCACTGACAAGCGGTGAAAATCGTCCGGGCCAATGAACGGTACCCGTAAGAAGGTGGCGATGGCTTTGGGGGAAACCGGGATTTGGCACCCCCGAACTTGGACTAGAGCTGCTTCTTCGGGGATGAGATTTGCGTAGAACTCCCGAACTATTGTGCAATTCGGGATGGCTAGTGGTTCGAGCATGAACCCCCATTGGCGGCTCTCAATTGCGGCCACCAAAACGTCCAGAACACCATCCGGGGAGTTTCTATACTAAAGGACAGATTCTGCAGTCACCGTTCTTTGAAGCATTTGGTTCCCGTAGGTGAGCTCAGATTCCAGAGAGCAGAATCTATGGCAGTCTTGAGCCGGCCCGACCAGTTCTTCTTCAGTATATGCCGGTTGAGCCGGTTGTTTTCCTTTTGAGGATTTCGGAGCCATCTGAAAAATAAGGTGAAACGCAGAATACCAATAGAAGCAGCAAAACATTAGCGCGGATAACAAATACCGAAGATACCCCTCACATACCATAGCAACACACAACCACAATGCAATACAGATGAATGCATTAACCTAAATGCAACTACACAATGGTATCTAGAATATGAAAAATTATCTGAAACACACAAAGAGATAACAATAATTATTAACAACATAGAATGAACTTACAATCTAAATGCTATATGAGAATAACGAAAACGGAGTTAACAAGATAAAGTTAAACTAAATGCATAAACCTAGTTATATGCAATATGAGTATTTCAACATCAACTACTAAAACCTAATGACCAAAACCTACACAAATTAGGCAACAATGAGACTAAATGCAACTAAATGCAACCAATTAACAGAACCAAAACCTAATCAAAATACCATTGTGAAATGCAATGCTCAGTAAACAAATATGTAATTAAATGAAGTAAAATAAAATTATATGCACTTTATTGAAGAACAAAGCAAAACCAAAAACAATAGGATGAACTTACAATGTTATGAAAATTAAATGAGGGTTGAAGAAGATTAAATCGAGAGGGTTGCAGGGAGAGGACCCGCGGCCGCCTGAGCAGGGCGGCGCGCGGCAATCGACAGAACAGAAGAGACGGGGAGAAACCGGAACAGGGAGGGTGTTCTCGGCGAGGTTTTCGCAGCGGCAGAGCTAAGCGCCGTTGGTTCGCAGCCGACGACGAGGAGGCGGCGACCGGTGCAGTGGACGAACAGAAAAAGAGCGACACGCGGCCGCGATGACAGGCGCGACTTAGAGGTATGCGCGAGGGTGTGTGGTGGTTGAGAGAGAGAGGGGGAAAGAGAGGAAGAAGCAGGAGTGGCGGCCGGAGCAGAGGGCGGCGGTGGTGGCGCAGTGGTTTAGGGTTTGGAAGTGGTGGTGGTGTGTGTGTGTTGAGTAAGAGTGTGTGTGAGAGAGTGAAAAGGATAGAATGAGAGGGGAAGTTGAGAAATGAAGTTAGAGTTTTAATTTGATTCTGAGACCAAAACGACAGCGTTTTGGGCGTTTCAGAAATTTGAATTTTGATTTTTTTTTTTGGACTGGTCGCCAGCGATGAATCATGTGGTTGCCGGCGATGACTAGTATGGCCGCGGGCGATAGGGAACCAAGTCGCGGGCGACCAATTTCTCAGACATATTAGAACAGAATGGGGAGGCTATTTAGCCTTGGTCGCCCCGCGAAGGCTGGGTTGTCGCCGGCTAAGAGTCCACTGGTCGCCGGCGATGAATGCCATCTCAGGGAATTGGACAGAATCGACCCAGTTCAGGGCTGGTCGCCAGGCGAAGAGGTTTTTGGTCGCCGGCTATCGAAGTGTGGTCGCAAGCGACAGCCTCAGTGGTCGCCGGCGACGAGCATCTATTCCAGAATTGGGACAGAATCTCTCAAGATGCAAGGCGGTCGCTTGGCGACGGAAGAAATGGTCGTCGACGACATGTGTTGGGTCGCTGGTGACGGATAGAGTGATCGCTGGTGACCGAATTCTGCAGAAACAGAATTATGCAGCAAAATGCTGCAGAAAAGTGGCAAATTGAATTTAAAGGTACCTAAACTACCAAAACATGCTTCCTAACCTATGAAAATGCTAGAAACAGAAAACTTACCGGTGGGATGTCTCCCACCAAGCACTTTGGTTTAACGTCCCTAAGTTGGACGTGTGAACCGCTTACGGCGGGTAGACCGGCTCTTGGAGGTAGACATCAACGGAGACTCCGGAATTAGCTTCTTGTTGTTGGAATAACTTCAAACGGTGTCCATTCACCTTAAATTTTTGTTTTTGTTCATTCTCCAATTCAACCGCACCATGCGGGAATATGGAGACTATGGTGAACGGTCCGTCCCATCTAGACTTAAGCTTTCCCGCCATCCATTTCAACCTTGAGTTGTACAAGAGGACTTTGTCCCCCACCTTGAATTCCTTCCTCAAGATGTTCCGGTCGTGGAATGCTTTTATTTTCTCCTTGTAAATCCGCGCACTTTCGTACGCCTCAAGCCTTAGCTCCTCCAATTCCTGAAATTTCAACTTTCTTTCCATTCCGGCGGCCCCAAGGTCCATGTTGCATTGTTTCACCGCCTAATAAGTGCGGTGCTCCAACTCCACGGGCAAATGACACGCCTTGCCAAAAACAATCTGAAAGAGGCTCATCCCTATCGGAGTTTTGTAGGCGGTCCGATACTCCCATAAAGCATCATGCAACCTAGCACTCCAATCCTTTCTAGAGGGTCCAACTACCTTTTCCAAAATAGTTTTAATTTCACGGTTGGACACCTCGGCTTGCCCGTTAGTTTGGGGGTGATAGGGTATGGACACCCTATGTGAAACCCCATACTTACAGAGCAACGCCTCAAAACTATGATTACAAAAATGAGTGCCTTGGTCGCTAATGATGGCTCTTGGGGTGCCGAAACGACAAAAGATATTTGACCGCACAAAAGCATAAACCACAGAAGAGTCATTTGTGCAAGTGGGGATTGCCTCAACCCACTTCGACACGTAATCAACAGCCAATAATAAGTATACAAAACCAGAGGAAACGGGAAAAGGACCCATGAAGTCAATTCCCCACACAAAAAATTTCACAAAACAAGACGAGTTGTTGGGGCATTTCGTTCTTCCTGGATATTTTCCCCGTCCTTTGACAACTCTCACACTTTTTACAAAATTCAAATGAGTCTTTAAAGAGTGATGGCCAATATAGACCGCACTCTAAAATCTTGCGAGAAGTGCGTTGCGGTCCGAAGTGGCCACCACATGCTTGAGAGTGACAAAACTTGAGAACAGACTCTATTTCATGGTTCGGCACACATCGCCTCATTACTTGGTCCCCGCAAAATTTCCACAAATAAGGATCATCCCACACATATTGCTTGGAGTCACACTTGAGTTTGGCCACTTGGGCATTTGAAAAGTGCGTGGGAGTCACCTTGGCGGCCAAATAGTTTGCGATGTCCGCAAACCAAGGAGAAGTGACAGTGATGCTCAAAAGCTTATCATCGAGCAAGCGACCATTGAGAGGAAATGGGTCATCCTTAAGATGCTCAATTCGACTCAAATGATCGGCAACCAAGTTTTGATTGCCGCTTCGATCCCGAATCTCTAAATTAAACTCTTGAAGCAAAAGCATCCACCTAATTAGGCGGGGCTTTGCATCCGGCTTTTTAAGCAAGAACTTGAGAGCGGAATGGTCCGTATACACTATCACGTGCGAGCCAAGTAAGTAAGAACGAAACTTTTCCAAAGCAAAGACAATGGCAAGCAACTCTTTTTCTGTGACAATGTAATTGGACTGTGCCGCATCCAAAGCTCGTGAAGCATAAGAAATGATAAGTGGTATCTTACCCTCCCGTTGTGCCAATGCGACGCCCACCGCATAGTTGGAAGCATCACACATGATCTCGAACGGAAGCTCCCAATTGGGGGGTTGCACCACCGGAGCGGAGGTGAGGCTCCTCTTCAAGCTATCAAATGCAATCTTGCATTCCTCACCAAAACAGAACTCCGCATCTTTCTAGAGGAGATCGGTCAGCGGTTTGGCGACTTTACTAAAATCCTTGATGAAGCGCCGATAGAACCCTGCATGACCCAAAAAGAAACGAATCTCCCGCACACATGCGGGGTAAGGTAGAGAAGAAATGACCTCAACTTTTGCCGGATCTACTGCAATCCCCTCTTTAGAGATAATGTGGCCTAAAACAACACCTTGGTTCACCATGAAGTGACATTTTTCGAAATTTAACACAAGGTTTGTTTTAAAGCACTTTTCCAAAACTTTGGAGAGGCTTTGCAAGCAATCCTCAAAGGAGGTCCCGTAAACTGTAAAATCGTCCATGAATACCTCCAAACATTTGCCCAAAAATTCTGAAAAAATACTCATCATGCATCTTCGAAAAGTGCCAGGAGCGTTACATAGTCCAAATGGCATCCTACGGTAATCATAGGTTCCAAAGGGACAAGTAAAAGTAGTTTTCTCCTAGTCTTCAGGGGCAATATGAATTTGAAAGTATCCGGAGAACCCATCCAAGAAACAATAGTGCGATTGTCCCGCAAGCCTTTCCAACATTTGATCAATAGAAGGTAAAGTAAAATGGTCCTTGCGG
This sequence comes from Aeschynomene evenia, assembly GCA_013621005.1. Lineage (NCBI taxonomy): Eukaryota > Viridiplantae > Streptophyta > Magnoliopsida > Fabales > Fabaceae > Aeschynomene > Aeschynomene evenia. The sequence goes on from CM024268.1 coordinate 24,174,948, forward strand.
GTCACACTATTTAGGCGGCGGTAATCAATACACACCCGCCATGAATTTTGGACTCTAGTAGTAAGCAACTCATCCCTCTCATTTTTAACAAGAGTAATTCCGGATTTCTTAGGTACTACTTCCACCGGACTCACCCATTCACTGTCAGAAATAGGATAGATGATTCCCGCTTGTAGTAACTTAGAAATCTCTTTTTTGACCACGTGAAAAATGAGAGGGTTCACTCTCCTCTGAGGTTGCCTAATCGGTCTAGCCCCTTCTTCCAAAAAGATACAGTGGGTACAAATTGAAGGGCTAATACCGACAAGGTCCGAGAGATTCCAACCAATGGCTTGCTTGTGCATTTTCAAAACATCCAAAAGCTTGATTTCATCATCTTTAGGCAAACCATTGGCTATAATCACCGGAAAAGACTCAGAGTCCCCCAAGAATGCATATTTTAAATGAGGAGGGAGTGGTTTTAGTTCCAAACTTTCCAAAGGAGTGGGAGAGGGAGAAGAAGAATTTGCAACACACACCAATTTTTCCAAAGTGCTCGGAATGGGTGGGATTGGCACATCAAATTTTCTCTTTTTGTTGTTGTCCTCTTCACTAATTATGGAGTCCTCCTTAACTAGTGACGAGTCAACATTTTCCAAGCAATTTTTCACAGAATTTTCTCCAAAGAGTTCCAAATCCTCTTTTTCATAATTTGTGCACAATCCACCTGCTTCCAAACATTTTTCACAAGAAATGAAAATCGAAGTATTGTCTAAGATACTAGAAGACTTAAAGCTTTGAAACCACCCCTCTACCTCATCCTTAACAAGTTCATCAATAATATCCACAGAAAAAATGGAGTGAGTCTCCGAGGGGTGTTTCATTGCTTCCTTTAGATAAAAACGAGCTTTTAGGTCACCACACTCTAAGTCCAATGTCCCCGCATAAACATCTACCTTGGCCTTAGCGGTTTTAAGAAAAGGTCGGCCAAGTATGAGTGTATGTTGGTCCAATGGAACATTGTCATTGGTGTTCAAAACATAGAAGTCAACCGGAAAAGTCAACTCATTTACCTTAACAAGCACGTCCTCAAGAATCCCTTCCGACTTTTGAATGCTCCGGTTCGCAAATTGGAGAAGCAAACCGGTGGGCTTGAGCTCGCCGAAATTGAGGGATTGGTAGATGGCTTTAGGCATGACATTGACCCCCGCTCCCAAATCCGCAAGTGCATCCTTGATGACCATTTGACCCACAACGCAAGGTATTGAAAACTTTCCCGGATCTTGGAACTTTTGAGGTAAAACGGGAGACAACATTGCCACCACCGCTTGAGCCTTTGCCTCCTTGATCTTCCTTTTGTGAGTGCAAAGCTCTTTGAGGAACTTAGCATACTTGGGGACTTGTTGAATGGCATACAAAAGGGGAATGTTGACGTCCACCTTTTTGAAAGTCTCCAATAGATCCGGATCCATCTCCACTTGCTTCTTCTTGCCTCCCCTAATGATTTGAGGGAATGGCAAGCACCTAGGTTGGGCATCCTCTTCCTTATGCTCCTCTTTAACCACTATCTTCTCTTTCCCTTTTTCCTTCCTCTTGCCATCCTCATCATCTTTGTTTAAGACTTCCCTTTCCGGTAAAGTGGCTCCGGAACGAAGTGTGATGACATTCACATTCCCTTTTGGGTTCGGAAGTGGTTGAGCGGGAATGTGTCCTCCTTGGTTGCTTGAGGAAGAAGTTGCTTGAGCACTCTCCAATTGAAGAATCTTCCTTTGTATCTCATTTTGTTGATGGAGGAGAGCGTCGGCTTGTTGCTTTTGTTCCATGAGCAACTTGAGGATTTGTTGCATGGCGGGACTTTCCGCCTCGGTGTTGGGAGGAGGTTGAGTGTTTTGGTTGGGAGGTGGTGGGGCTAGAATTTGGAGAGGAGCTCTAGGACTGGTGAGTAGGGTTTGTGGATTTGGATTTGGCCTTTGATGTGGAGCTTGGTATTTGGGAGGTGGTTGTTGGTATGGTTGGTGATTTGAAGCTTGCCCATAGGTGAGTTGGGAATAAGGATTGTTTTGGACATTTTGGGTATTCCCCCACCTAAGGTTTGGGTGGTTTCTCCATGAGGGGTTGTATGTGTTTCCCATGGGTGGATTATTTGAATTGAAGGGGGGTCTTTGCATGTATGGTTGAGTGGCGGCTACCGAAGTGGGGTCATGCATGAGTTCGGGGCAAGTGTCCGTGGGATACTCACTAGCACATATCCCACATACCGGTTGCATCTCAAGGTTGGAGGTGGAAGGTGGTTTGTGGTGGTTGAGGGCTAGTTGTTTCATGAAAACGGAGATCTCATCCAATTTCTTATACAACCCACTTGACTCCGTTGTTGCCACCTCATTCACTCCCCTTGAACCATAGGAATCTCTTGTCCCGAATTGTTGGTAGTTGGTCGCGATGGTCTCAATCAACTCCCTTGCGTGAGTTGGAGTTTTGTTCATGAGGGCACCTCCACTAGAAGAATCAATGGTTCCCCTATTCGCCGAAGTGAGACCTTCGTAGAAATATTGTATGAGATGGTTCTCTTGAATTTGGTGGAACGGGCAACTTGCTAACTACTTGTTGAACCGCTCCCAATACTCATACAAGATCACTCCTTGTCTTTGCCGGATCCCACAAATCTCCTTCCGGATGGAGCTTGTTCTTGAGGCGGGAAAATATTTCTCCAAGAACACCCGCTTCATTGTGAGCCATGAATTAACCGCTCCATTTGGAAGGTTGAGTAACCATTGCTTGGCGGACCCCTCTAATGAGAAAGGAAAGGCGCGGAGCTTCACCAAATCCTCGTCCACCCCTTGAGGACGGAGGGTGGCGCACACGATGTGCAACTCCTTGAGATGTTGGTTGGGGTCCTCTCCGGCAAGTCCATTGAACTTAGGGAGCCAATGGATTAAAGCCCCCTTGAGCTCAAAGTCGGCATCCTCATTGGGATAGATGATCCCAAGTGGTTGTTGCGTGAGATCGGGAGCCGCTAACTCCCTCAAGGTGAGGTCTCGATCGGCCATGAAAGAGCTTTCACCTGAAACACTAGCAGAAAAGTCAAAAGGTTCCGGACCGAAAAAACTATCTAAGTCGCTACTAACACTAGCACCTTCACTAAAAGATTGAGTATGTAAAGCAAGATTATGTTCTATGTCCTCCACACCCTCAACCCTTCGAGAACGCCTTAAATTTCTTAAGGTTCTCTCAATTTCGGAGTCAAAACGTTCTAGTGGTCGATCATGGTGCGATCGAGTCATTCATAGAAAGCATATAAAGCAAAGGCAACATGAAAACTAAATATTGAAGAAAAAATCTGCACTAAAAAGAAAAAAATGCAGAAAATTATTGTATTTTTGTGTTTTTGTATATATGTAAGTATAGACTAATAATAGATATGCAATGAAAAAGAAATACTATAGCTATGCACAAAGACCAATTCTTTAACGCGTCCCCGGCAACGGCGCCAAAAATTGATGTCGAGCTAAGAGCATCGTTAATTCTCTCGACCAACAACCAAATTAGAAATTAAGAACAAGTTTCCCAAAAAGGTATTGAATTAATTAACTATAGAGTATAGTTAGTTAACCCAAGTCGTTTCTCAAAGGAGGCTCAAATATTTGATCTTAATATGTATAGTATATGTAAATAAAGTTTGAGATTGTGTAAGATATAGTGTAACCATGAAGTATAAGATATTAACAAGATAAAGGAGGCCTTGGTGTTGAGTAGTGCATAAAACCACATTTCCCCTATCATAAACTCACATAGGCATTTTATCAAACACAAGGGGTGCAATCTACACATGCATGGAAAATAAATAACTTAAGAGATTATAATCCAAACCAATTAAGATAAATTGACCTAGACACATGCAAATCTAATTCTCAATCAAGAATAAGCCCAACTCTCCTAGTCATGGGCACAAGATATTAATCCATATCAAAAACCCAAAACCCCAAGAACACAAATTAATTCCCCAATCAAGGAATCAATTTGTATTCAAGAGTGCAACCAAAACTTGCAAGCATTAATCCACACACACAAATTTTAATATCATTCAACCAAGAAAATAGGGAGCAACCCAAAGAAACAAATAGCAAGCTTCAAGGGAAAATAGGTTTCTAACACTATCTCAACACCAAGCACCAAGAGAACTACTCACACATGAAGAAATTAGAAATGAAAATAAGAAGAGAAATTGATGGCAAGAATGGAAACTGAAATTGAAATATCAACAATAATTCAAGAGTGCAAATATATCCAAGAACACCAAATATGGAGAAAAGAAAATAAAAACCTAGAGAGAAGTTAGAGCTTCTCTCTCTAGAAAACTAAAAGAGCAAAAGATGACCTAATAGTAAGTGAGTATCCCCTAAAAGTGCTCCCCTCATTACATTAAAAGTCCTAAATTTAGAAAATGAAAGATAGGGACCAAAAAGCAAAAATTACAAATTATAAAAAGTTGTCAGTCGCACAGTGGTCGCTGGCGACCAGAATGACTGGTCGCTGGGTCGCCAGCGACCACAAACAGAAAGGACAAGAATTCTATCTTCCTCAAGCATTGGTCGCCAGCGACCAATATGTCTGGTTGTTGGGCCGCTGGCGACCACCCCCTGTGCCAAAATTCTGCAGCGATTTCTCTGGCTCATCCGTGCATCCGCTCCTTCGCTCGTTTGCTCCCACTGCTCCCGAGACTCAAAGTAGACCCGGCCTAGGTTCCTAAAATCCAAAAACACTAACCAAGAGTGCATTAAAAGATAACAAGACCAAATACTACCTTAGAATCCTCTTTAAAGTCCGATTTTTTACTTCAACCCACAAAACACCAAATAAATCACAAACAAGGCAAACAAATGCTAATAAGACTACTAAGGAAAACAAGATGCACATATAAGGATAAAGAATGCACAGAATTTCGCATCTTATCATATATGTATCTTTAATTGTTGTTATTTCTTTAATAACACATTGCTCAATGCAGTTTCTTCGAACAATTGCACCAGGGACAATCTCTCCAGAAATTTCCCAACTAGTTCAAAGCTTATGTAATTTCCCTTTAACCATCTCAGCCTTTGCTCCTTATGCTCAAACTATACATTTAACACAGTACTAACTCACACTCATTCATTTTTTGTTACATGTACAGTTCAAAACCCTTCCAATCATGTTACGAATCAATTCTTGCAAGACATTGCATGGGCCCCAACAACAGAGTTGATATTTGGCCAATCTACTATGTCAATGGGTTCAAATTTCACACAATAGATTGGGGTAGAGGTAAAAAAAACATTCAACTATGGGGTTTTTGTGAAGGGAGATGCAGGTGAAGGGGAGCGAGATTTGTTTGCTACGATTAGGGAGATACTAGAGCTCGAGTACGTAGGGGCTCCCACCAAAAAGGTTATGCTCTTCTACTGTGATTGGTATGATCCACGACGTCTTATTGGAACGCGGAACCATAACAATTATAAGATAACGACGATTAATCATACCCAAAGAGAGTAGTGATACGAACCTTTCATTATTGCTCAAAATGCTCGACAAGTTTACTATCTGTCTTATCTTGGAATATGCAAGTCGAACTGGAGAGTAGTAAGAAGAACAAAACCAAGGGGGCGAGTCAAGTACGATGAACAGGTTAATGAGCAACATGCTTAACAAGAGGATAGTCAATATCCTCAATGGATAGTACAGGACATAGATGTTCCTCCCACTCTTCTATCTGCAACCGATCAACCTGAGATTGTGGAAACGCCTCTCCGAGTGTTGTTAGAAAACGAAGATAAAGACTCAGATGAAAGTAGTCAAGAGGATCATGAGGATGAGGATGATGAAGATGGTGATGAAGAGGATATCGAAATATCTGATTGATTTTTTTTTTTTTATAGGTAACATTGCACTAAATATCGAAAATGTTTTATTTGTTACATTTCTTTGTCTTACATTATAATGCATTTTTTTGTTATTTTTTTTATAGATCATATTGTTGGTAGACGAGGTATTCACGACCACGAGGTAGGGGTGGTCGTGGCAGCTCGGGTCGTGGCCAGGATTCTCCTGGCTCGACCCAGTTGAGCATCGCATCACCTACCTCCACCACAGCTCCAGCCACCATAGCAGCGGCGGCCACGACTCTAGATGCCCCCGCTACAGTCACTCCACTCGCGACTCCTGGTGACCCCACACCTTCTTCTGATCATCAGCAACTGGTGGCCGCCTCGAAGACAGAGCCATTCTCAGCTGGTTCCCAGTATCGACAGAGATAAGACGAGAGTAATAGGTAAGTAAATTGTAATTTGTCTATATATTTGCATGTTGATTATTCTTTGTATTTAATGATGTGTTTATTACTGCATTGACATATATCTTTCTCTTCATCTGTTGTAGGTGGCTCCCCGCCAATCGGGGGATCAAGAGGATCGCATAGACGATCCAGAAGCAGTATGATCATCCATACTACAACTTCACTGAGGTTCCACCCCATGTCAAGGAGATTTGGTGGCAGGAATGGCGGGTACGTTTTGTATATATATGTTATGTTGTTCTTAGATACATAAGATAATTTCATACAACATACTTATCACAATTTTTTTATTTTTGTGTGTAGCGAGCGTTCTTGATCATCCCCGCGGAGGAGCCAGCCATCAGGAACACCTGGTCGTTCCGAACCGAAAAGCAGATGTGGGAGCTATTGCACGATGCCCGAGTTGGACGCAGGAGTAATGCACGGATACCATAGGCACACTGCTGCGTCCTCGACCAGTATTGGGTTTCAGAGGAGTTCCTAAAGAAGTCCCGACGCAACGAAGTAAACCGGGCTTCTCTGAAGGGCGGTTCCCTCCACACCGGCAACACCAACATAGTCGAGTCGACTCGCTCTCGTCTAGTATAAACAATATTATTACATTTATGTTTTGTCTTTTTTTATGCTAACATTTGTAACAAAATTACATAATTATTATTCGTTCCTTATGATTATGCAGTCCCGGGAGATGAAGCGCCCCCCTCCCCCCATTCAGTGCGAGCTTTTTCAAGTGACGCATATGAGGAGGACGGAGAGGGGTCATAAGTGGGTTGACCAACGATCTGGGGCGGACTTTTGTAATTAACCTTAAAGTACTTAAAATTAAAACAAATTTTAAATTTCCTCTATCAAGTAACTGATTGAGTTTATGTTGATGACATTTGCAGAATGAGTTTTGTGACCGACTGCAGGCTGCAGAGGTTGAGCGCGAAACCTGGACAGAGGCAGGGGTGTAGGTGCCCCCTATTGATGAGGAGGGGTTGTGGCTCGAGGTGGTGGGTGGCCCTAATAAGGGTCGTATGTGATACCCCGTATTATAGTGTCCCTTAGGAAGGACTCTCTTTAGGACGCGTCAGCAAGTTGCTGTCAGAGGGGCTTGCTAGCGAGCAGTCAGCGCCCGCTAGCGAGAAGCTGGTCGCTAGCGACCAAGTCGAAGTCCCACATTGGTTGCAGCATGTAGTCAGCCTTCCCCCCTCACCCTATATATAGGAGTAGTAGTGGAGCTCCTTCTTCACACCTCTTTCTCCCGCCTTTTTCAAAAGCAGTGCTTTTGGGCGTTCTTTTTCTATAAAAGAAACTCTATTGGAGTAAGGTTCTGACGCCTTGGGGATTTCTCAGTACGAGCTAAGTTACCGACGGTGAGTAAGAGCGAGCATTTCTGCCCTTCCTGCGCGAAGCGCGCTAGCGGCCAAGAGAGGCTCGCTAGCGAGCATGTCCGTGCTAGCGGCCAAGAGAGGCGCTCTAGCAAGCGTGATAGTCGCGTCCTCAGTTCAAGTTTTGTTTCCTTTTCTTTAGGGGTCCTAATGGGTCCTTTTTGCACTTCAGATGCGAACGCAGTGCCGCTGGCTAGAGCCGGAGCTGACGGTGCTCCTCAGTATCAGGAGTATCCAGGTGAGTGGAGGTCTTGTATGTAGTGTATCATTTATGGCATATATTTATGTTTGATAATTAGATAGTTAGGAAAGATAATAATAAAGTAATTATGCATGTGTTTGTTGTAGAGTAGTGGTAGAAGTAGTAACATGTTAGGTGGTTAGAGTAGAATAGTAGAGACTTATGTTTTTTTATGCTCTGTATGTTGTGTATATGATTTGCTGATTGGTTGGCTGTTTATTGGTTTATGATATAACATGTGATTAAGATAATACAAGACAGATAAATAGACTATAGGTAGAATTCATGATATGTATGAATGCTTGAGTGAATTATGTGCTGACTGTCTTAAGTAGTTACGCCACCCCTGATTAGTTTACGTCAGACGCTATGGCCTGTGGTCAGTCCCGGTATCTTAGTATGGTTTACTAATTAGCGGTGAGCCGCCCGAGCCCACCAAGTACGTTCCGATCCCGGATATCGGACGGCTTGGTTATAGATACAGTTATACCCCACGTGGGTCAGTGATGAGTAAACTCATGCTGCGTGCTGAGTCAGATTAGATTATGCCTAAGCTGAGCGCTGGGTGACAGATTACAGATACAGTTTATGGTAAAGGGCTCGGTATGCAGGCTTTAGTGTGACAGCTCGACAGGATATTGATTGTATGGTTGATAACATGCTAGTTTGTGGTATATATATGTTATGAATGTTGCATTACATGCATGTTCCCCATCACTGAGTCGATGACTCACCCCTCATCAACCATATTTTCAGAGTACGATCCTGCAGCAACGAGAGCCGTTGATCCACTAGAGTCGCATAGCTATTATCTTGGGTGAGCTCTGCTTTGATCGTGGAGTCTTAGTTACTGCTGTGTTTATTCCAGTTATTAGTTTCATAGACATTTCAGTTTCAGTTGTAATAGTTTGCTCCAGACTTTAGAGGCAGGTTTCCTTTCAGTTATGTTTCAGATATTAGCATCAGCGTCGTATCTCAGATATTATTAGCATTTACAGTAGTTATGCAGTTATATACAGTTATCAGTTAAACAATTATTTTCAGTTATTCAGTTTATTTAATAGTTTATGCATACGTTTAGCGTGTTCGTTGGGATAGTGCCCTTCGCACGGACACCCTCAGTAACGGGGTGTTACATCGTATGTATGGCACTGTCCAAACCCACTTTGCCGAGTCAATCTCCTCGATGGGTGTTGCCTCTGCTTTTGCGGTTGCCTCAAAGTCTGCCTCTACAAGTACCGATGACTTGGTTAGAGAGCGAGTGCATGCTCTCAATGAGAGGTACATCAGGTGCAGGAGTCACTCCGGGTCTACCAGGAGGACAAGAAGAAGACAAAAGCACATGTGGCGAGGATGGGGACCGCGATGAGGACCTTCTTCAAGAGAATGAGTCCCTCAGGCTTGGCACAAGCTGCATCACTTTTTTCTTCTTCCGACGAGGAGTGCGGCGAGGGAGACGACCATGATGACGGTGGGGACGGTGATGATGAATATTACTAGTCCCCACCATGTTTTATTTTACCCATGTATTATTATACATTCTTTTATAGGATTTGTTATTTTTTTTATTAGTTTTAGGTTAGATTCGCTTTCTTTGGTAAATAAAATTTTATTACCATTTTAATAAATTTCGTATGCTATTTCAAGTAGGTCTTTATGGATATATTAATCGTGTACACGGGAATTCAAAAATTCATATTTATAAAATTTGCACATAAAATTATTCTGCTTCGCCGTTGGAAGTCCGTCTGTTATTTTGTTTAGTTTCCTATCGGTACGCCGTCCAAAAAATCGTTCATAATATTTGTATCGTCCCATCGGAATCCCTCATTTAATGAATATTTATTCTCGTCGTTTTCCGGTCGATAAAACATTTATTATGAAGTCATTGTCGTCGAGCAAAAGCACTAATTCCCAACGGGATAAAAAGAAATCGTCTATACACCTCGCTTAATAAATCGACGGGTGATTTTCCCGTCGGTGAAAAAAGATCGACGAAGGTGACTCCGAGGGTGTTTTCCCGTCGGGAGTTTGTCGATTTTAGTACAATCTCGTCGGTTTACCAAATGTTTCTAGTAGTGAGGTCTGTTGTTGGAGGGTTGCAGTATGCAACCTTCACCCGTCCAATATAGCCTTTGTTGTCAATAAAGTCATCCAATTTATGCATAAGCCTCTAGAAATTCACTAGTAGGTTGTCAAAGAAATAATACATTATTTATCTAATACTTTAACTCAGGGTTTATTAGCTTCACAACATCATCTAACTTGGATTTATTAACTATTTCATATTCTAACTCGGGCTCAAACATAGATGACACAAAATCAATTTCGGGATATGCGATTTACCTTATCCCAAATATTATTTTGTGGAATAGCAAGAAGCATATTGTTGTTATTCGCTCCTCAATAGAAGTAAAATTTCAAAGTCTTGCGGCGGCTATGGCGGAAGGCATGTGAGTTCAATCCCTCTTGAAGGAATTGCATTGTCCTATCATTAGGCAACCCACTTATCATTGTGATAATCTTAGTACAATTTTACTTTGTGTCAACCCAATTTTACATTAAAAAACCAAGCATTTTGAGCTTGATTTTGTACTTTGTAAGACAACAAGTAAATCAGAAACTTGTTCATGTGATACATATTCCAGCAACTGAGCAAATAGCTTATTTTACATACTAAACCCTTATCCTCTAAAACTTTCCTCCCATTCATAAACAAATTCAAACTCTCAACACTTGGGATTATGAGTTTGCGGGCATGTTCAAAAGTGTTGAGAGATTTTACTAATTGAGTTTTCAGTTTTGTTATTTTTGTTATTGGTTAGGTGGTGCTTTAGGCCTTTATATATCTGCTCCAAACTCTTTTTGTAATCAATATTCAAGTATTCAGTAGTTACTTTTTTCACAGTTTATTTTCTTTCTTCTTTGGTTGGGCCTATCAAAATAAGACCCAAGCACCTATTCAAAAACTAGGGTTAGGGTTCTTTGCTTCTTCATTCATCTTGTTCTTCTCTTTCTAATTGTGTCATCTAAATCTTCCTTTCCTCTTCCCAGAGAAAAAACACACAATAAATCCTAACTTTCCGTACACTTCTATTTTTTGAACAAAAGTCATTGATAGAAAAAGGGTGAACTTTGATCTATACTTTGGACCACACTTTTTGACCATCTCTTATGTGCACCTATAATGTTGTGATATAAACCTATTGTAGTAGTTACTCTGTCATGTGTCATTTTCTTATAATTTCTACTTTTAAAAAATATTTGTTTATAAAATAAGATAATTTCACAAAATCATCTGTAATAAATGTCAATTCCATAATTCACAATCACAATTAAATAAAATAACTTTCCTAAAACTTTCTATCTATATTGAATTTAAGAACAAAAAATCAGTTAATCATCAATCAATTATAACATTTTGTATATACATTAATTAGTTGTTAAGCATGTGAATAATTTACCTACAGCAAATTTTTCGTAAGATATATTTATCGTGATTTTTGACATAAAATTGTTTTGGTGCATTCTAATTAATAGTTCTCTAATTTGATATTTATACATATAATATTTATAAACTTCATGCATTACTTACTTTGTCATATGTCATTTTCATATAATTTCTATTTTAAAAGTAACTTTTTTATATAAATTAAAAAAATTTCATATGATCATCTGTAATAAATTTCAATTCCATAATTCACTATCACAATTAAATAAAAAAATATTCCTAAAACTTTCTATCCATAATTGAATTTAAGATCAAAATCAGTTAATCATCAATCAATTATAACACTTTGAATAATGATTGAAATTAGTTAACGAGTGAAAACAGTTAATCAATCAATTATAATATTTTGAATTTAAGATCAAATCAATTAATCATCAATTAATTTTAATCCAATTTGAAAACATATTTTTTATATAAAAATGAGTGAAATATGTGGATGAGATTTGGGGAATTTTCAATATGAAATTTGGCGTGTAAAAATAATACAACATATGCATGTAATAACTAATTCAAAATTTAAAATAAATTTAATTTAAAATTCATACAAAATAACTATCTTTGTCTTTGAATCTGTACTAATAATATTTCAAAGAGAACTTCATAAGATGATGATAAGTTTCATCTCTAGGAAATTTTTATTTTTTGAATATATTTTATTTATAAAAGTCAAGTTTTAAATTTTAAGTTAACATTAAATTAAATTAATGTGTATTATATTTAATTTTTGTTTTGTCGTTATTTGATTGGAAATCAATTATGTTTTCTTATTGTAGAAGATATATCATTTCTCTTTCATTTACCATTTTACCTTTTTTTATAAAAGAGAATAAAAGAAACATAAACACATAACTAACACAAATTAGCTAAGAGGAAGAGTTTCATCTTGCTATAGGTGCAACCACTCTACAAGGTCAGAGCATTGAGAAGCACTCATCTTTTCGAGAGAATTGTTGTTGTAATTAGTTGATCGAGGGATGAGCATCACTTTAAAAGTTTGAAAATATATTATTTTATCTTCATTTTTATTCTACTATTCAGTTTATCTTTTTTTAGAGTTTTTCTTTATCATTTTTCATTTTTCCAGTTATAATTTTCATTCTCTTTGTACATTTATCATCATCTAAAAGTAAAAATTTATTGGTAGGTTCAATAATCTTATATTTCTTCTTCAAAACTCTTGTATTTTTTGTGAGGTTTTATTTTATTGTTTTTATAGAGATTTTTTTATGTTTGTTTAGTGTTTTTAATTTTATATATGCATTTTTATGTTCAAATATTTCTTCATTGAACTATAGATTTATCTTATTTTTCCATGAGCTAGCACTAGCACATAAATGATGTGAATGTATAAGTAATCTTCATCAATCATTTTCAAGTTAATACTCAATGATTTTATATTTTCTATTTCATGAAACTTTAACTTTTTGTATTTTTAAGCATTTTGGTTTAGTTTGTTCATGTGAAGTATTTGTAGCTTCAACTTTTTCATTTTTACATAGTGCATTTCTTATTAGTTCAAACCTAATTTGTGTTTACGTTATCAAATTTCAAATTCAATTTACATTACATTTATTAATATTAAATATGATATAATAAATCTTTATAAATAATTTCTATTAATTATTAGAAATATGTATGTTCTATGTATTGCTAATAATTTAATAATACTCTTCATTTGATATCGATAAAAGAGCTAGCCAAGATGAAAAGTTAAATCTCATAAATCTTATATTGATACATTATTATTTGGATTGATATAAGAGCTTAAATCACTCAATCAATCAATGATTTTAAACTTAAATATCATAATTGTTCATGTTAATCTCCTCATTTGTATTGATACATTTTCTTTTAAACTTATATATATTATTACTAAAAAATAATCAACAAAGTTGGAAACTAACAAATAAAAGAAACAATTTATAAGTTAGGTAGCAAAGATACATATATGTTGCTCCTACCCAATATGAATATGAATACGAGTACATGACGTAACAATATATAATATATATTTAATATATTATAATCTTTTTCATTTTATTATAACTTTAATTTGTATTATTTAAATAATAAATATTTTAATTTTATAAATATATCTTTTAATAATTTAATTTTATATATATATATATATATATATATGGTCCTAGGCAGTGCACAGGTTCAAATACTATATATATATATATATATATATATAAAATAAGTTTAAATATACTTATATATTTATTTAATTAAATATGAATTAACTGGTTGAACCATTTATCTAGTGACCCGATGGCATGATCGGGTCCATCACTAGTAACTATGGAGGGAAGCTTTATCCCCCCACTATACAACTGATGAAAACTTGGTTCCAACGTGTCCCACTCTCTCTGTTCTCACAAATTCAAAAGCAATTTTCTAGGTTTTTGATTTTTTTACAAAGTTGTACTTTAGTGGTCCCACAGAGCATACCTATTTATGCATTTAGATTCAATCTTTTTCAAAAGGTGATTGCTATGGTCAATGGGCAGAAGTGAAGTATGGTAAAGGAAATAGTTTGAACCACGCATTAGTTGACCTAGCGAAAAGTGTTGACCTGCAATTAAGGGTAAAGGACAGGAGGAGGGTTAATGGGTAACGGTTAAACACATAAGACATATGGATGGTCGTTATAACTCTGTGAGGTAACTTTATTTGTTACAGAATTACAAAAAAAAAATCAAAAAGGGGGACTGAACCGTAATCGTCCCCAAATAACAAACCTAGAAAGCCAATAATGTTTATTTGAGTTTGGTTTCCCTTTCATGGATCCATTGTGAGAATATGTAGGCGCAGAGGGATTAACAACCCAAACGACGAAGGTGTCAATGTTCTCCTTATTATTTCGGTCGAGGGACGTAAACAAGTCATTGGGTTTCGCTGAGATTGCAAAGATGGTTGAAGAAGCTCCCTGTCATGTGAGTGTAGCGTTTTTATAGGCTGTTGTTGATCTGCTATAAGGGTTGTTGTTTTTCGAAACTTAGTAATAAAAGTCATAGATCAGTAGTGTAAATTTTTGTGTAGATTCCGCGATTATGTGAAATTGTTGAGGTTGCACAAAATTAGTTTTATCATTACATGGTGACTAAGATATATATAAATAATTTGAAGGTATTTAATCGTGTACACAGTGGATGGTAGTGAATCAAGGTGGTAGGATGAATAATTATAATGCAATTGTGGATCAAATGATGCTGTTAAATTACTGCAAATGTATTGTAAGAGTTGAGTGGAAGGATGAGGAAATAGAAGAACAAAGTGGTCATATTTCTGCAAATGCTTATGTTATAGATACAGTATTGTGAGGTAGTTATGTTCAAGGAATAGAGGAAGACCAAAGTGAGGTGTATAATGAAAAAACATCATTTTAGTTGAATAAGTTGTCCGTATCTTGATTTTGTTCCATATTTTGGATATGATGTTTATAGTGGGGTTAAGAAAAGAGATGTGAAAAAGGTGAGATGTGTTTGAACACACCGGAGGCATCCTATGTGTAGATAATTATATGGGTGCATATCAAATTGCAGAATAGTTACTGATTGGAAATGAAGAGTATAAAATTTAGTCCATGTATAAAGTCCAACTAAGGTTGCAGACATGTTTATTGTTTGTGTATGTGAAGTAGTGTTTTTGGTGATGTACGGTAGAAAGAGTACATATGTTTCTTTGTATGTTAATTTGTGTATTTTGGTATTATGATGGTATGTATTTTTGTCAGTGATGAAGATGATACATCCCATTCAGTCAAAGGCAGGACATCACCCCTGATTCTGAGGTATACCCATTTGATGGAAGGGTAAGAGCTTTGACATATGAGCGTGTGATTAATTATTTGATTCTGTGTATATTGAGTTCAGTTATTTAGAAAATTTTGCAATGCAAAATTGTGCATGTTCATGAAAGAAAGGAAAGTTGCGTTAGAGAAGAACAGCATATACATGCATTGGGTTGAGTTTATGGAATGGTTTTATGTCGAGGAATCAGCAGGATAAATGTGTTACTATTTGCTAGCCTGTTATAACATGAATTTGTAGAGTTTTTGAAGACCTACGTCCGTTCAAGAGATGTGGTTGTATAGTAAAAGAACATGAAATTTGGTTTTTGGTTACAATATGTAAGGTGTAATGTTTCATGTTAGCCCAAAAAAACCTTCGAAAGTTAAAAAAAAATATTTATATTGGTGGGCTCATGAAGGAAGTGGGCCAGGCAGACTGCTTTGGTATAGGATTGGACCTGGAGTAGTTGGGTATTGTAGGTATGCGGTGGTGAAGTTTGCGTGTTTATATTAGTGGGGAGAAAAATCCAAATCCCAAACTGGTATATACAGTTTGGACTGGTTTGTTTGTGATATACTACGGCCCATTATGGATTAGTGTTAATAGCATGGTCGATGTAATTACCGAAATAAATTTCTTTATATAATCAATTGGAAGAACATAAAAGATGTTAAAAGGTTAAACTTATCAAAACCATTGTCAGACTGGAAATTAAGGTGGAATATAATATTTCTTGTTCCATACTTCCGTGGGAAACATAACGCAGAAGTACATTTGAAATTACACTACAAGAAATCGGACTTTTTGTGACGACTAAAGTTGTCACAAAAATTTTACATTATCGTCACAAAAACATTTTGTGACGACTTTTTACACTTTTTGTGACGACTAAAAGTCGTAATGTATACCTCGTAGCTAAAGGTCAATTGTGACGACTTTAAGTAGTCGTCACTAATAATCTTAACTTTTGTGATGACTTGAATCGTCAATAATACTCCAAATAGTCGTCACTATAAATTGTATATTTTATGATGATTTCACACAAGAATTGTACATTTTGTCACAAGGTTAGTCGTCACAAAAAAGTTCACATTTTGTGACAACTACTTAAGTTGTCACTAAATAAAATGCTTATTTGTTACACAAATAATCGTCACAAAAAAGGAATTAGTGACAACCTTTGTTGTCACTGTATGTCTTAAAAAAATTATTATAACTTTTAGTAACATAAATAGTTGTCACTGTAACATTTTTTTTAGTACCAACTTATATGTGTTGTAACAAAAAGAAAGTATTTTATTCACCTTCTACATATAGAAGTAAATTATTTTTATAGTTAATTATGTAGTATTTTTTTTTCTCATACTTTATTACTTGTATAAGATCAAATTCATGAAATAAATAATACTTTTATAACAATGAATATAGAATTATAATCCTGATGCAAAGTACTTGACACAATTTAAAAATCTATAGCATATGCTAGATACAACTAAAAAATAATAACTTAAAAGTTAGATACTTAGTTTCTTTTCAACAAAAAATTAAAGTATCTTAAAAGATAAACTCTTGATGACATTCCAAACTTTTTCCTTTCTAGAACAACTTGGTATAAGACAATCTACGTTGTTGTTCAGCCGAAATGCCGGTAGATATGTACGATAACTTGTAGGATTATTTGCCTTGTTGTTTGGACAAAGTTCCTGCAAAAATTTTAGGCTTTTCATTAGCTTTGTGATAGAATTCCTTCACCAGCAGAAAACAAATAACCTTTTGTAAATATTTTGACTTACCAAATAAATAAAATTACAAAATAATGACCAACAACAAAAAAATGTTTAGATGGAGGAAAATACAACTCACCTTCATTATTTTGTCGTAGGGATATGGTTGCTAGTTGCTCTGTGGAATTCATCAATAATCATCAAGCATATCACTTATATCAGATTTTGAAAAAAGTAATTCTACAACTTAAAATTCTCTTTTCAGCCTCTTCCAAAAGAATAACAACTAACATGTGGACAATAAATATACCTACTACATTTGAGTTAACATGTTCTTATATTGAGTTTGCATATGCTGTTACACTAATAAAGGACATATAAAACACTTTCTCCATCTTTATCATCTTCATAAATTAGGAGATCATAATTAATCCATGAATAAAAAAAATACTAAAAATCAGTAATAAAAAAGACATGAATCAATGGAAAAAAAAAACATGAATTCTACATATTTATGAGAAATACACTAAAAACCAATAATGAAAGCCAAATTAGGCTATCTTTCAAATAACTTGAACATTATACTCCAATTCTCCTTGGTCTATTACTGTTGTGTCTTCTTCTTATCCTGTGAGAGTTTCATATTTATGAGAAAAAAAAAGGCTTAATACTTTTTATCCATAAAACACATTTGAAAGACCACATTTTCTTCCTGAAACAAATATTATCAGTCTTAACAATGGAATTTTCAACCCCCATGTTCATAATGGATCATTATTATTACATTACTACATTGCATTTCTGTCATAACTAAGCACTACCCTTAATTATCAATCAGCAAGTCATATATAAGACAACTATTAAAGCTTGATTCCATCTTCAAAGGATTTTTTGCTGCAACATGCTTATTAATTATGTGAGTCACTATAGGAGATGCCAAGAATACTCACAGAATATGGCTAAGCACTTTTCTTGGTAATTTGAAAGCCAAGAAACCGAAGCTGATTCTCCATCCCAAACTTGAGTCACGGATTACCTTTGATGGTGGAAAAGCAGCTGCTAATGATAATCTTTTTCGTGCCGGCTGTGGTGAGGCGACGACATTGTAATCTTGAACTTGTAAGTCCCTTTCCATTTTCTGCTTGGCAAATTCCAAGGGCTCAATCCACCAAGGACAGACCCTTTCTGCATGCATATATGAATCTAGTATGGTGTCCCATTGCACCTAAGAGGCAATATAAAGGTGTTATAACTTCTCAAGGAACTAAATTTAAAGAATTGGAAAGGATCTGATTAGTGATTACAGATTACCTTGAGACATGTCCATTCTGAACCAGGCCACTTACTTCCATCAATATCATCAACACCAATTATCGTTTCTGCATATCTATTTACTCAAAACCAAAAGGCAACAAGACCTGGTTACTCATTGTTTCCTTGTAGAAACCATGATTACATGTTTATCAAAGGCAATATTTATACTTCTTTACAAGGCTCATCCACAATCTGACATCATTACCTTCTTTTAGATTCTTCAACTTGAAGCAGCATTTGTACTCTCATTCCAATTGAATATTTCATTTCAGTAGACAAGGAATAACCTATCCATAGACAAGGAAAAAATGAATAATTAAACTGCATAAAGTTATATATGTCCATACATATTGTGTCCAATGTGCAATTAAACATTATACATATATAACTATATAATTTTTTCATAGTTATAAATAAAGCATGAACAAAATTTTAA